>CM035416.1:68112796-68702796 GCA_020310875.1 Ceratopteris richardii
AAAAATGTAATTATTGCTAAATTGTGTAAGAGTTCTAATTGTGATGACTATCTTTTTCATGTAATATCTGAATATTCAAGGATTTTCTTGATGCTTGCTTCATGAATGCTTTGTCATCTTTTTTTTCGTATTCTTCAGTGAGGAGCCGAAGAATATAGCACTGGCAATGAGAGCTATCATGTGCTTAGTCCTCGAGGAAAGTGAGGAGATTCCTCTTCCACTGTTAGAGGTGCTTTTGCGCAATCTGCTTCGAACAAAAAAGGTGAGGCATATAGCTCACTCAACCTTTTTCTTGGTGCTGAAGTTTTGCAAGTAATGCTATCCCTTTTGTTATGAGCAGGGCGTTTCACAGACAGCATATTCACTAGCTAGAGCTGTCTTTTGGAGGTCTGATGCACATCTTAGACCACATGTAGAAATGTTTTTAACATCAAAGACATGCAGAAATAAGTGGTCCGACAGCTACCATGACCTCATTTTTGAGTTTTCTCAGTTGAACACTTCATATGTGCTCCCCGTGATTCCTAAGCTGATAGAGGAGCTTCAGGTAGATTTGGGCATCTTTCAATTTTTGCTCCATTTTTTTTGTCTTTTTATTTGACATTTGCAATGCTTCTGTGGGATCCATGAGACAATGTTTGTTTGATTTTCAGGCGGATAAGCTTGATGTCCGTTTGAAAGCCATTCGATTAGCAGGACGGATTCTTGCTTCACAGAAAGGGAAGCAAACAGAGAGTTATAACAGCATGTTTACAGAATTGTTGAGTTTAATTACACATAATGTAGTTGAGATCCGGCTATCTGTAATTGAGTTTGCGAAGGTGTACCTAAGCAGGCCTCCATGGCCACGGGACCAGGAAGTTCTTGGTAAGATAGTTCAGAACAAACAGATCAACAGAGTAATTTAGTTTGTGAGGAATGAATTGTGGTTGAAGTCTAGTTATATTTTGCAGCTGCTCTGTGTGACTGTATTGAAGATGGTGATCCTGGAGTGAGGAGGCAGGTTGTTTTTACAATCTGTAATTTTGCTAAACTCAATCTAGACCTGGTTCCAATAGCTACTCTTAAAAAGACAGCTGACTGTCTACAGGACTCAGAGGTATGACCTCTATCAGCTACTGTCTAGTCTGGGATCTTATTTGGATCACGAATAAAGCGGTCCACATTGTGTTATGCAGGCTATAATACGACAGGAGACATTCCAACATTTGACAGAGGTGCATAAAGAGTTCTGTCTAAAATTATCAAAAGGCTCTGATATTGAGCTGGAGTCATTTTCCTGGATTCCTTGTAGACTTTTTGTTTGCTATGACAACGAAGATCCTAGTGGTGTCAGGTAACAAGTGAATTGATGCCTCATTTTTGCTGGAACTTAATTTTACTTTTTTTAAGAATGCTAATATTTTCAGGGCACGAGCTCTGGAGCTGGTTTTGGAAGATGAACTGTTCCCTCCAGAATTCTCTGCAGAAAATAAAGTCAGTTGTTGGGTATCTTCATTTGATAACTTTAATAACAAGGCCCTCAAGGGTTTCGAGAGGTTTTTTGAAGGGAAACAAAGGTAAATGAAATTCTTGTGGTTTTTGCATTCTGTTTTAGCTTCTCTTGCTGTGAAGTATTGCGTGACCAGATGTTTCATCTAACTTTTGAGTTGACATGCAGGTTTCAGGAGGAGATGCAGAAGTTTTTAGGCTTTTTGACACTGTCAAAGGTAGAGCCAACATGCACATTTGTGTATGCTACTGATCTGGATTTAGGATGTGTGCTATATACCCTCTAATCATGGGATTATTCAAATACCTCAGGATAAAGAGAACCAGAAAAGCAAGCTTGATATGCAAGAGATTTCCAGGAGGATATCAAATTTTTTTGTTTCTCCGAGCAAGGTGGAACCAGAGCTTCAGAATCTCAGTGACAGCAAGTTGCTTAAACTCATATCTGAACTCTTGGATGCAAAGGCTTCCTCATTTAAGAGTTTATGTCTGAGAGTAAGCCAAACAAAGTTCGATTCTTGTAAATCTTGTCAAGCGGAAGTCACTAAATGATAAATTGGTTGACCTACGAATATCAATACACATTATTTGGCTCCAGGAAGATTTACGCAAAGCTCATGGAGAGAATGGATCTAGACATGATGTCTTAAAGGAACTGGCTTTGAAGTGCTCCCTTCCCTTGTTTGATAAGGAGGATATGTCAGCTCTACTTAATAAGCTTCAGAAATACAGGTCATCAAGTGATGACAAGATGCTCAAAGCTAGTGTAGGACTGATGCTGGTATGTATGTTTCACTCTGGACTTTTTGAGTTGGTCGTCCCTTTATTGGACCTGCTAGTTAATTACCTGAGATCTTAGGTGATTACAAAATACTTTCCAAGCCTGCTGGAAGGTGGTGAAGCTCCTTTGTTAAAAGTGTTGAAGGATGATGAAATCTTTAGTAAAGATGAATTTGTGCAAATATTATCCAGATTGCGAGGTCCCAGGTAGTTGTTGCTCAATCTGTTCTTTTATTTAGATGCTGATATTACTCACTTCGTAATTTTTGGGCCACCTGAAAACCTTTGCATACTTTCTACACCTGCCATTAAGCTGCACTGGAGGTATGCAAGGAAGCATTGCCTGGAATAAGATTTCAAAATATTTATGTTGCATTGAAGCAAGAACCTCCTGAAATCTAGTTTCAGAAAGAGTATTAATGTGCATGGAGATGCAGTGGTAGTTTGTGTCTCGTCCACTATTAATTTTTTATCGGATTTCATGGTTTCTACGCTATACAATATGTAAGGGTTTTTTCTTCTCCCTTGGAAAACATTTGGCTGCTTGCGTATTGTAAGTCTGTGAAGCCTCCTTTTTACAGAGATCAACACGCCTGCCACTTACAGAACTTGCATCTATACACACAGAATTTCAGCAAACTTGAAGTTTCGAGAGACACACTCCAGCCTTGTCACTCATCATGATTGACTCCGATTAGCATGATTAATCTCTTGCACGTGATCAATCTGTTTTAAATTTTCTCCTCATGTTCCTTTTTTGTCATGTTATTTTGATTGCAACAGTATAAGCGTATTATAATTTAAAATATTTCTTATCTTATGCATATGTGAATTCCTCTATAATCTAAAAATTACATTATATCAGAAATTTCTTGGGCTGGAGAAAACTAGACCCGAACCCACCTGTCAATATGATACGTACCGTAGCTTCACAGTGTACAATAAACATACGATACTTATATCACATGCATATGTTGGTGTGTGTCTAAATAAAGATAAACAAATAAAATAAATAAATAAATATGTGTGTGTGTGAGTGTGTACATATATGTACACAACATGTACATACATATGTTCATATGCGCTGAATTGCCATTCTACTTGAAACAAAGTCCCAATGTCCATAAACAGTCGATAGTGAATTGGCCAAATGTTCTAAGTTCTTAATGATGGGGCCTCCAAGTGTACATCGATGGTGAGAGAGTTTCCATGCAATGTATGAACTTTGATGTGCTTCTTGCTAAATCTGCATCCTTATGGAGCCACTAGAAGCTAAGAGGGGTTGACGTTTTTTAAGTTTTTATTTATGGGTTGTCTGCATCATGGAATCACTGTGATGCTTCTAGCAGTTTTTGGTTCTTGCTGTAGTTTGAAGCTAAGAAAGTTGTGCCTTTAAGGAGTTCAAAGTGTTCATAATAGAGTAGTTCAAGGCATGGTTTTTTATATGATTAGCTGGGGAAGATGTGATTTGCCACTAAATGCATTCTTCTCGAGTCGATTATGATGTTCAAATTAAACTGCAAGAGATGGCAGTGTGACAGAAGCTTAAAGAATGGGTGTAATACAATCCTATTTGCTCAACCCGTGAAGGGAAGCATAACTCAATGTTTTTTCCGAGATGACGTTTTTGAAAGACATTTTCAGCTCTGTGATTAGATTATTACCTTCGTGATTATGTGCTACATATAGCAAAAATGGTTTGCCATTGGGCTTCAGTACCATTTCATGAAAGAGACATGTTACTGAAAGGCGCATGCAGTCCATCATAGTAAATCCCATTATCCTTAATTTCAATGTTCTTTTTTTTTATTTTTGTTCTATTGAGTAAAGATTCCTTTCTTAGTTTTGCTTGCCGTATTTTTCTTTTCAAGGTGGAGACTTCAGATCCCGAACTTAATGTAGATATGCTTTGGTAATTCTCTCATATCTATTCATTGTACTTTTTGTAACATTTCTTAGTTACATCAAAAGGAGATGAAAGTTCATAATAGACAAGTTGGTCCATTAATGGGCACAGCGCATAAAATGAACTTGGTTTTTCTTTCATTTAAACCTTGCATCCTTTTAAATGATTTCGTTTCTTTTGTTTTGAATATTTGACTTCTTGACTTTTGTGCCATTTCCACTGATTTTGTCTACATGAACAATTCCCGATAGTTTAGGGGCTGAATGTGGAAGCTCACACAATTGGTCCACAATCCTTTGGAGCTTAGAAAGAGAACTCTTAAAAGTAATGAGATAAAGTGGGCAGGAGTAAAATTTCAACTTAAATGCTGGAGGGACGAATTCAAAAACATATACGTACGTACTATTTATGAGAACATCAATGATACGATAATAGATATATGATGGTTGAGTCTTTTTTTTCATTGTCATCATATTATGCTGTTTCATTTAGAATCAATAGACATTGGATGATGTACTATGATACTCTTGATCATGATCCATAATTGTCGTGTTATTTGTTACAAATTCTGTGTTATGATTGATAAGATAATGTCAGCAAACCAAGATGAGTTGTCCATCAACGATGCTTGTTATGCATGAGATTTTGAATCCTTTTCAACATCATAAAATATTTGTGTGCCTTATCTGTCATTTGTTTGAATTTCATATGTACTAGTGGCTTATGCACGTGTACCACAGTGAATAGAAAATAAAGATTTATTCAGAAGAGTAAATGAATAGATTTTGATTTCTAATTGAATTTGGATGTTTTGAACCAATTGAATGAGGAAGTCTCTATCTGAATCTCCCAATTGAGATCTCTTTGTGTCGTGTTAAACTCAAAGCCTCTTAGGAAACGTGTAAAGGGCAAGGGAGCTTCTAATATTGGAGAAGAGTTATAACTATAGAACTTGCGTCATATATTAGGTTACCTAAGAAATGGCTGATTCGGTGCGGTGCACCGTTATTTTTTGGCGTTCAATACGTTCGGTGCGAAACTGTTCGAAAATTCGTCATTACAGGGCATAAAAATTCACGACCTAATTTCTGAAGGCACATTCTACAGAAGTCGATTCTGTGCTGAGTTCTTTGAGCCCTCCTTTGAGCGTGCCTACATTGAGCCCTCAGCACCCTCAGCCCCCCTTCTCGAGCCCTCTGCCCTCAGCTGACAGCATCATTTGAATTGTACTCAGTCGGAGTCTGGACTGCAGCCTGCCCAATGCCATTGGACAGTTGGATAGTATATATGGTTTCAGAGTTCATAATTTTCTCCCTCGACTATATTGTGTTTTGTGCCACATGGTTCAAACTTTATTAATGGAATATGGTTGTGATTGTTATTTGTAAGTTTTAACTTTTAATGTGCATAATATATATTTATATATTATATCTTATTTAGATTCTTATGAATTTATGTGTATTTGTAACCATGCACCTTACGCACCTAACCTTCGGATACCATTCGGTCCTCGCACCTTACGCGCACCGAACTGAATGCACCGAACGCACTGGACTGCCTTGCCTAAGAAACACACAGTACCAGTAGTACCCTTATGTCTGGCATAAGTGCAATATAGATGCAGTACCTCTCTGTCTGTCATGATTGGATAGAATAATATTAGTACAGTACCAGTAGAAAGCTTTTGAAGGGGGATCTAAACTGAAAGGTTAAAAATATATAAACTAGTACAAATCTTTTAAAAAAGAAGGTTTTTTTGATTCATACCGCTATCAACCTCCCATGTTTCATGGCGACTCTTCTAACTGTAATGTACAGTGCAGTGCGTTTGCATCATGTGGAGCTGTTTGCATATAACAGCAGTGGAGTAACCTGGAGGAGATTTTCTTAAGTTGTAGTTCAAGGGATCTCAATGCTTGTGTTCGCCGTTTCTTATCACAGGAAAATGAGTCTAGACTTTTTTTTGTGTGTCAATGCAGTCATTGCTAAGGTTCTTGTTTAAATAAATAATCTAATAACCTATACGTTTGTAGAGGTAGTTTGTCTGCTCTATGCACTTAACGTGTTTCCTCACATGTTGATTGCCTTTTGGTTCTGACTCCCAAGTTCTCATGAGTCATTCCCTAGCAATGGTAGACTCAAAACTGTTTAGAATATTGTTGTGCATTTTGTCATCATGTCATGAAGATTGCTTTATGGCTCTCTACATGAGCTTGTGGTTCTGGTTGTTTGGCATGAGAATACTGGCTGGTCTGTTTATATGAGCTTACAGAAAGCTCATTCAAGAGGCTCAGTTTTGTGTATTTGTTGAATGAATATTATCAGTGCATCTTTATAGATATGCCTTATGTTTTATCTGCTGCATCTGTTCAAGGATCTCTGCCTATGAGGCAATGATAACATCTCCGTGGACGGCTAGTCTAAACCTTTTTCATTTTAGCAATGATGTAGCATGTACATGAAAGAGCCAGTCTGATAGACCCACATTTGGTTGGGATTCAAATTTATCTGTTTCTTTTGGCTTTTTTTCAGCTCAGTTGCGTTGTTAGAAAAGCTGTGCATGGAAGGGCACTACAAGAATGTAAAATATGTCATTCGATCACTCTCTGCTCTTTGTAATGATAACACATCAGATGTCCTACCAAAATTGTACAAGGTATTCTTCCGTATTCTTTTGGATACTAAAGCAAGTTAACAGAGAATACATTGTGTATTGATTTTGGTGCCTCGTCTGGCTACTATTTCAGAATCTATTGGATCAATTAAAGGGGGGCTCAAACATGACTACCACCTTGACGGCTCTGGGTTTTTTGGCTCAGTGCTGTGTGAGTGAAAGCATCAAAGAAGAGCGAATGGAAGTTGTAAACTTCTTGTTGCATGATCTTCTAAGAAGGAATAGTGTAAGTATAGGCTTAGGCTGGAAAGGCGTGAAAAATCTCCAGCTGTTTCTAATTCTTCTATAACATTCAGGATTCATCATTGGATGGAAGCAACAAGCAAACGGGTGAAATAACTTTGTGGAAGGTATGGTTTTCATGATAACATTTTTTTTGCTGTACCTGGAATGTTCATTCAATTAACAGTGCCTTCTCTTAGTTTAATGCCATCATAGCCGCATATGAATCAATACTTTCATATGCAAACAGTTCTGAATGCTCTTCTTATAAGATTCTTGCCAGAGTGGTACTATTTTTGGACATTTCAAATTGAATCTCATTTGATGTAGCAGGTTTCCGCTGTAAAGACATTGGCTAGAAGTTTCATTCATAAGGACAATATGGATGGTAGTGCATTACCGGATGAGCTTCTTGAGGCACTTCTATGCCTTTTGAAGCATGGTGAAGTCTCAGATCGTATTGTTTCCAAGTATAACATTATACTGTTGCTCCTAACGATATTACTGCTTGGACAAGCTGACTCACTTCTTAATTCAAGTAAAATCTTTGCAGTGATCTTGACAAGGCACAGCTCCGTCTAGCAGCTTCAAGTGCTGTCCTGAAGCTGTCCACACTGTATGATAGGCAAATATCACCACAATTATTCCATGCTACGATTTCTTGCACACAGGTTGACTATCATTCAATCCATTGGACTACTGGAAAATTGGTTTGAGTTAATCTATTTTCGATGTTGGAAAACTTCTTCACCTGAAAATGAAATAAATAAAATTGTTACTTTCAGGATCAGAGTGTTCTTGTCAAGCATGGTTTCCTTGAAAAGCTTTACAATGGTATAATGAAGCACGCTGTCACATTCAGATATTCATTTGGTTTTGTCTTAAACATAAATGATGGGGAAAATGGAATACTGGAAAAGGTAGGTTGCAAAAGGAGCTGTTGTATTTGAGGAAAGCTCAATTATCCTCTGTGATTTAATGTAATGCATACTTTTCAGTCAAAACAGCAGCTTGCTGAGTGCATAAAATCTACACGAGGAATGCTGCCGAAGTCACCGTCAAACCAGCCAGAATATGTGCTATTTTATCTTGTCCATTATCTGGCTCGGGAGTTGTGTCTGATCAATGGAGATCTCACTCTGGAATCTATACAACCTATTCTGAGGTTTGCATTCTAACATGTGCTTGATGGTGTCTTTCAAAATCATGTTTCAATGAGTCTGACTCTTTCTTTGCCTGTCTGTCTTTCCATCTCTCTCTCTCTCTCTCTCTGTCGGCTTTGCTCAGCAAGTTAGTCATTTTCATATGGGGTTTGCTGGTGAATGATGGTGAAGGTGTGTGCATTGATGCTAGTAGAGCAGATGACCTTGTGAGGATTAATTTTATCCTCGGTGTGTTTTCTGAAATCAAGAATGCTGTAGATGTTGTTGATGTTTCGAAAACAGAGGTATGATGGGAATGTTGATGTAGTAGTAAAATGAACTCGTATAGTTGAATGGGATTTTGAAATTTTGTCTTGTGTGTCGGAGGGCAGGATTCATATGCTCTTTGTGACACTGGTGTTGCACTTCTAAAGGATGTCCTTGGTGATTCCTTTCCTATATTCAAAGCTTCAGAAGGCATACCACTTCCTGCTGAATTATATAAGCCCATAGAAGAAGAATCAATGGTGAAAATTCTCGCCCTGTACTCATTTAAATGACAAAATGCAAACAACTAAAACTTTATTTTCATATAGGCTGAGACTTTCCCATCTTGTAGTTTGATTTTGAGCTTTTTGTTTCTGTTGTAATCAGGTTGATAAATCTTTTATTCCCTCTTTCTTGGATGAGAGTGGAGCATTTGCTAGATTGAAGTCGTCATTTCCTTTTAAGCTTGAGCTGGTAAAGTACAGATCTTCCAGTGATTTACATTATTATTTTGAGTGTGTTTTGTTTATACTTTTGCACTTGTCAGGTTGTTAAACATATGAAAAGAAAAGCTGATACTGCCCCTCTAAAAGATACAAAGACACCCCTTTACAAACGGAACAAAGTCAGTGATGCTGCTCAGGAAGAGAAGAAAGAGAAAAATAAAAGAATTGCAAGTGAAACGATGCAAACCACAGTTGCAGCTGATAGTCAACTGGCTACTGATTTATCTTTTCCAGCATCTCCTAAACGAAAAAGAGGAACTAATCACATTAGTGAGAATGGCGAGGTTTCTTCTCCAGAAACACAGCAAGAACAGATGGATGGAGTTATCCCAACACCTATGAGGAAACCAAAAGCTCTAAAGGTTTCTGTCAATGAGGATGATGATGTGGAAAGTGGAACCATGGCATCTGATATAGGAAGTCCAGATGGAGCAGTAATTAAGAGGGTCCACATCTTTATAAAAAGGCCCAAATCTCCACCACCTGATCTTGCTCATGAACCATTACAAAAAGAGGATTCCTCAGATACAAAAAAACGAGCTAAAAAGGAAGTGGATGCTGCATCATCTGAGTCAAAAAGACAGGGCCAAAAAGAGGTACACCACTATAGAATAGAATGTGTTTCAGTCATTTTCTTAATGAATGGTAACTTAAATACTGTTTGCAATGTCCAGGCTGTGGTCTCTGTTCACGATGATGAAGGAGCAGATACTTTGGCAGAACCAGTGGTTGCAGACACCCCTGCAGAACCGGTTTTAAGTCCACGGGGAACACCACGGAGATCTGCAAAGATCCGTTCAGATTCTGGCTTAAGTCCTTCGGTACACATCCATTGTATTCTACTGTTTGTTTCAACATGCTTAGTTAGGCAGAAAGCCTGACTGATGATTCATCATGTTTCCTCTCTCAGACTCCAAATGTGAAGGTCAAAGAAGATGAAGAGGCTGCTGCCCATAAACTTGTGGGTTGCAGAATACGTGTCTGGTGGCCTATGGACAAGAAGTATGGAAGTTTTGTTCCCTTTTAGAGCAATGTTTCAACAGTTTTTTATATAGTATATCAAGTCTATGGATTAGTTCTTGCTGCGTGTTCCAAAGTTTGGGATCAAAATTTTGATGATCGCATCATCTTTTGTAGATTTTACAAGGGTATAATCCGCTCATATCAGTCAGCAAAAAAGAAACACAAAGTATATTTTCTGAACATGATATTTTTCCAGAATACATCTACTATTACATGCATCGAAGTAGTCAGTAACTGAGATTTGTGAATCTTTTTCTAGGTTGTCTATGATGATGGAGATGTAGAGATATTAAAGTTGGATGAAGAGCGCTGGGAAATGTTGAAGGATACAAAAGTGAAGAATAACTATATTATATCCCCTTATTTCTTTTAGTTCTGATACAGTTTCTTATTCTAGTTCTTGTCATGTGAAACAGGGAACTCCCAATTCTCCTTCTCTGGAGTCTAATTCTCATGCAGAAGATTCATTGTAAGATACTCTCTACTCAAAAAATTTAAAATCATTGTTGAATCATGTGGCCTTTGTAATGTTGTTGCATATGCTAGCATTGGTGCATGTAGAATATTAACTTCCTTGTATATGGACATATTTACATTGTTTTTATTGGTGCAAAGGCTTATACAGTACTTATATCAGTTTCAAAACTTTCTATCATCAAGTATAGTTAAAACTGTGATGGTTTCATGAGACAGGCATCGCAAGGAGACTAAGGAGGCAAGAAATACGAAAGATTTTTCTGACACTAAAAAGTAAGTGAATGAATTATGTGGTTTTTCAGGACCTCAACATTCATGCAGCTTTTCTGAACTCTTTGTTAATACACAGGCCTAACAGTCAAACAAAGAGTAAAAAGGTGCCTGGAAGGCATCATGATGCAGAAATAGATAATGATTCATCGGGGGGTGATAATAGAGAGATAATGGAGCAGGAGGGAGATATGGAAGATGCTGAGGATAAGCTGGCACCAGGTTTCTGTCTGGCACTAAATTCTATCAGAGACTTTGTTTAATTTTGCTGAGATTATGTGGTGATATATTATGCATATAATCTTTCTCAAAACATCATACACCAGAAGTAAGCACTCTACATGTAACACTTTGGAAATGAGCCTAGAGAGGGAGATTGCATTTATTGAGCTCAGTTTACTGTAAATCTAGGTCAATTTCAGTAGATTTAATTATTAATGTATGTGAAACATAGTTTATCTTGGGACATTTCAAGGAACATAATGTGCTATAATAAAACACTCACTTAGAAAGAAAAAAAGAAAGTCTTTGAAAGAATTAGAAGACAAAGCAGGTTTGAAGTGCTCAAGCATTAGGGAAGGATGATAGTGATATTTTTGTTGTCTTGTTCTTCTTTTAGTTTTCTTTTGTTGGCACATTTTGATTAGCTTAGTGGAAACATCTTTGAAGAATCATTTCTATTCAAGTTAATACCCATAGATTTCATTCTTTATGCTTCTATATGTGGTAGCAAGTTTAAATATTAATCACATAAGGAATCAATCTAGATGACCTTAAAAGAGGGCATGGCCATGCTCTTCTAGCATGGCCTCCATGATCACCAATGTTTACTCTGTCTATTCCCTTGGGAATGAGATGTATACATGGGTTTTCTTATCAATGGAAAATCCCCCACCTAGGGTTGCTAGATCAGCAGCAAGTGCTCTTTAGTAATGCATGCTACCATTGTAGTAGTTCCATGAGAGGTTGAGCATCAAGCTCACTAGCTCACCATATGGGCCTAAAAATTAGGATTAATACCATAACACGAGTTGGTGAAAGGATGACTCCTATGGCGCCAAAAGCCCTTTAGGGTCAAAAGAAGCTATCTCATGATAGAGTTTATAGTGGTGCTTGCTATCCAGTGATTGGACCTTCTACTAGAGATAGCCTCATCAAGCATAGCACCACTTGCATCTCGGTAGATACCTCCAAATGAAGGCTGAAGGCTGCACCACATGCATGGATTACAAGCCAAGAAGCAACTAGCATGGCTATTCATGCATGTCTACAATCACCTCATAGGGAAGGTCCAAACATATGTGCAATTATCATACCATGTGTCTACAATATGCTTGGTCTATGTGTCAAGGATCAATAGCATCATCACTCATGCATGTCCATGAGCACCTGTACAAAGGGTCCCAATTATATGCTCAATTAATGTGCAAACCTCAATAGGAATGGCATTGCATATCAACATCAACAAACACCTTCCTATAAAAGGTCCCATCTTGCAATCATGTAGAAATACTAGCCGTCCAAGATCAAGGTACACTACTCGGATGGATTAGTCAGAGAGGCTAGCAAAATGTCATCGGATTTTGTATCTACATTGCCTTGACTTGAAAGTAATGCTTGGTAGTGGAATACTTCCAAACCATCTATCCAAAATCTTGCGACTATTGGGCTACTAATCACCTCTTGGACAAACTACATGATCCAAAAATTTGGAAGTCATATTATATCCCCAAGTGAGAGAAAGATGAATGTCTCAAAAGGGCCACCTCAACATACTCTAATGGAGGTTGGGTTGACATAGAGATATCCTCAATTAGTACCTAGTCTTGTGCACATACACACTCATTATCCTCGATGTTGTGTGCCTTGAAGCATCAAGCCATCACATAGCTCGACTTGGCACTCATCATAAAGAATATAGATCATGTGTGAATTGAATATGAAAAATATTGATGAACTCCATTGTCCAATAATTGTGGAATTATGCTTGTTGCCTAGTTTCCTTCATCTCCCTAGTCTTCTTCATCAACCAAATGAAGGTATCGGTAGATAATCAAAGTCTTTGCTGGTTTGCTTAAAAGCACATTTCCTACTTCTACGGGTACTAAGTTCCAACCACTATGTGGATGATTTGTATATCCAATAGTACTACACTACTTACTTCTTGACACCTGTAGTCCTCCATCCCTTGGGATGTCTTGGCTTGATATCCAACAACTCATGTTTTGTTGTCCATAATGTGAGTCCACCCATTAGTGGCCATGCATTGAACCCCCAGAAGAGTGCATCCATATCATGCAACAACAAGGACTAAACTGGGGCAAACAACCAAAAGTAAAAAGTAACGCAATCAAATGCATAGGTACTGCAAAAAAACTAATGCCAAAATAATACATAGATGATGCTAACAAGCATAACACCATGGATGCACGTCTTTCCAAGATAAATTGAGGATTTAAATTCCTCAATCAGATGACAAATGTCCTCATGTGACTATTGAGAAGTATAATCCTTGTCATGAGGAAGATGCCATTGGTGAATCAATTCAGAGAACAAGTCTTTATGACATGGGAGAAAACTCTCATCAAGTCTCTCCAAATGTGGTCATTGACAACTCCTCTCACCATACTTGCAAGATAGAAGGGGGAGTAGCTATGGACAACATGCAACAAATCTTCTCACACATGTGATTAACTCTTTTAGAAACCCCATTGGATGAAGGGTTGTAAGGGGCTCTTAGCTTTTGCTTGATACCTTGTTTTGCACAAAAATTTTCAAATTCCTTATTCACATATCTAGTGCCATTGTGTTTGTTATGCCTTCAGTGTTTGGTGTGTTTGGTTTACAAACATTATAACATATGCATACTATTTCTTGAGAACTTTGAATGAACATTTTGATTTAAGAGGATAAGCCCATAACACCTTAGATGCATCATCAACAATAGTAACAATCTAGATATGCATGGGACAAATATTTGAATGTACCAGATCTAACTTGCTAACCATCTCTTTGATGCAAAGATAATATATGGAGAATCATTTGTTTTCCAAGTACGTAATTGTGGTTGAAGTGTAAGGTGAGTCTTTTATATCAACTTTGTATCTTTGACTCATATGTCAAAGTCCTTTGTGCCATAAACTCATTATATGAATTGATATTTACTAGGTAACATTTGACTTGCATATAAGAGAATGTAGGATGTACCTTTTTGATTCCTTTTGGTGATCAACATTGATACCTTGTGTACTTTCCATGTGGCTTTGCCATAAATAGTGTGATACCCTTATGTGTCGAGTTGACAGCCTGAAAAGAAGTCACTTCTTGATGCTTGGAACATACATTTCGAGTAGATAGTGATCAATATCGATAGTCGAAAGAAGGTCCTCATTGCTTGATAGTGCTTTCAAGCTTTATGGAAGATTTCTCCAATTTACCTCCGTTTTTATTTGCATCTCCTTTCTACCCATCTCTCCTCACCATCTTGGACCTTTGTGCTCACTAGTTATTGGCCATGGACCTTTGGACTTACCATGGCCCACTTGGTATGTACTATATATCTCAATGCTCTTGGTTTGAGTCTTGGTTGATATTCGTAATGCATTGTGACTCAATGCTCATGATTCATGTCATGTGTGTGGTCGCTATACTGTGTGAGACCACTCACATATGTGTGTAGTATCATGTATGTAATAATGTAATGTGTGTTTGCTAGTGACATAGTATGTAAGTTCATTATAATTTGTGTGTATATGTATGTATTGTGTTGTGTGTAGTATATAATATATATGTACATTCTAATGGGTAGTATATATGTAATATCATATATGTGTGTTTACAATGTATAAACATTGTGTGTGTATGTATGTATGTATGTATGTATGTATGTAGCATGTATGTATCTAATATGTATGTGTACAATGCATCATGCGTGTATATGGCATATGTATGTAGTATCATGTGTATACTACAAAGTTACTAGGGGACGGGGATGTTTACTAGGGGACGAGGACACGTCTTGGGAACCATGGTGTTCTCGGGATGCGGACGAAGCTTAGGATGTCTTGGGGATATGATCCATGACGATAGTTACAAAATGTTGGTATTTCTAAAATTATCATGAAAACCATGGACAATAAATATTTTAACATATTCAAAGACCCATTATCATTAAAAATAGAACAATGGGGGAAAAAGAGTGTTTTTTAAGTGGAACATGTATGATGCACATTGAACATTAAGAGTCAACCCTCAACTCTCGAGCAATAACATCAATGATCAGAGACATTGATTATTGATAATTTGATTGGCAAAAGAGTGAAAATTAACAAGTGTTTCATCGTCCAAAATAAAAAAGCTTCTACTTCCTCATCATATCATATGCATAAGGTGTAAAGACTCCATGCACATAAGACTGAATGCTGAGGGTTGAAACTCAGTTGGTAAAATTGAGGAATAAAAATGCCCTTTATTTATGCTTATTAGGTGGGATAAACATGCCCCAAAAGAAGGTGTTAAACTTGAAAAAGAAATAATAAAATTTTGGCACCATAAAGGGACCTTGGATATTCAATCGTCTCCAAATATGTATTGGATTGGTCATAACAAACTGTCTCCGGGACATCAACTTGTTTCAAACAAGTGAATAGGGACGCCTAGGGGGATGGCGTCCTTGCGTCCCTAGGACTTGAGGACGTGTCTCCTCGTGACTTTGAGGTACTATGTATGTATTGTTTGTAGTATGTATAATGTAATATGTATTATGCATGTACTATGTACATTATAATTTGTGATAGTATCATGTACTATGTATATAATATGTCACATGTGTGTGTAGTATGTAACGTGTATGTATATTATGTGTATGAAAAACCAAACAACTCAAGAAGATTGTGCAAACAAATGTAGGAGGTATTTTTAAGTATCTAGTTCGATTCTCGAGTTTCTTTTGGCCCGACAACTTGGTCTTGTGATTGAGAGAACTCATTCAATCCTTAGTTAGAAATGACATGGCATATAGATGACTCTAGTTTATGATGATGGTCATAGGGGCATAGGCTTCTAGAGCGAGAGGCTTAAGAACTAAGGAGTCTACCTTGTTCCTCGGATACTCATGATTTGACCATTGCACCACCTCAAAAAGAGGCTAGTGTTTAGACCTTGGGTACTCGTGTTTTGTCCAGTGCATAGCCTCATAAAGAGGCTAAGCAAGTATACATGATCAAGACAGTCTTTGGAGCTAAAAGTGAAGTGTTGTATTGGTTGAGAGTGCTTGCAATAATTCATTCTTACCCCTCATTAGAAAGAGAGGGCAAGAAGGTTTGTGCTATGGATGCTCACGACAACATCCATTTAAAGACTATCCTAAAAAGAAAAAGAAAGCAACTTCCATTATTATAAACCCTACACATGTAGGGAATGATGAAAATGAGGACTTTAGATATTCCTCAGATGTCATCTCCCATAGTGGCCATGGCCATCATTAAGAAGGTACTTCTGTTCCCGATGTTGTGCTTTTGTGAATAGTAGAGAAAGGATACTAGTTTCTAGATACAAAGCTCATTGTTACGAGAAAAGTTATGGCAAGACAACTTGTTAACGTCCTTGGACATAGGTTCCACACATTATGTCTTCAATTCTTCTCTCATTAGATGGTTAGATAATGTCATGAGAGTATGATGGCACAATGGGGTTAGCCGACAAGAAGGGCATAGAGACATGGTACAAAGGAGTAGTTGGTCTACCTATTGAGATCGTGTCTTTGGAGGGTAAAATGGATCTTGAGATTGCACGACTGACACATTTTGATGTAGTCCTTCGCAAGTAATGGCATGCCAAGAAACGACGAATCATATACTCTGTTCTCATGTGTAAGAGTTTAGGTTATATTCAATCATGGAGAGCTAAATCTCCAAGGGACGCGATTCGTAACTGTAACCAAGCTTCTCGAAATTGATTGTAAGTAAATTTATTTTTTGTATTTCATATATTCTGTGTGTAGCGATGGTGATGGATTCTCATAGTTGAGGAAGACCGAATTGGAATGCGCCAACAAGTTTCGAGAATGTGAGAGAAGAATTTCGTAATGGATCACCCTCGGGTTTGCCTCCTTGATGTAGCACATGATCGAGTTGGTGCCAAGAGTAAGTCCCAGGATCTTCCAATGCTAACAACCTTTGAGCATACACACTTAATACACAAGTTGATGAGTGAGAGAGAGAGAATTGAGACAAAACACAATGTAACGTAAGCAAATTGCATTCACACTATATACAATGTAGATGGCCAAATTACAAAGTGGGAGTACTACTCAACCATATGATAGTGCACTCACTAGATGGAAGAACAGAGAAGAAGATGATGAAATACATGAATCAGATTATGCTGTTATAATCTGAGTATGTGTGAAGCATATGAGCAACGGAGTGAACCTAAACTCACAAGAAACTGCAACAGATCTGAAATCAGCAAACCCTAATTCTGAAATTAGGGTTTCAGAAACCCTTAAACAGAATATAGGATATACTCACATAAGGTAGTTGCTCCAAACTTGTAGAAGACTCCTTGCTCCAAAGCTTCAATATTGCAAAGTTGACACAATAGCAGCATCCACGCAAGAATTGAACGCCTCCTTAATATCTTCAAGTGTTGATATGACCTCTATTATATACAAGTTTCAAGTCGTGCGAGAAAATCTCCACGAAAAACTCATTGTAGCCTTTCATGTGTTAAAATAAATCCATCGCTAAATTTGGCGTAGTTTTTTTTTTCTTTCGCTATTTTTGCCATCTATTGTTCACATAACCTAGCTTTTTATTATCTGTACATTAAGAGCTTCAGAAACATGCACAATATCATTTTAGGGCAGAAACTAAGGTTAGGGTTTTCTCTTGATTCTCACCTCTGATGACAAAATGATGCATATCACTAGATAGCTCTCATCAAACTCTATCTATCTAGGCTAAGAAAATTTTACTCAAAATGTACAAAAAAATAGCTAAGTCCTAAGTTGGATTGCTGGAGATGTGATTTGTGGACCATATGTACATTGATTTTCCAACATTAAGGTAGCACCTTCGTGATCCAACATCCACACTACTTTATAAGTAGGTTTGATAACAAGATCACATGCATTAATACCTTGCATTGCTTCTTTCTTGAAATGTATAAGAGGGCCTAAGATAGCACCGTCACGATCCAACATCCTAATCTTTATAAGTAGACTTGATCATGCCTAGAATACCTTTGATGCTTTGTGAAAAGCTTTCTTCCAAACAACTTCTATGAATGCTTTGAGATGCTTCCATGCCACTTGCATCCTATTCATTGCACGTGCTACTCACCATCGTTTGCCTAGACACAACCTTAACCTCAAGCAATCTTTGAAGCACAATCAATTCTCGTGGTGGTTAGCTTGTGAATCTCAAATCCCTTTGTTCTAGAAGCTTTCCTAATACTTCCATTTTTGTAGTGAAAAAATCGACTATCATATTAGTTTTGGAGGTACATGTCTTTATCCATGAGAGCTTTCCAATGGCCTTTATCCATGTGAGCAAGTCTAGCTATGGCTTGCACATGGAGTCCACACTTCAGTGGGGCATTTGCACTTCCACTAACCTTTCTTCCCCTCCTATCCACATTACTTGGTGATTGTGATTAGGAAACCATTCTAGGGCCTTCAAATTTACATGCCTTTTCATTTAATTGACATTGCGAAGGGGCAAACGATCTTACTGATGGGGACATATTCATGGAAGTGCCTTCTCTCATCCTCTATGATATTTCATCGGCAATATAAAGTAGAATCTACTTGCATGCGGCTACATGATCACGAAAAATCCTAAGATATTCAAGAAGCCTTCTAGCTTTACTAGTATATTGCTTGCAACAATATTTGCAAGTCAAATAATTGAACATTCATGTGTTTTGTCCTCGTGGATAGCATGGAGATCAGCAAGCAAATTGCTTTAATTTTTGAGGTTCTCACCCTAATCTTATTAGTTAAAAGTCATGTTTTCTCTAGGAGTGGTGCTTGGTTTCCTCCAATTGACTCTCTCTATCATTGACGTTGGAGTCATGTAATCATTTTAGCTTCTCTCTCTCTTTGTGTGTGTGTGTGTGTATATGTATGTGTATATATATATATATATATATATATATATATATATATATATATATATATATATATATATATATATATATATATATATATATATATATATATATATATATATGTGTGTGTGTGTGTGTGTGTGTGTGTGTGTATAAGTTTTAATTTAATTTAATTAATTAATCAATAATTTTTTCTATGTATAACTTTTATAATTCTTTTATTTTTATGTCTTTATATATAATTATTATATTATTTGTTTTTCCCTTAATTTCTTTATTTGATGGTTATTATCATTTTTAATTTATTTATTGTGATGTTGTCTTTTTTGTTATTTGTTTATTATTTTTATTTTTATTTATTTGTTCTTTGTGCAAGACTTTATCATGGCTGAGTTTGCCCTTCGCTGCTGCAAGTGATAGAAACACAGCTTGACTTTGTTAGAGGTCTTTATTTAGAAAGACTTTTTACTGAAGTCTGCACCTACTCCAGGGCAGTTAGGATGTGTGTAGGGATGTCATAGCTATTGGCCAAGCTTACGCATAATAAAGTTTAATTCTGATACCTCTGGTTTTGGATAGGCATAGAAGTTGGAGATGCGCATTTTGTTTATGTTTTTGCTTTTGTTTAAAATTTTGCACACACACACACACACACACACACACACACACACACACACACACACACACACACACACACACACACACACACACACACACATATATATATATATATATATATATATATATATATATATATATATATATATATATATATATATATATATATATATATATATATAGTTAACTCCGGACGCGTTAGTAACCTCTATGGCTAACGTTTTGCTGACGTCTATGGCTGACGAGTTAGCAACACGTTGCTAACGTGACTTTTTTTTTTGCCCAGCAGCCATCTGATTTTATCAAATTTGATGGCCAAACCTTGTGTTTTCTGTTGTTTTACCTCTGTATTGCTGAAGCCCTCTTCTTTGAGCATACTCCATGGTTGAATGAACCTTTCAAGCTTTGGCCAAAGCTTGTGTTTTTTGTTGTTTTGCTGTGTATTGCTGCAGCCTGCTTCTTTGAGCATACTCCTTGTTTGAATGAACCTTTCAAGCTTGAAGGTATGGTGTATATAACGCTTCTCTATGGCATATGCATTCTTTATAGCATGTGGCATCTCTTGTTAGAGAGGAAAATGGGCTGCATGCAGCTCCCTAAGGCAGTCCACAGTCCCATCTTGTTAAAGACAAGTTGCTCCCTTTATGGAAAGACAAATACACCTAACACAAGGATTATGTATAGATTGCACATGATAGCAACACATACTATGAGTGTTGTAAATGACTCTATGGATTTTATGACTATTCACAAATGAAAAGTACCATGTTTTTTATCACTTCATACATGAATAATGTTTTGTTTATGGTTGATTTATTTGTTTCTATGTTTTTATGAGAGTGTGTATATATATATATATATATATATATATAGAGATAAACACACACACTCATATATATATACCTTTATCTTTAAATTTATGTTTAAAAAAAAGATCGCGTCCGTAAACGTCAGAAATGTTTTATCGGACCCGTCAGACGTCATAATCCTGTCAGAAGTCAGAAGTTAGCATTGCGTCAGTAACAACTACGTATATGTATATATATATATATATATATATATATATATATATATATATATATATATATATATATATATATATATATATATATATTTATATATATATCTGTGTGTGTGTATATTGTGTGTATTATTTTATTTTTTTTATTTTTTGATTTATGTAGATTTTCGAATTTAAATATTGATTACATTCATCGTGTGGTTCATTTTGTATTGGTTTTCTTTCTTGTTTGTATGTTTGATGCCCTACATTGCTCTTATTTTTGTGTTGTTTGTTGTTTTTTTGGGGGTTAAAGTGCATGTGTTGATGTTCTCTATCTTGGGTTTGTAAGTTTGGATACCCTGAACTTATGAAAGTGTGTGTGGGGGGGGGGGGGAGAGAGGGGGAGAGGGAGGGATGGAGGGAGGGAGAGGGGGAGAGAGAGATAGAGAGATACATATATATATATTTATATGCCACAATGATCTGTCGTGGAGATTGCATTGCATGTTTGAAGCAATGAGTGTGGGAGGGTCCTAGGGATTTGTGCTTGTGTGTTTGTGTTGTGTATGAGAGAAGATGTGTTCACATACAGCTGTAGATCCACTATCAAAAGCAGCGAGGCTATTCTGGCAGTACTGATTCATATTTGGAGAATGCCTTTTGCCCAAGCAGTATAAGTATGCTTCTCATGTTTCAGTGTGCAAAGTGTCTCAGAGTTTACATAGCCCTTCCAATACTCTCTTGGATATTTTGGGGATAGGTTTGCATAAGCGTTGAATGTATAGATGTTTTAGACAAGACCATTGTCTGGAGTAGACTTATTGTAATCAGGTTCTTTTCTGTGTGGCTTATGCTTCTGGTTAAACTGAAAGATGGGGAATAATGTGAGATGTCATATTGACTACAAGGAAGAATCAATGTCCCAGTCTCATGTCCTTGACAAAAAGAATAAAGTTCCGCTGAGCCATAACGTAATCCATTGTGCTCGCATCATGCCCACACAGAATTCAAGTAATTTTGTGTCGATGTGAATTTCAGGATGCCTCTACTGTGCACAGTGCATGTCTGATATGTCGTATTGTTTGTCAAGCATGAATGCTTGTGTGTTCATAACTGTGTGTGGTTGGATGTGAAGTTATTCATAGAAGTTGTCAAGCTTGGCTGGATTATAACACTGTCGATTGCGTGTGTGTGTCATGCCTGTGTAAAAACAAGTAACATGATGCGGACGCAAGTCTTTGTATGCCTGTACATATCATCACATATCTGATATGTAGTTGTATGTTGAACATGGATGCTTACATTTGTGTCAATTTTAACATGTGCCTTGCAAGTTGCAATCCTGTCTTGTCCATGAATGAAATAATCGGCTATGTGACTGTGCCTTTTCAGTTTTAAAGCCATATGTGGCATTCTTTATGAAGTTTGTAACAGAAAAAGTTGTGTTGAAGCAAAAGGCATTGATGTGGATCTCAGGAACTGTACATAGTATGGTCGTGTATGTAGGAGTGGTGGTTTATGCATGTGAGGACTTGTAGAAAGTTTGTCATATATGACTTTCGGTCAAGGAAAGGTGGTAAGCTATCTATCCTATATGGGAAATGGAGACACACTTGTTTGCTTGCATTAAAGCTCAGAAGTAATCTACAATCAAGTAGTAATGATGGCTATGTTGTAAAAAATGTATTTGTGCTGTCGTCATACATGATATTAATTCACTTCGTATTTCTGTGAGTTTTCTTCTTATCCAAGAGTAGCTACAATCAAGCAGTAATGATTATGTTGGAAAACATGTGTTTGTGCTTTTCTTATGCTGTTCGCCAGTAATTATTAATTCACTTCATATTCATGTCAGTTCCCCTCTTATCCAATAAAAGATTAGTCCATCGAACTTTTCTTCTCTAGTTGGAAAGCAGGACAGAACATATTTTTTTGAAAATATCTTGAAGTATAATCAAGGCTGACGCTTATAATCTGTGGGAGGAAGTGCCGAGTTTAAATCCTGGATGGACATAACCATGAGTTCCCCAAGATGGGTGCCTCTACCTTACGAGGTGGGGTGAGTGTGTGTGTGTGTGTGTGTGTGTGTCTTAAGTTATTGTACATTCCCAAAAAAAAGGAAACTTCCCCATTATCTTCCTCAATACTTGTTCAATGAATTACTTTGTTTTTGTAAAGACTAGATCAACAAAAATATGTTTAGTTTATACCGTGTCACTCCCTCTTTAGTGATATTGTTTCCAGTTAGTACAAAACACTCATGTGTCTGTGAAATATCTGACCAGCATCAAAGAAGAGGAAGAATGGGGAAAAGAATAGCTTTTCTGCGAAAAAGGCGAATCCTAAAGGCAGCAAAGAAAAATCAGAGTTGAATACTCAAAGGGAAATTACTAGCGTGATGCCAAAGGAATCAAAGGAGCGTGAAGATGTGCCAATTGTATGACTATTTGCGATTTAAGTTTTTCATCGGAACTTGCTAATTTTACCATTTACTTATTCCTATTTTGGTTTTGTCTGTTAAAATGACAGAAGGTATATAAAGGTGGAAAAAGGAAATCCCAGTGAAAGGCTATGAGGATTTAGTCATTGTAATATCGGAAATGGTTTACTTCTTGTCAATTTCATCGAAAGAAGTTAGCCATGCATATTTGAGATAGATGGCTGCATTCCCATCCTTGTTTTGGCACGTGAAGAAGATGCCGTGACACAATATGTGGAAGTGTAGCCCCCATTACTGGGTGTACCATAGTTTGCTAACTTAGAGAAGCAGGTCCATTTGCATTTGCAATTGTTTGCAAGTGCATTGTACGTCTTTTGCTCTGCTGTCTTGTATGATAAGTTTAACTAACAGCAAGTGAATAGAAACAAAGATATTCTTTGACCCCTTGACCTCTACTGAATGAGATGGCATTGTAAGCATTTGATTTATTCTTGAGGTTTGTCTGGCTTCTATTGTCGAATTCAAGTAATTCTCATAGTCATCCTAACTAAACCTCTGAACCCCAAGGATCTGGCCTCAACATATCAAAGCCTTCATGTCCTAAGCTATTTTTCTGGTTAGAGAAGGATTGATGTATTGGACAGTTGGGGTGCATAGATTTACTAGCATTAAAGACAGTTGTTCAGGATGATGGTGGTGACACCTTCTAATGATGAATACCATGAAGAGTCTGTTGTAGCTTAATGAAAACAGAGTATGCTCTTGGAACATTTATAACTGCTTATTGGTTTTTTAGACATTCTGTTGAGTGCCTTCCCTGTAAAATGATATGGTTTACAACAGCGTACCTGATCTTCTTTTCTCTCACACATGCACACCCCACCATCACGAATGTATCAGGGGGCCTCTCACCCCACTCGTGCACATACCAAAGGCTTACCATTCTATGTGCTAATGGATGAATGTGCAGACGAACTATTTGTATGCACATGCATGCTAATGTTATGAGCTCTCTCTCTCTCTCTCTCTCTCTCTCTCTCTCTCGCTCTCTCTCGCTCTCGCTCTCGCTCTCTCTGTGTCTGTCTTTCTGTCTCTCATGCATTTGTGCGTGCTTGTGCACCATATGCGTAGACACACACATACACGCACGCGCGCGCGCACACACACACGTGCGCCGCACGTGCGCGCGCGCGCACACACACACACACACACACACACATTATGCATGTGTGCACAGACATGCATGTATGTACACCAACATCCACGTGTGGATGCACCTGCACAATCAACCATCCTTGTACGTTTAAGTGGACAAGTGCATATACCTGCTGGAATATGCAGTATACGTTTATGTGTGGGCATACATGTGCACATGCACACTGTGCATGCTTCGACATGGGCTTTTTTTGAGGCATTCGGTTTAAAGGGTTTTATGAGATAAAATCAGTGTTAATATCATCTGAGATTTGAGCAGAGTCTATGATGGAAATCTGTTAATATTTGGTGTACTAAAAATTTGAGGTGTCACTTATTTTTTGTAGGATAAATCATAATTTATTGGCAACCATTAGAGAATTTCTTAAGCACTGATCCTTGCTGCTGATCTCTCTTTATCATTACTAATTCTAGAAGTGTTTCGTAATAGTTATTGCAGCCAATGCAGCCAGTGCCTTGTTCTGCAAGGTTCTGATCCTGATGCTGAAATCTCCTGATTCACCCTGTTTGACATTGGGAAATATATTTAATCTGAACAAATCATTTCGCATAGGCATAATTTGACACTGAGTGTATTACTCTGAGTAAAAAACATATTACTTGTGAGTCATGAACAATGACGGGTTGTAAAGTAAGGATTTGATGTGGCACCTGAATAAAAGAGGAACCTAGTGTTTTTATAATATTTTTCTTCTTGTGGACTATATACCAGTTGTAAGCCATTATTCTGTAAGCCATTCTTGTTGTTTTTTATTATATTATGACGCATTTGTAGTTAGCTGACCTAGAGTAGAAACTGTGCACCCTTTGTAAGGGGGTACTGAGTCATGTGTCTAGTTTGACAACCCAGTTGTCCCCCACAGATTCTCTCTCTCTCTCTCTCTCTCTCTCTCTCTCTCTCTCTCTCTATTTCTGTCTCTGTCTCTCTCCTCCTCACTTTTTTTCTTCTCCCCTCGCCCCTTCCCCCCCGACACCTTTTTCCCTCCCTCACTGTGGCACTGTTTTTTTGGCAGTGCGATGCCTGGCTTTCTGAAAAGTGTTGCTCAGGATGTTTTGAGTTTTATCAATTGACTGGTACATTCATTTGTGGAGCAAGATATAGTTGGTCGGATTGTTTTTAGTTTGAGGCATTTTACGGGGAAACGAAGTTTGTTATCTGACAACGGTTAAGTGGCCTCTAGTTCTGCATGAAGACTACAAACCTGGTGTGTTTATGGAGACTTTTCATTTCATAGAGCGATGAAAATTCAATTGATAAAAATTTTGCATCAACCAAAGTCAATGTATGCGAGGAAATATGACAGGAGGCTCAAGCCTGTCGGTTTAGACGAATGTTGATATCCATCCGGGATTAATACAAGGGAAGTTAGTGTGCTATTTTGATTATGGTTGTATTTGTATTTTGCAACATGGTACTCTGGCGTACATATACGTAGAGAACATGATTCAAAGGCATTTGAGAACCTTAACTTTCTTTGATTCAATGAGCTTAAGTGTCAGTCCTCATCCCCCATTGTTTATATGGTTGTCAATATGAAATATCCCAAACTCTTTCTTCTGTTGGTTATTAGAATCTGTGAATCGAAGATTTTGTTTCGTTGAGAAAAATGGTAGCATGTGAAAAGGTATTGTTCGATCTTGGTTTTTAGTCTCTGTTCTGGCTGGCTTAAGGAATTTTTTTCTAGCTGCGGATAAATGAATCACTTTCATCATAGGTGTGTACTTCTTGACCTAATCTTGAAGTAGGTTTATCACAATGCTAATGTTACAGTTGTGTGTGGACATCTTTTTTTTTTTTGGAGTTGGAAACTCCCCCAACAAAACAATTCGTTTTGCAATATTCTAGAACAATAGTTTAAAATCTTATAGTGAATCCAGGTATCCAGCTAAGCAGAAATCCAATACTGATGGCGATATTGTGTCATCTTTGCAAGGAAATTCTAGACCCTTAACTTATTTGTTTGAGGTATACTGAGTATTGCAGTGGTGACATTGTTTGACCATCAATATTGTTCAGGTTTTGGGGTGGTTTTGCTTTGAGAGTTCATTTTTTGACGTTGTTCCCTTCCATGTAATGGATAACTCCCCATTTTTGTTATGGATAATGGCTGACCCCTTGAAATCAATATGGACTGCTACAATTATATAATGGATTTAATGTATTTTTAGAAGATGTTTTTGCAATCAAACAAGTTTTCTCTTATGGTGTCGAAATTTTGATATTATGCTAAGAACTATTGTAGCATATCTAGTGTTACAAGGAAGGTTCTTTATTTTGGGTTCTAGAGTTTGTAAAATGCTTTCATATTTTTTTTCCTTTAAAGAAAACTGTTAAAATTAGAATCTTGCAGTATCTTTTTAGTTTTTTGGCTATTCTTTGTTTTTGATTGATTTGTCCTCAAAATGTTTCAAGTAAATGCTAACTGATGAAAAGAGGCCAGTAATTAATGCTATAAAATTTGATTTGTATGTTATGTTGAATGTTGTGTGAAGAACTGTTAAAATTAGATTCTTGCAGTATATTTTTGGTTTTTTGGCTATTCTTTGTTTATGATCGAGCCATCCTCAAAATGTTTTAAGTAATTGCTAACCGTTAAATAGAGTCTAGGAATTAACTCTATAAAATTTGATTCCTGCATGTTATGTTGAATGTTGTGTGAACTGTTCAAATTAGAATCTGGCAGTATATTTTTGTTTTTTTGGCTATTCTTTGTTTTTGATCGAGTTGTCCTCAAATTGTTTTAAGTAATTGCTAACTGATAAAAATAGGCCAGGAATCAATGCTATAAAATTTGATTCCTGCATGTTATGTTGAATGTTGTGTGAAGAACTGTGTAGATTTCTTTATGCATTCTTTACAATGGAGGACCTAGGTCTTGGGTATGTCTTAATTCTATGATCTTGTAAGAAAACTGTTGAGTGGGAACTTGTAAGAAAACTGATCCATCGAGTTTCTTGTTCCTACAATGCTAAGATTTAGTGTATATACTAAACCAAAATGCCAAAATGATTCAGAAAAGGGGCAATGGACCATTTTTTATGAAAAGATCTTCATAAGAGGTTCAATCTAGTAAGAAAAGCTTCAAATAGCTATAAGTAGGAAGGTTGAGGAAAATAGAATTAGAGATGAAGTTCAAGGGGAAGTAAGACAAAGGATCATTGGATGCACATAATTGATGGAAGAGCTTTGTGACCATTTTCCTTCCAACCCTGACACGTATTTATGATGAGAGTTATAGATGATGGGCCATTGGAAGAGAAGCCAATGACTACATGGCTAGCTCAAAGTAGATTTCAAGGACATCATGATGGCACACATAGACTCAAAGTACATCAAAAGGTGTGATTTGCATTGAATTAAGGTGGGCTATGCAAGAAGCCATCTTTCAAACAAACATTGCTAGAATGAACATAAAAGGTAAAGCGCTAGCATGCATAGAAGAGTGAACAATTCCAATAAACATTCAAATAGCTATAAGTAGGAAGGTTGAGGAAAATAGAATTAGAGGTGAAGTTCAAGGGGAAGTAAGACAAAGGATCCTTGGATGCACATAATTGATGGAAGAGCCTTGTGACCATTTTCCTTCCAACCCTGACACGTATTTATGATGAGAGTTATAGATGATGGGCCATTGGAAGAGAAGCCAATGACTACATGGCTAGCTCAAAGTAGATTTCAAGGACATCATGATGGCACACATAGACTCTAAGTACATCAAAAGGTGTGATTTGCATTGAATTAAGGTGGGCTATGCAAGAAGCCATCTTTCAAACAAACATTGCTAGAATGAACATAAAAGGTAAAGCGCTAGCATGCACAGAAGAGAACAATTCCAATAAACATTCAAGGGCTAGTCTCTTTAGAGGAATTTTTAATAATTGATGAGCCGCATATGGAAGAGCAACTAATCTTAGGTCTTGATTGGTCAAACAAGGATTCTTGAATTGTGGATTATTTTTTAGGTTGTGTAATGGTTGAGAATGGACATATGTGTGGTATGTTATCCTTGTTTAATCATAACATTGCACATCTAAACATGAATGTTTGATTGCACCTCATGATATGCATTCCTCTATGCTTCCATTTGCCATGTCACTTGATGGAATTATATCCATCAAGTGAATGTGAAGAACATTCTCAATAATGTAGAGAGGATTGGACAATAGAGGATTTAATTCCTTCAAGGGAAATCTTGGGCATATGTATAATGGATGTGTATGGTTGATAATGGATGTGTGTGGTATGTCATCCTTTTTTAATCCACAACATTCCATATCTAAACATGAATGTTTGATTGCACCACATGATATGCATTCCTTTATGCTTCCATTTGCCATGTCACTTGATGGAATTATATCCATGAAGAGTGAATGTGAGGAACGTTCTCAATAACATAGAGAGGATTGGACAATAGAGGAGCATATTCCTTCGAGGGGAATCTTGGACATTATAACTATGGAAGATCAAGAGAATGATACACCCGCTCCTCACAATATGCAAGTCCAAAAACAAAGAAAGATCATCCATACCATTCTTCTCCAACCACAAAGAGTTAATAAATACCTATCCCCAAGGCACCCAAGCGCATACAATTACAATTCTAGATTCCCAAGAATGCATCATGTGAAAATCAGAAAGTGATTTCCTCTCATAAAGCCAACTCATGGGAAACCCTAAGCCACAACCGACCCTTGTACAAAACACCAAATTCAAGCCCCATAGGACAAGAAAACCATAAAATCTAGCAATATCTTCTACTCAATGGGTTTGGATACCAAAGAAGACTCGAAGGAAAATAGTTAAAGCTCCTAGGAAACCACATAAGTCGACAACAATGAAAAGTAAGTGGGTAAAAGACATATTCCAAACCCTAAGACATTCAAGAGCTCATTCAGATGGATTCCAATGTATAGAAGTGGCATGTATTTTTTGGATACACCCATTATAGGAGCATTTCTAGATTCCCTAGATAAATCTATAGATGAGTTGGACAATTTTCTTCAAGTGAAGTAGACTTTTGGACAGCCTCTACATGTGAACCCATGTGCTAGTTGCACAAATCTATCTTTTTTACATGCGCTTCTCATTTGCATTCTCTTAGTATGTATATTTTAGGGCCACCCAAGGCCATGCATGATGCATTGTTGTGAATACCATGCACTAGAGGCATCTAATCACTCATCATTGTATGCATTTTCTAACATAGTCTGGATATACCCATGCATGCCTGGAAAAATCATCGATGAAAGTCATGAAGTAAAGATAATTCACAAAAGAAGATATCTGCATAGGACAACAAACATCACTATGTACAAGCTGCAATTTTTGAGTAGCCCGAAGTGAACCATCTTTTGGAAAGGATGAATGCTACATTTTGCCCAAAATACAGCCTTCACAAACATGATTTTCAGGTGCCTCTAGTTTGGGCAAAGAGGACACCATTTCAGATTTGTGCAGGTGTAGCAAACTAGCAAAATTCAGATGACCAAAGCGTGCATGCCAAAGCTTTGCATCTGACATAGCCTGAGAATCATTTACTGCACATGCCAAATCATTTACAGATCTCTCATAGTCTATGAGCTTATACAACCCACGACATAAAATGCCAGAAGCAATAATCACATCGCCATTTGACAGATCATGAACTGTACACCTATCATCAACAAATTTCACAACCAAGCCAATCTCGGCTAATGTAGAAACTGATAACATGTTCTTCTTGATCCCTGGCACAAATAAAGCATCTGACAAAGTGAAAGAGCTACCATCAGCAGTAGTCAAAATGATCTTACCAACTCCCATAACAGGATAAGAGGAGGAGTTGGCAGATGTAACAGTATTCCCTGTAGGGGTAGACTCGAGTGCAGAGAAGAAACTGCGCTGTGAGGTAATATGTTTGGTCGCCCCACTGTCAAAGTACCAAACATCTGAGTCTACTACAGACATGCAGTGCGCATGAGAAGATGGGTCAAAACTGCAAACAATAGTAAACACCCATTCTTCTTCTTGCACAAGATTAGCAGAATCCGTTTTTGGTGTAGAGGCTTCTGCAACAACCATTCCAGCCTCTTTCTTCTTTGCCTCTTTAGCAGCCAGTTTTGGATAGTTCTTTATGATATGATCATTCCCTTTACAGTACTTAGAAAACAATTTCTGCTTTTCTGATTTCTTCTCATCCTTATCTTCCTTCTTCGAATATGCAAAATTAGCAGATTTGTGCTTACTAGTTGAAGAGCTCCATTTTCCTTTGCCCTTCTGACTAGCCAAGAAAGCTTGATGTGCAACTCGCATAATGGACCTATTCTGCCTGGACAAATCTTCCTGTAACAAAATAGAGACTAACTCCTCAAATGATAAGGCATTTGGATTGCCTTTCATATCAATCGAAGAGTAGAAGCAAAACTCTGATATGGATCAGGAAGACCATTCAGAACGGTCTGCACAAGTGAGCTATCTGGTATAACCTCATCACCAGAAATCAATTGTTCCTTAAGGTCTTTGATCTTCGTTAGGAAATTGTCCATAGAATCACCTTCATTCATGTGCTCACTCTCCAGCTGTTTTTGGAGGTAAGCAACACGAGCCTCATTCCTAGCTTGGTACAAAGTGGTAAGTGTATCCCAAGCATCCTTAGCTATTCTGCAAGAGAGAATGTGAGGAATAATGGCACGTTTGACAGACAAAGCTATCAATGCATATGCTTGGGCATCTCTTCCATTCCAGCGAATCTGCTCTGCAGTAGGTGCAGCAGAAACCGCAGCACAAACAGGAATATGAAGAATATCATCATCTTTGACACCTTCTGCATCAGCTTCAATACCTGTAGTTGTAACAGTTGCAAGTGTGATAGGACGTTTTTCAACACCCTGCACAATGTTCCACAGTCCTTTTGCAACCAACACATGGTGCATCATATAAATCCATAACGGGTAGTTGGTACTATCCAACCTAGCCTCAACAGCCAACATACGGAATACATCACTTGTTTCAGCCATGGCTGGTGACTAAAATACCTTGATGCAGAAAATTTACTGTATCTCAAAAAGTTGAACAAAACTGCCCAGACGAATTCTGCTAGACGTGTAGCAGACTTCGAGACACTTATACTGGCGAACAAAAACTGGTATATACCTTTGGCACAAAAAGATGAAATAGCCTGCACAAGCGCTGTGATACTGCATTCGGAGGCCGAAACAAGCTCACCAAAATTCACGCGATTCCGAGACTACAAGCGGAGGAGTGTCGACGGCGCCCTAGATGAACCGATGACCTGCTCTGATACCAATTGTTGGAGTTAGACGTCTGCGGAAGCACGCGAACAGCACAAGGAAGGAGAAGAAGCTTGGAGCACAATACACAATACTGAATGTATTACTAGAGAATGTACAAAGATAAGTAGCCCATTAGGGCAATAGGTGTAAATACAAGCGGGGGGGAAAAAACCTCCTAAAGAGGGAAAAAAGTGCCTCGGCGGTCCTAGAGTGTTCACACATATCACTACCTAAATATATCAACATCAGACGTATTCAATACATTTAAACATTATCATGTGTATGCAGAAAGAATCACAGGTTAAAAGTTGAAGAGACTAAGGTCAGATGGAGGGTGAGAGTATTTCTCTAATGAGTTCAGTGATTACTTATCGAATGCAGGTATGAAAAGGGAAGTTGCTTGCAGGTACTCTCCTCAACGAAATGGTGTAGCAGAAAGGAGAAAGAGAACTCTTATGTATAAGGAAGTGCTAAGGTATGTGGAAATCACTCCACAAAAGGAAGTAAGCCCAAAGCTAAAGCTTCAAACTTCTCCCTAGGTAGAGTCTTCGTGGAAATCACTCCACAAAAGGAAGTAAGCCCAAAGCTTTGCAGAAAGCTTCAAACTTCTCCCTAGGTAGAGTCTTCGCCAAGATGATCTCCCCAGCAAAGAACCTCTCCTTGACATAATGATAATGCACCTCAATGTGCTTAGTGTGAGCATGGAACATAGGGTTCCTTGCAACTGCCAATGTGCTCTGACTGTCAGTGAAGATGGTGGTGGCAGAAGACTGACCAACACCCAAATCAGCCATAAGGCGTCTAAGCCACACACACTCAAAAGTTTCCTTTATAGTACTTGCAAAACAATTTCTGCTTTTTTGTTTTCTTTTCATCTTTTTCTTCCCTCTTTGATTATGCATAACTAACAGATTTTTAATTACTAGTTGAAGAGCTCCATTTTCCTTTGCCCTTCTGACTAGCCAGGAAAGCTTGATCTGCAACACGCATAATGGACCTATTCTATGTGGACTGATCTTCCTGCAACATAACAAAGACTAACTCCTCAAATGACAAGGCATTTGGATTGCCTTTCATCATCAACTGAAGAGTAGAAGCAAAACTCTAATATGAATCAAGAAGACCATTCAGAACGGTCTGCACAAATAAGGTATCTGGTATAACCTCATCAACAAAATTCAACTATTCCTTCAAGTCTTTGAGCTTTGTTAGAAAACTGTCCATAGAATCACCTTCATTCATGTGCTCACTCTACAACTGTTTTCAGAGGTAAGCAACACGAGCCTCATTCCTAGCTTGCTACAATGTGGTAAGTGTATCCCAAACATCCTTAGTTTTTATGCAAGAGTGAATGTGAGGAATAATGGCACCTTTGATAGAAAAAGCTATCAATGCATGTGCCTGGGCATCTCTGCCATCCCAACAAATTTGCTCTACAATAGGTGTAGCAGAAACCGCATCATGAACAGGAATATGCAGAATATCATCATCTTCGACACCTTCTGCATCAGCTTCAGTACCTGTTGTTATAACAATTGTAGGTGACATACATGTTGCATCATATAAGCCCACAACAGGTAGTTGGTACCATCCAACTTATCCTCAATAGCCAACATACAAAATACATCACTGCTTTAAGCCATGGCTAGTGACTAAAATACCTTGATTCGGTTCGTATTTCGGTTATTCTTTACACAGTCTTCAACGCATAAATTAATGATCACCATCGCTTAGACTGATTAACGTCAACATAACATTACTGTGTTATCAGAAATCAATGTAATTCAATAAAGACAGAGTAACAGTACTCAGAATATCTGAAATCTGCACTATGGCGTCTCCATAAGATCGCAAATCGCCCAAACAGACAGTCTGGCGATCTCGTCTCTTCTTGCACCGGAGAACCCCGTAATGTCTCTTCATTAGTAGGTAAAAAGTTACATCACTTCATTATGCCCTTTCGGTGCGTGCGGTATATGAAAATATAAAAGTTACATTGTGCGAATCTGGCGGCCTAGCACTGGCACGGACGGTGGACTTGAACCTGCAAAGAAAAGAAAACTAAGGCTCCTCGACAATGCCTTGCATATACATAGTTCTTTATTTTCTTTTTCAATGAATCCAGCATCAAGTTTAATGTCTCTGACTCCACCAGTTGTGCATCAGTTCGAACTGAACTTGCCGCAATGACCTGACTCATCAAAACTTCAGTCTGGGTCTACAAAAACGCTTCTTGTAAGTAAAAGTCATTGGCAAGGGTTGCATCGCTGCTCAATCTCATATCTTCAATTTGGCCATCGATTCTGGATAGTCTGTCGGCTTGAACTCCCAACTATTTTCCTCTACGTTCCAACTCCTGAGCTTGATATTGAATTGTTTGATAATAAGCATCTCTTTCTTTCATAATTCCTGCTAATTCCTTCTTAAGTTGAATGGTTAAACTCATCTGGGCTTTGAGAGCAGAATTCGCCTGAAAAAGATCGACAGAGGTGGCCTATAATTCGGTAGTAGTCTGCTTAGCCAAATTAGCCATTTCATGTCCTCTCTACACGACCTCATCAAGCTCAACGCGAGTTTCTTCCAAAAGATTGCCGAGAGCAATCCGAGCATCCTCCTTATCATGTACTAACTGCTTTACTTGCTTGATTTCTTTATCACGAGCAATTAAAAGAACATCCTTGGCTTTTGACTCAGCCAGAGCAGCATCGCGTTGGGCAATCAAAGAGTCCTGCTCTGCAATCTTGCTTGAAGTTGCTGAACCTACACCTACAGAGCATAGTTCTCGGCCTTAACTGCGTTTGCCTCTTCCTGTAACGGAGCGATATTGGCTTCTAACAAGTCAACTTTCTCTTAGAGTTCCTATCGAATACTGTGAGTTGCCAGTTTCATATGGAGAGGTAATTGTTGAGAAAATTTAATCAAGAGATGACCCATTGATTCTAATTCATTAAACAATTGGAGCCGAAAGAGTAAGAGGAGGAAGTGGCAAGAAAGGTAAAGAAAAGCTTTCTGCTGGTAGTAAGACATTGCATGTTTTGAAGACGTTGATGGAGATTCAAGCGATTCAAAAAAGAGTCTTGATGAGGAACTTGGATTGCCCTCTGTGAAGACTCTAGAAGTAAGAAAGGCACATGTAGATGATACAAGGAGAAGTGACCTAGGACCAAGAAGATCTAGGAGGATGCGGAATTCAATGCAACAATTGACATATGATAGTTACATGGCTCGTCCTTGCACCTACATCAAAAAGGTAATACAAGATGCTGAACCCTCTTGTTTTGAAGATGCAATTGGAAATGCAGATTGGGAAAAAGCTATGGATGAGGAGATGGCTGCACCTCATGAAAATGATACATGGAAGCTGGTTCCATTGCCCCAAGGAAAGAAACCCATAGGCTGCAAGTGGGTTTACAAGGTAAAGCACAATGCTGATGGTAGCCTAAGTAGGTACAAAGCATGATTGGTAGCAAAATGATATACACAGACATATGGCATTGATTATGAGGAAACATTTAGCCCTGTAGCTAAAATGTCTACTGTCAAAACACTTGTTGCATTAGCTACAACGAAAGGATGGACTTTGCATCAGATGGATGTGAAGAATGCTTTCCTACATGGTGAGTTACAAGAAGAAGTATACATGGACCAGCCACAAGGATATGAAGATTCAAAGCATCCAGAATATGTTTGTGAGTTGCAAAAGGCTTTGTATGGGCTTAAGCAAGCTCCTCGTGCATGGCATGCAAGGATTGCTGATTACTTAACCACCACTGGGTTTTCTATGTGTGATGCAAATCATTCACTATATGCAAGGAAGGGTGATGATGACATCACAATTGTGGCTATTTATGTTGATGACTTGATTGTAGGTGGCGATAATGAAGAAAGCATTAAAGAGGTCAAACAACTTCTTATGCAGGAACTGTGTGCTATGCTATTTCTTGGGCATTGCATTTATACATGCAAAAACAGGTATATGGATGTCACAAAGGCAATATGCCTTCAGTATGCTGCAAAACTATGGTATGGCTGATTGTAAGCCAATTTCTATTCCACTAGATCAAATTTGAAGTTGGATGCTACATCAGGTGAAGCATTGGAAAATGCCACTATGTACAGGAAAATTGTGGGAAGTTTGATATATCTCACAATTACAAGGCCTGATCTAAGCTACATGGTTGGAATTGAAAGTCAATTTATGAAGGTTCCTAGGAAGCCACATCTAGATGCTCTGAGGTGCACTCTATGTTATGTGAGTGCTACTTTGGATTATGCATTGTTTTATGAAGCTAGTGTAGATTTGTAGGTTCATGGATACATCGATGCAGATTGGGCTAGTAGTATTTTAGATGAAAGATCTACTAGTGGCTTTCTATTCTCACTTGGGGGTGCAAGAATTACATGGAGCAACAAGAAGAAACCCACTGTTGCTTTGTCAAGTACAGACGCTGAGTATAGAGGTGCTGCAATGACAACATGTGAAGCATCATGGTTGGAGATGCTACTTGTAGATTTAGGTGTGGAAGTGCAAAATCCTATCACCATTTGTTGTGATAATTGTAGTAGCATCAGTTAGCACGGAATCCTATTTCTCATGATAGAACAAAGCATATCGGGGTGCATTATCACTTCATCAGAGAGAAGGCACTAAGAGGGGATATTGATCTTGTTTATGTGAGGATAGATGAGCACGCTGTTGATATTTTTACTAAAGCACCTGGAGGAGAAAAGCAGAAGAAGTTTCAGAAGATGCTTAGATTAGAGGACATGACGTTGTGCTTGAGGGGGAGTATCAAGCTCAACATGTGATGAGAGGTACCTTGCTTAGCTCATCTGCCCCTACCTTTAGTACCTCTTCCTCTACCTGCATAATTGGCTTGAGAGGTACTAGCCTCTTAAACTTGTTTCTTACTGTTACCTTTATCCTTAGATTTATTCTTATCTATATAGAGGGAAGAATATTGGTTACCTCTTGAGTTACCACCATTTCTATTGAGCTTTGTTTCATGGGTGAAGAGTTGTCCCATCAAGGTGTTGAGGTTAGGTATCTGCATATCCATGTAGAGATCCATTGTAGTGGTGAAGGATTCCTACTTATCATTAGCTTTAATCCCATTGATGATCTGCCTCACTATGTGCTCTTCCTCGATCTCCTCTCCAATACTTGCAAGTTGGTCTACAATATCCTTCATTTTTGTTACATATTTAGCTACTCCTTTCTTTGATTGCTTTTTTGAGAGTTGTGAATTCCATCCACAACTGCTTCTTCCTAGCTCTTGTGTTGGAGGAGAAGTATGATGAAAGCACTTCCCAAGTCTCTTGGGAGGTTTTACAGTTTCTAACATGAGTTAACAAGGAATTAGAGATTGATTTTAGTAAGTATGACCTTGCAAGATCATACTTTTCAAACCATGTGGTTAGATTCTCTTGCTCTTCCCTTGTTGGTTGATTCTTGCTCTTGAGAATTGGCATGTCTTCATCTCCTGAGATGTATCCATACAAGCTTCTTCCTTGGAGGTATGCTTGCATCCTTAGAGACCATGCTGAATAGTTGTTCCTCTCTAATTTGTCAATGAAGGATGGAAAACCATCTCCCATCTTGATTGTACTTGCTCTCATACCACTGTTAGGAGAGATGGTGGATAATCACAAGAGATGAGATGGTGTAGCTAAATCTTGCTTCACGCCTATTGTAATCGATGGCTCGAACTTGTGGTGAACCTCCTTAGCCATCTAATAAGCATAAATGATCATGTATGTTGCTTGGAAGATGATGCACAAATGGTAGGATCAAAACAGATAGGTAGACATATGATCCAATGCACAAAACTTACTATTTTTGTTGAGACACCTGCTTGTGTTTCACTTAATTCTCTATGTACAGTAGCAATTAGCAAAAAACCTTTTGGGGAACTTTAATTAGCTTAATGAGCACCATTCATGAGTGGAATCAACTAAAATTATGAACCATCTACAGAGAATTATGTTTAGCAAGTATGGAGACACTCCCAACTTTTACGGGCATACACAATCACAGACCTATGAGTAATCTTCCACTAATATCAAACAATTGAGTGACCCAATGTAAATGAGACTTTTATCAGTAAAGTAGATAGTATGGTGAATATTTCATGCTTTGAATCATGCAAAATGATGCACTACACAGTGAGAACCACTTCATGCAAGATCACTGTTTTGATAGAGTGTGATAGAGATATGAGAGTACGAAGTAATGAACATGTATAGACTAAATCATGCACAAATACAAGATCATTGGCACTAATGCATTGCTCAATGAGTGTAGGATGAGAGAGCTATAGTGTGAGCTCTTCATTCACCATGAAAATACAAATGAATGATCTTTGAACCTCGAGATACACGCAGGATCTTCATCTTCATGTTTTATAGCTTTTGATTGGAGCCAAGTGTTGGAGGAAGCATTTTTTTGAAGAAAACTATTTGTAAAATGTCAAAAATTTGTAGAAATATTTATAAAAATGATGCAAAAATTGAGGAAGAGTCTTCCTCATGTAAAATAGGATCATATGTATTTTTCCTAGAATTTTTGGAAGCTCTTAGATAGCATATTTTTAGAATAGAAGGTGAAAAGGACCAAAATTCAAGTGTGAAAAGGGACACTTGAAAAAGTATAAAAGATAATTTCTTCTATTTTGAAGAGGTTGCTTGTATTATTTTGATGCTATCCAAGTAATGTGAGAGCTTTCCTGCAGAAAATCGTGTTTTCTCCTTTCATGATCTTTCTCTTGATTTGTTGAGTCTTATCATTGTGTAATCCATGGAATTTGTGAACTTTCCTTGTGTATTTCTGAGTGAGGTGAATGAAGATGGATTATTCTCAGTGTATTGAGTAAGAAAGTGCAGAAGAACAAAGTTGGAATTGGAAATTCTAAATTTTTACAGAATCGCGATTGTCTCATCTGTGTGATACAGTATTGTTTTTGAAATTTGACTTCATATTTTTATTCTACTGTGAAAATGGCACACTTTAGGCACAAAGATCATTGAAAATGCTGTTGTAGAACTCAAGATAATCAAAACCCTAGATATTTCCTTCCTTCTTCATAAATCTCTCAGAAAAACAGTCATCTCAACTCTTATTCTTGGATTCCATTAACTAGAAGGGGCTGTGGTCTTTGCATACTTCCCGGATTGACAATTTAAAGATGTGTAGTTGATCTTTTGTGCTATAATGATTGGAGAGGACAACTCCAAAGTGTAACAACAAACATTTTTTGGCGCCATTGCCGGGGAACAAAGAAAAAGCTTCATTGAAGTCTTGGACCTTGCTGGATCTTCCATTGTTGATGGTATTTGAACACATTGAAAAGGTACTACTCTATAATCAAGAAAGAAAAACTAAAAAGGTAGGTTTCTTTGCTTGTCTTTTGGGAAAAGAAAGCATGAATTAACCGCACTATTGGGTATTAAGGTAAGCAATTTTAAAAGGTTTCATAAGTTGCATAAGTGAAGGAAATCAAAATTTCAAAATTTTAGTAAGAATTGAGCATCAAGTGATTAGATTTGAGAATTGGACAAAAATCGCGATTTTCATCAGTAGAGGAAAGCAAGCAAATTTTGTTGGAAGGGATAAGATTTTTTAAATAAAACAACAAAAATTGTAAAAGAACAAGAACCATAAAGGTGGGAACTCAAAATTGTGAAAATCACTCACAATCGCGATTGTCGGAAGTCTATGAAAGCCTAAAATCTCAAAAAAACTATTCATTTGAGTGAGAGAGTGAGTGGGAAGAGCTGTCAAAATCGCGACTTCTTGCAATCACAAAGCTTTTGGACATTTTTTGATCAAGCTACAAGGTAATTTTTCTTAACATTAAATTTCTATATATTTTCAAGCTAGAAATAATGGATAGAGATTGAAAATACTGAAAATCATTGAAAAACTCGGAATCGCGATTTTCATTACTTTTGAATTTTTTGTAGGAAAAATCGTCACTTTGTTGAAAGTTCTTCATTGCATGTTATTATTTTGTAAAGGTGCTTCTAACTGTGGGATAAGAAATCAAAAAATCAAAAAATCAAGAATTTACAAGAAGTGGCACAGAATCGCGATTCTGCGACCAAACACAAAATTGCGATTCCCAGATTACGATTTTCATTAGAAAATCGTGTTTTTAATGATTGTGAGCAATCACGATTGTTAGGGAACACAGAATCGTGACAAACACGATTCTCTTCACAGAATCGTGACAAACACGATTCCCTTCATAGAATCGTGACAAACACGATTCCCTTCACAGAATCGTGACAAACACGATTCCCATCACAGAATCGTGACAAACACGATTCCCTTCACAAAATCGTGTCAAACACGATTCCCTTCACAAAATCATGACAAATATGATTCCCTTCACAGAATCATGACAAACACGATTCTCTTCACAGAATCGTGACAAACATGATTCTCTTCACAGAATCGTGACAAACACGATTCTCTTCATAGAATCTTGAAAAACACGATTCTCTTCACAGAATCATAACAAACACGATTCTCTCCATAGAATCGTGAAAAACACGATTTTCTCTTTTTTATTTTTCCCACAGAATTGTGAATAATTGAATGATTTTGAGATCTGGTAATAAATTGCTTATACCTGATAAACAAGAGTTAAAAAGGAAAGAGATAGAGTTAGAGTCAGGTGACTTACAAGAAAGGGATTTGGGTCAGATAAATAACATGGAGAACTTAAATGAGACAAATGAAACACAAGAAGCTAGTGAATTTAGAAATATCCTCAAGTACATGTTCACTAATAGGTTTGGAGCCTATGTGTATCAAGATGGTATGCATAAGTTCCTCATTAGGATGAGAAACTTAGAAATTCCCTTAAATATAATGCCAGTGGCACAATTTAAGGATGGTAGATATGAGGATAGACAAGGAGTGTGTACATATTTTCACAAGATCGAGAGAAATCCAATGACTTAGGGTAGTGTGCAAAAAAGAGACCTTGGGAACAAAAACTAGGACAACCAGACTTGCCAAGACAAAATGAAAATTACACTTCTACTGAACCACAACAAGTAAGGAGATTACATACTTCTCCAAATCCTTTTGAAAGAGAAGCTGAAGGAATGAATGATTTTCCCATCAGAAGAAGACATCAGTGGCAAAACCATGGAAGAATGCTTAGGCCCTATCAAGTAGCAAAATGCATGAAGAATCAATATGAAGGGTGCTCATGCTGCAGAGTTTAGACAATTAATTAGGACAGAAGAAGTAGAGGATTACAAAGTACAATTTGAAGCATTTGGTCTAACCCTAACTGGACCTGCATTATCTTGGTTCATTCCATTGAGAAAGGAAATGTATCCAGATATTGAATCCTTCCTTGAAGCCTTTATAGGGGAATGCTCCAAAACTGGAATTAAACATAGTACAGCTACCCTGATACATAGTTTTAAACAACAAAAAGATGAAAATGTCAGAGGCTGCTAGGAGATTCAAGCAATACATTGATAGATGTCCAAGAGAAGAGGTACCTTCAATGGCAAGACAAGTGTCTTTGTTCATAGAAGGACTGAGAAGTGCACAATTAAGAACCTTGGTATATAATAGGAGATGTCCTGATCTAGGAGCTTGTGTGAAAGAGGCAATAGACTTAGAGGATAACAGAGGACAAGATTTATTAGCATTTGATCAACGAGGAACAAATGAAGATAAAATTCCACCAGCAGAAGAATTAGCACAAGCCATTGCTAAAGCCTAGAAGTTAACACCAAGACAAATTTGATAAACACCAGAATATCAACCAATAAGAAGTGCTATAATGAGAGTCATTTGGTTCAACAATTTCCTTATCATAAACCACAACATTTGCAAGATAAGAAAACACTCAAATTTGTACTTTATAAAGAAAATGGACAAACCGTACTAGAGAGGAGTGTTTCTACAATAAATAACCCATCAAAGAAAGGGAATTTATGAACCAATACAACTTACAAAGAGACTGTCTATCGTGCATTCAGACTATCATGATAGATAACTGTCTATGGTGATAGATGTGTCTATTGTCCATCATGAATTTTATTCTATCGTGATATACAGTGTGTCTATCATGATAGGCGAGTCTATCTATCACAATAGAGAATGTATATCACAATAGATGGTCATCTATTGTCTATCATATCACTATCACAGTAGGACGAGGTTTGTCATGATAAATGGTGTCGTCATCTGTCACACTTTTGATCTATCACAATAGATGTGTGTATCATGATAGACATTCTTAGTTGTGAATTCTATCTATTCCAATAGATGATTTCTATCGTGATAGACAGGTAGGTGTCTATCATAGTTCATGTCTCCCGTGATAAATAGCATCTATCATGATTAGTATGTGCCCTAAAAAGACTCTAATGAGTTCTATTATGACTTAGAGTCATCGAAATGCATGTCCAAGCTTCCCGCTAGATTAAGAATACCCCCTACTAGCTTTTCTCTTCATATTTTGCAAAGATTGCTTTTTTATACACTCTATCTCTATAGATGATTGTGGCACACCCCCTGTTCTTGTAGTTGTTGTTTTTCCTTCATTCTAAATGCATTTCTACTGATTTTTGTATTGTTGAAAAGATTGCAAGTTCTAATTTGATTGGTATAAGTCTCAACATCACTGCTTGTAAGCGTAGAGAAATGTCTAGAATAGTGTTTGTGTAGTTAGCCAATACTATGTGAAGAGATCAAGTAGTCTATTTTGATGCAAGTTGTGGAGGTAACATCTAGTGTCCAAATGGAGTGACTTTACTCTCAACTAAAAGATCTTTGAGTATCATTTTAGTTATCAAAGTTTCATTCTCATTCTTTGCATGTATTGAGAAACTCAAAAAATATACAGCCTCTATCTAAAAAAAATAGGATCCTAAGAGGGTTCATTTTCTTTCATTGTGCACATAGGAGTGTTTATCCTCTATTGAATGATTCTTGTGCAAAAAGGGACTTGAGTGTTTGTAGGAGAATGAAGAAGAATAAGAAGAGAATTACAGACATCAGAAGCTTTTGTAGATTGAATATGAAGAAAAAAAATACAATGATGATGTATAGCACAAAGCCAAATGCTCTGTGTGTAATGCATAATCCCAAAGAGCACACAATCAAACAAGGTTACAAAATACCCAAAGTTCTTTCTGCCATCGACCTTCTCTACACCAGACCTCCACCTTGGGCTTGCACTTGTGCACAACACTCAAGCTTCCAATAGGGGAGTATGGATGGACACCTTCTATCGATGCACACACAACTTCAATGGGACCTTGTGACTCTTGATTGCCTTGCTTAGCACTCCTCTACACACACCTAAGTCACACTTCTTGCACACTTTTCACTAACTTCTCTGCATCACACACTCATTGAATGTCTTTGGCTCTTCTCTCTCCTAGTATAGACTATGCACACTTTGGTTAGCGTTACCACGAATAATGCATGCCTTGAGTTGAGTGTCAGTTCACATATGTACGCTCCTAACTGATAGAGTATCTTGGTGCTTACTTTGATGTTGCAAGATTGTCTCAAATTATGTATAGCCAACAAATCCTTGTTTTTTCCTGTAGTGACTTTAGGCCTAAAATAAAAATTTGAATGGGGGGGCATACTTTCACTTTTGCATACCACTTCCACTTCACATACCTTCACTTTTTGCTCTTGAATTCTTCAAATGTGTACCTAAGGGAGGGTTCACCTGAACCTTCCAAACAATTTAAAGACCTTTTGAACCTTAGAGAAATTACAGAAAGACAATCTACTACCTGCATCCACTTTTTGCAAAACATAACCCTTGTGAAACAAATTGATTGTGCACTATGTGTGCACCTTGACAATTGAACTTTGAATTCTTTGACCTTGACCATCTTGACTTTGACCTTGACCATGTTGACTTTTGAACACTTTGACTTTGATTGTTTTGACTTTGACCATGTTAACTTTGACCAATATGACTTTGATGGGCTCAACAGTTGCCCACCAACTAATGGGCTCTCTGTCTCGGAGAGCTAACAACCAAAATTCTGAGCAGAGATTTCACCATGATTCCTATTCTGCAAAATCATGATTCCTATTCTGCAAAATCTTCAAAAGGACACTTGAGTAGCTAACAAGTCCACCAGGAGCACTAAAGAACAAGCACTGGTGAAGAACCAAAAGTGGAAATTGTGCATTGAAGAGCAGATGATGGAAAATGGGGGGGGGGGGGGCAGGGAGGATAGGTTATGGAGGGTTGAAGGGTTGAGAGGGAGATGGAAAGGAGGGTAAGGGTGGGGTTGGGTAGAAGGATAAGGGGAGGGGCAGGGAGGAGGAATAATGGCTCTAGAGAGGGCCAAAATTATAAAACATGAAACTAACAAAGGGTGTATATGGAAAAATGTGAACCATATGGTAAAATAAGATGAGAATAGACAATGTGGACCATGTGCAAAATAAAAACACATGAAAAATGTGCATAAAACATATTGGTTTGGATCAAAAAGAGAAGTAAAGGTTAGAGTTTGGCAAAACTAATGCAAAAAATTAGTCCAGGGTCAAGAAACATGAAAATGACCCCAAATTTGAAAAAACTGCCTTTCGAGGTGCAATCTAGAGTCAAAAGTGTGTTTTTGAGAAACATTATATATATATATATATATATATATATATATATATATATATATATATATATATATATATATATATATATATATATATATATATATATATATATATATATATATATATATATATAGTTAACCACCATAGGATGAATTTTATCCTATGGTGGGGGGTGGGGGAGGAGAGAGCAGGGCGAGGTGGGTGGGGGAGGGGGGAAGGGGGGAGGGGAGGCCGGAAGGGAGAGAGAGAGAAGAGAGAGGAGGGAGAGGCTAGAGAGAGGATAGAGAGAGATTAGAGAGAGAGTAGAGAGAGAGTAGAGAGAGGTAGAGAGAGGTTTTTTCTTTTGAAATAGATAAAAATAGTTAATAAAAAAATCAGTTGTCAGGGGCCTTTTTTTGGAAAAAATACCATAAAAATAGAGAAATATCCAAATAAAATCCAAAAAAAGTCAAAACAAAATCCAAAAAAAATAAAACAAAAATCTCCAAAAAGTCCTTAAATTTCTAGAACACTTATCCCATGGAAAACCATAGAGAGCTTTCGTTTTTCCTCTATTTTATCAAGAAAATGGCATTTGGAAGAATATGAAAAATTTTAGAAAAACTCTAAAAAAATTCTAAAAATGCTTAAAAAATTCCAGAAACATTTCTAGAAAGTTGTTCATGCAAAGAAATGTGAAATAATTTCTAATTTGCATAAAAACCCAAAGAACAAGCATGAAAATGGATAAAAACTAATAAAACTTAAGCAAAAAATGGTACGAGAAGGCTATGTACAACCTGGACAATTTGCAAGTTCCAGGTGATCTAGAAGTCTTCACTTGTGCTGATGATAGGCCTTGAGCCTTGATATGATGACTAATTGAAACTCTTTGCCCTCCATAATCTCCAATTGTACTGCACTTCCTTTGATCTATCCTCGTTTGGGGCACACTAACCATTTGATAGGGCCACCCTGAATCTTTCATCGGAATAATATCTCCCCCTTACTCCATCTTTTGTATTTCTGCTTCAGCTACTATGTGACTTAATCTATAGAATTTCATTTTTTCCATTCCAACTTCTTCAGCCAATGGAATCCTCCATTTCCAAAGATTTGCAGGTACTCCTTCCACATCCTTGTAAAGCCCTACACTTATTGCCATAAAAATGAACATAACAGATGATATCCATACCAATACCCATAAAAAAGTGGCCACTAATACAAGATTTGAAGTAGTTTCATGAGTGTTGCACTTAAATGTTCTTCTTTTCTTCTCTCTTCTATGGCTTTTGCTTGGTTCACCCGAATCAGTTACCTGAATAAGCTCCTCGTTGTCTTCATATAGTTCAATTCTACTTGAGTGATTTGGAAAAATTCCATAGCAGAAAGATGGGTGTTCTACATGGAACAAAGCTTACATTTTTTCTTCTTCATATAAATTTGCTTCTTCATATAGATCTACCTCTAGGTTGTCCAACAATTCTTCTTCCACACAAATACTAAATGTCTGCATGGTGCTGGTATGTCTTTGGTTATCTGGTCCTTCTTCTAAAAATATCTGCTGCAACTCTTTTCCTTCTTGCTTTACCCACATTGTGTCCTTACCCCAGTCATGCAACACATTGGCATGCCTCAACTAAGGTCTCCCAATCAACATGGGAAAACTTCTATCTACCTGTGGTAGCCTTAGAACAACAAAATCCAAGTTGAAGCTGGTACCTTTATCTCGACAGGGACTCTAGGGTCCACTCCCATAGGCCTTCCTATGCTTTTGTTTGCCAATGTTACAGTGAAGTTGGCAGGTCTTGAAGGTTTCAACCCAATCTTTTTTGTTGGTGCATATCAATCACCAATTGAATGTTTGAAGACCAAAGAATGAAGGATGAGATCAATTCTTGAAGCTTGGAAGGAAGATATATTCAGAGTATGTGAGGAATGTACACATATGTACATAGTTCACTTAGATCTTTGATTAGTCATAGACTTGTACAAATTTATCTATAAATACTTTGAAAATGTCGAGGCGTGATATGAGAGCATATGTAAGAATAGATAGAAGTCAAGAAAGAGGTAGAGAGATGTCATGAGACATGAAAAAGTTAGTTGAGTTTTCTCTCATCACTCAACTGTAACTTTCTGAGAAAAATGAAGAAATATTGCGCTCGATCTTTTCGTGTCTGCTCCGTCTGTGTTTGATCAATTGTAAAATCCTTTTGAGGATATCTAAGTTGGTAGTTAATGAGTCTGTGACCTGAGTTTCAGAGTCTAATTGCAAACAGGCTAGGAGAATTGTTAGTAGGAACATTCATATGTGTTGAGTGTCTACAGTTCTCTGAAACAGGCGCAAATTTCGATCTTAATCTTTTGGACAGTTCTCACTCCATAGTTTAAAGTTTTGTGCAAGCAAGCACTTAATCTTTAAGTTGGAAGGTAATCTACTCGTGGCTAGAAGCATTTGCTTAAACGGGTTTTGTACTGAGAGAATTGAAGTTAAGAAGTTAGGGGTGTCTAAATCGACTTCTCAGAAGTACAGATTCAGACATAGGTAACTTGTGAAGTTGATTTCTCAAGTTATACTAAACCTTTTGAAGAACTTTAACTTGGAGGAGGTGCGCAATCTCTAGGCAACACTCCATACAAAATTTCATAGAAAACTTTACATGTTTGATAGGTCAATGAGAAAAAATTGTGCAGCAGACTTTCTGTGTTCTATCTTCTTCACAGAATTTCTCAACTTTTGATAATTTGGAGATTGGACCTTTAATTTGGTGAAGGTTTTGACTTACTCTTGATATAGAGGTGTTCTAAATTCAAGAGTAGGTTGTTCTTTTGGAGATTAACACTCTCCATCAGTGGTATCAGAGCAGGAGACATCAAATCAAGAAAAGGAGGGTCCCGACTGCTGCAGATTCAAGAAATTCAACAATTGAAGAACTAAAAGGTGAAAGTTTGAAGGCAAAGCTTGAGGAGGAGACCATACGACATCAAGAAGGACAAAAGGAGTCTAATTCGAAGTAAAGGGACATATATTGTTCATAAAGCTTGAAGATTTCAATACACAGGTAGACACAAGATGGGAGATTCTCTACAGATAGAGAAATTGGATAGAGAAAACTATCCTGCATGGTCAATGAGGATGGAAGCTCATCTTATGAGCAAAGATTTGATTGTTTACATCACAGGAGAAGAAGAGAAGCCACAGTTCAGAGATCCTAGTGTTCCAATTAGGGAAGAGTTAGCAGATTTGAAAAATTGGATGAAGAAAGATGCTCAAGCTAGGAGCATTATCTATATGGGAGTCAATGATTACTTGTTACCTCATATTCGAGGTCTTGAAAGTGCAACTGACATTTGGAATTCTTTGGAGGAGCATTTCAGAATACTACAAAGTCAAGGAAGGCATCCTTATGGGCAGAGTTTACAACCTTCAAGAAGAAGGCTTCTCAATCTATTTCAGACTTTGTAACAAGGATGAAAGACATTGCAGATGCATTAGGAGCTGTTGATGAAGACATTGAGGAGGATAAATTGGTAAGGCAAATCCTTACAGGTTTAAGAGGTGATGACAAATGGAAGCCATTCATTTTGTCTACAGAGTTATCACTTGATCATTTCACTCCTGATTTAAATCAGTTGCTAGGCCATATGCTAACATTTGAGCAGGATGTTAAAGGAGATGGTGACAAGAGTGCAGGTCATGCAATGTACTCAAAGGACAAGAAGAAGAATAGCAAAGGAAAGCAACAAGCAGGTGAAGATGAAGGTACAACTAGTCAAGCCAACTTCCTAAGAGGAAGAGGAGGTGGCAAAGGTAGAGGAAGAGGCAGGAATAACAAAGATGGAGGCAAAGCTTGCTGGATTTGTGGTAAGACAAATCACTTAGCTAATGATTGTTGGCACAATACTCAGAGTAATAATGGATATAATCAAAATTATAATGCAAGAGGAAGAGGTGGCAGAAATCAAAGAGGTAATTTCAGAGGCAGAGGTGGTAGGAGTTACTTTGGAAGAAATGCAGGTAGAGGTTTCCAAAGTCAACAATATAACAACACCTACTACAATTATGCTTCAGATCAAAAGGAGGATTCAACATTGATAATGAATGCAACTTGTGAAAGGCAGAGTGAAGATCAAAGAGTCTTCTACATTGACTCAGGGTGTAGCAATCACCTGAGTGGTAATATATCTTTGATGACTGATTTGGAGAGTAAGGTTTTTAATCATGTTGTTCAAACAGGTGACAACACAAAGCACAATGTGAAGTCAATTGGATCAGTGAAGGCCAAGGATGGTAGTACCTTATTGAGTAAGGTCTTGTATGTTCCTACAATTCCTAAGAATTTGATAAGTGTAGGACAAATTGTTGAAAAGGGATATGAAGTAAGGTTCACTAATGATGGAGTATATGTGGAAGACCCTAGCCAAGGGTATAAACAGATTGTTTCAGGGAAGAAAGAAGGAAGATTATTTACATTGAAGATTCAAGGCAATATTGGTCATGCTATGTTCACATATGGAGGACATAAGATCTCTGAGTTAGATCTTTGGCACAAAAGGCTTGGACATTTCAATGAAAGAGGTATTAAAGATATGATTAATAATGGTTCAGTGCTTGGATTGCCTAATGTTGCAGGTCAACATATGACATACAAATGTGAGGCATGTCAATTAGGTAAGGCTCATAAGAATTCTTACTCCAAGCATGGTTTTATGTACTCAGAGAAGCTTGAATTGGTACACACAGATGTGTGGGGACCATCAAAGGATTTCAATATAAATGGGTCAAGGTATTATGTGATTTATGTTGATGATGCTACTAGATGGATCACTATCTATGTGATCAAAGATAAGTCAGAAGTGTTTAATACATTTAAACACTATCATACATATGCAGAAAGAATTACAGGTCATAAGTTGAAGAGATTAAGGTCAGATGGAGGGGGAGAGTATTTCTCTAATGAGTTCAGTGATTATTTATGGAATGCAGGTATAAAAAGGGAAGTTACTTGCAGGTACTCTCCTCAACAAAATGGTGTTGCAGAAAGGAGAAATAGAACACTTGTTGAGTTTGCAAGATCCATGATGAAGGAGAAAAATTGCCCTAATTATTTGTGGGCTGAGGCTGTAAATACAGCCACTTATTTGGTCAATAGATTACCATGTAAAGCCTTGCAGGGTATGACACCATATGAGGCTTGGTGGGGTAAGAGACCTACCTTGGATCATTGCAGAGTTTTCGGATGTGTGGCATATGCATATGTGCCATCACAATTAAGGCACAAGTTGGAGCCTAAAGCTGAAAAATAGGTTTTCATTGGTTATGATGATAAGCAGATGGGCTATAGATTGTGGAGTCCATCTACAAAACAATTTATGGTTTCTAAAGATGTTACATTTGATGAGCAAAGTACTTGGTATGCAGGTACAGTCAATATCAATACAGGTGATGAAGAAGAAGTAAGCCAAAGGAAAGGTAAATCAAAGGTTCAAATATTTGATGAACAAGAGAATAATGAAGTGCAGGTTGAAGTGGAAGAAACACCAAGATTTGATCCTGAATATGAAGAACCAGAAACCTCAAGAAGTGGAGAGCTTAGGAGGTCTACAAGGAATAAGTGGCAACCTACAAGGTATAGCTATGATACTTCATTTCTGGCCACAAAAGACTATGCTTATATGATGAAAACAGATGAAGACCCTTCTACATATGAAGAGGCAAAAGGTAAGGAAAAATGGGAGAAAGCTATGCAGGAAGAATTTGATGCACTATTGGAGAATCAAACATGGGATTTGGTTCCAAAGCCAAATAGTCAGAAGATCATTGGGTGCAAGTGGGTCTACAAGACCAAAAGGTTTGCAGATGGAAGTGTGTCTAGATACAAAGCTAGACTTGTTGTCAAAGGGTTTGCTCAGACTTATGGTGTTGACTATGATGAGACTTATAGTCTTGTGGCAAAGATGACAACCATCAGGACACTTATTGCTATTGCTGCATGTAAAGGTTGGAAGTTATGTCAACTTGATGTGAAAAATGCTTTTTTGAATGGTTATATTTCAGATGATGTGTTCATGGAGCAACCTCAAGGGTTCAGAGATAAAAGGTATCCAGATCATGTGTGCAAGCTCAAGAGAGCTTTGTATGGCTTGAAGCAGGCCCCAAGGGCATGGAACTATAGACTTGTGAAGTTCCTAAAAGAACTTGGATTTCAGGTGTCTAAAGCAGATAGTAGCTTGCTTGTCAAAGCAAGTGATAATGGTTTCATATACATGTGCATATATGTTGATGATATAATCCTTACAGGTACAGATGAAGAAGGAATACAAAGACTCAAGAAACAAATGGAAAAGGAGTTCAAAATAAGTGACTTGGGAGACTTGTCATACTTCTTGGGCATGGAGATTACATATACTCAACATGGAGTATTTGTGACCCAAGAAAGGTATTTGAAGAACTTGTTAATCAAGTTTAAAATGGATGATTGCAGGGTAACACCTACACCAATGGAGGTGAATCATAAATTGAGTAAGTTTGGAGGTGAAGAATTCAAGGACATGAGACAATATCAGAGTTTAGTTGGTAGTCTTCTATGCTACTTTAACTAGACCTGATTTATCATATGCAGTAGGGGTTTTGTCTCAATTCATGCATTGCCCAAGGAAAGAACATTGGATTGCAGGTCAAAGAGTGTTGAGGTACATTAAGGGTACACTCAATGAAGGTTTGTATTATGGGTTTACATCAGATACAAATATCAAAATTTATAGTGATGCAGATTGGGCAGGTAATCCAGATGATAGAAGGTCAACTTTTGGATATATGTGTTATGTGGGAGATAAACTTATCTCATGGTGTTCCAAGAAGCAACATACAGTTGCTTTGTCTTCTACAGAAGCAGAGTACAAAGGCATGGTTGAAGCTGCAAAGGAAGTGATTTGGCTCAAGACTTTGATGAAGAGTTTTGACATTGTGCATGGGGTACCAATTATATATAGAGATAACATGAGTTCATTGTATTTAGCTGCTAATCCTATTTTTCATGCCAGGACCAAACACATTGAGATTCAGTATCACTTTCTAAGAGAGAAAGTGATGGATAAGGAGATTGAAGTCATACATACTTCAACAAAAGATCAGATAGCTGATATGCTTACAAAGAGCTTGGATGGACCAAAGTTATAGAAGTTTAAAGACATGGCAGGTATAAAGAAGAAAGGAGAAACCTCAATTGATGATTGAGGGGGAGCTGTTGGTGCAGATCAATCACCAATTGAATGTTTGAAGACCAAAGAATGAAGGATGAGATCAATTCTTGAAGCTTGGAAGGAAGATATATTCAGAGTATGTGAGGAATGTACACATATGTACATAGTTCACTTAGATCTTTGATTAGTCATAGACTTGTACAAATTTATCTATAAATACTTTGAAAATGTCGAGGCGTGATATGAGAGCATATGTAAGAATAGATAGAAGTCAAGAAAGAGGTAGAGAGATGTCATGAGACATGAAAAAGTTAGTTGAGTTTTCTCTCATCACTCAACTGTAACTTTCTGAGAAAAATGAAGAAATATTGCGCCCGATCTTTTCGTGTCTGCTCCGTCTGTGTTTGATCAATTGTAAAATCCTTTTGAGGATATCTAAGTTGGTAGTTAATGAGTCTGTGACCTGAGTTTCAGAGTCTAATTGCAAACAGGCTAGGAGAATTGTTAGTAGGAACATTCATATGTGTTGAGTGTCTACAGTTCTCTGAAACAGGTGCAAATTTCGATCTTAATCTTTTGGACAGTTCTCACTCCATAGTTTAAAGTTTTGTGCAAGCAAGCACTTAATCTTTAAGTTGGAAGGTAATCTACTCGTGGCTAGAAGCATTTGCTTAAACGGGTTTTGTACTGAGAGAATTGAAGTTAAGAAGTTAGGGGTGTCTAAATCGACTTCTCAGAAGTACAGATTCAGACATAGGTAACTTGTGAAGTTGATTTCTCAAGTTATACTAAACCTTTTGAAGAACTTTAACTTGGAGGAGGTGCACAATCTCTAGGCGACACTCCATACAAAATTTCATAGAAAACTTTACATGTTTGATAGGTCAATGAGAAGAAATTGTGCAGCAGACTTTCTGTGTTCTATCTTCTTCACAGAATTTCTCAACTTTTGATAATTTGGAGATTGGACCTTTAATTTGGTGAAGGTTTTGACTTACTCTTGATATAGAGGTGTTCTAAATTCAAGAGTAGGTTGTTCTTTTGGAGATTAACACTCTCCATCATTTTTCATGGTATGTTCAGGTGTCAAGTTGATGCTAGGGCCGCCATCTACAATAAATCCTTGAAACTCATGTCTTCTGATAGTGACTGTTAGCCGAGGGCTCTTATAATCTATGAGGGGGGCTTCCCCTACAATTCTATCTTTATGCATAACAATAGTCTTTGCCACTAAACTTTTTGTGGAAGCCTCATCAATTATCTGCAAGAGCTCTGACCTAAATTTCACATCCATCTTTATTAAATAAAAAATATTGACCTCCACAGTCTTGAAGCTTTTGATTCCTTAACATCATGGGCCTCTATTTGACTTATCAAACTCCTCATGAGCCTTGCTGAATGCATGCCTGATGTCTTCACTAGTACTTATGAGATCTTCTTTTTGCCTTGCATCTTCACAAGTATTGGCTTTGTCTTCAGATGTCCCTTTGCCCTTGTTAAGTCCATTAATCCTTGACTCTTGAACTATGTCTAATTGAGCCTTCCCCTTGCTTCTTGTTTGCATTGCAAAATATTCAACTTCTTCTAACTAGATCACTCTGGTAGATGGTGATGGCATATTGACTTGTTCTAAACTTCTTCTTTGCACACAAAAATCATTTGAATGTGTGGCCCAGATGAAGATGTCAGATTCTTAGGGTAGCAATTGGTATAATGGTCCCTAGCCTCTCGACAATTTCTGCAAGGAGGGGCATTTTTTTGGTAGACTACACCTACTTTGGTAATGGCCACATTCTCCACATCGAAACAAATAATTGGCCTCCTTGGCCCATTTCCAAAGTTATCCCTATGTCTAGGGTTGTAACTGTTTCCTGGATTGGGTGTTGTTGCCATCACATTAGTTGATGGTTGAGCTCCTCCTTATCCCTAGTATGGTTGTGCAGACATCCCTCTTGAGTGACATTCTTGTGCCTCATGCCCAGATTTCCAGCACAACTAGCAAGTTACACTTAAAAGTGAACACTCACTTACCACATGGCCCTATTTGCTACACATGGTGCACCATAATCCATTTTTGATGCCATCTCCCTGGAGTTCCTACAGCTCTTGTTGAAGTTGTGCCAACTCTTCTCCATGGGCTTCCTCTTCTTTCTGTAGATTTAATGCCTCAATTTCTCACCTCAGTTGAGTTACTTCACTTTCATCCTATTTGTGGGGTCTATTCCTCTTCAGGCTCTTAAGTTCTTTCCTTATCTGAATTACTCGGTCCTCAAGTTCTACATGATATGATAAATTGGAAGAGCTTGTCCCATACTAATGCTTAATTTGCTCTAATCTTGTGGTTGTGTTAATAAGATCTTCTATTTTTGTTGCCGGTTACACTAACTCCTTTATTTTACATTGTTTTGATATTGAAAGTGGTTTAGCCAACCACTCCTTGATGAAAAAATCACGAGGAGGATTTGGAAATTTAGCCATCAATGCCTTGGCTCTGGTGACAAAGTTTAGAAAGGTCTACCTAGGACCTAGTCTTAGATTTTCTAACTCCTCAATGATGTTTTCAGTTGTGTTCCCTTGTTGGAACTGTGTCCTAAATGCTTCCTTCGTTAGGTCCCATGTGGTGAAATGGTTGTCAATAAACTGACCAAACCATTTGTTTGCTAGCCCTTCTAATGTTGTAGGGAAAGGAATACAAAATGCATCTTCTCTTCCCATCATACCCCTTGTCTTACATAAGGCCAAAAATCTCCTGATGTGTTCATCTGGAGGTCTTTTGCTAATCCCTTGAAAGATGGAAATTTGATATTTAATCTAGAGAGTAAAGTTTCAAAGTCTACTTGGGCTGCCATTTTCTTTACTAATGATGTCGATGACAGTGGAATAGTTGATCTTTGAATAACCTTCCTTCTTGTTGCTTTACAAGGGACCCTCAAGGTTTGAGACCCGGTTTCGATCATGAGCTACTCATACTCCTCTTAGGCTAAGAGAATTCCAATAGGAGAAAGATTATCTCTTAGGTCAGTATAGTAGTGTCGGTACCCTTGCACTCTTCTACACCTTGCAAATATTGCTTCTCCTATGCTCAAGCCTCCTTGTTGTCCCACCGGGCATACCAAATTTTTTTGGGGGATTCTGGTGTAGAAAGGGACTTGAGTGTTTGTAGGAGAAGAAAGAAGAATAAGAAGAGAATTAGAGACAGCAAAAGCTTTTATAGATTGACTATGAAGAGAAAAATACAATGATGATGTATAGCACAAAGCCCAATGCTCTCTATGCGTAATGTGTAATCCCAAAAAGTAAACAATCAAACAAGGTCACAAAATACCAAAAGTTCTTTCTACCATCAACCTTCTCTACACCAGACCTCCACCTTCTCCAAGAGCTTGCACTTGTGCACACCTTGCACTCAAGCTTTCAATAGGGGATGAGGGATGGACACCTTCTATCGTGCACGCAAAGCTTCAATGGGACCTTGTGACCCTTGATTGCCTTGCTTATCACTCCTTTGCACACACCTAAGTCACACTTCTTGCACACTTTGCACTTGCTTCTCTGCATCACACACTCACTGAATGTCTCTATCTCTTCTCTCTCCTAGTGTAGACTATGGTCACCTTGCTTAGTCTAGCCAAGAATAATGCATGCCTTGAGTTGAGTGTCAGTTCACGTATGTACACTCCTAACTGATAGAGTATCTTGGTGCTCACTTTGATTTACCAAGATTGTCTCAATGTATCTACAACCAACAAATCCCTATTTTGTCCTGTAGTGACTTTAGGCCTAAAATAAAAATTTAAATAGGGGTCCATACTTTCACTTTTGTGTATCGCTTCCACTTCACATACCTTCACTTTTTGCCCTTCAATTCTTCAAATGTGTACCTAAGGGGGGGGTTCACTTGAACCTTCTAAACACTTTAAAAACCTTTTGAACCTTAGAGAATTACAGAAAGACAATCTGCCACTTGCATCCACTTTTTGCAAAACATAACTCTTGTGAAAAAGTTGATTGTGCATAACTGAACTTTGAACACTTTGACCTTGACCATGTTGACTTTGACCTTGACCATATTGACTCTTGAACACTTTGACTTTGATTGTTTTGACTTTGAACATGTTAACTTTGACCAATATGACTTTGATGGGGTTAACATCCTCCAACACTGCTATCAATTTTTCAACTTCATTGTATCAAGAGGGAGGCTAAAAAAAGCTAGAAGGCATCATGCCTGATCCGAATGCTCAGATTGAGAAGTTCAAAAAGGGAAACTACCAATGATGGCAGTTATAATAAGCAATTTTCTAATTGGGAAAGGTCTATAGGGACTAATGAGTGGTGGAGAGCCAAAACCCAATGAAGATGAGTTAAATCAAAACAATGACTAGCAAAGAGCAGTAACAAAGTGGGATGAAAGGTACAAGAGCATCATTTTTTATTTTATCTCAGCATATTAGTAACTTCATGATAGGACATATTTAGGATTTGGATACATCAAAGAAGGTTGGGAATGCTTCGAGAGATTGTACTCCACCTCCATAAATTCTAGGAAAATTCAGCTCAAGAATGAGCTAAATCATCTCATAAAAAGCCCTTCTTAAATTATTAATTATTATATACTAAAGTTTAAAGAGCTTGCAAATGCACTAGGGTCAATTGAGTGTGCCCTAGATGATGATGATGACCTTGTAGTCCACACCCTTAATGGACTTAGGGATGATGAAAGATGGAGGACCTTCACAACTTTGTATGTAAGGGATTCTTTTCCTCACTTTTATCAACTTATCACTCTCATGGTGACAAGGGAGATGAACCTTGGTGGTAAATATCCCAAGGATAGCCAGGGGAAATTGTTGTATGCAGGTAAAGGAAGAGGAAGACACAAAAAAGGTGCTACAATAGGACGAAGGAGATATAAAAGCAACCAAGGAGGTCAAGGACAACAAGAAAATGCAAGTCAAAGAGGTGGAAGAGAAACAAATAGAGGACGAGGTGGAAGAATTGGTGGAAGAGGACAAAAAACTTCAAATCGGTGCTTTGTATGCGGTAAGTCAAGTGATTTTGCAAATGAATCTTATCATAGAACTCAAAGACTAGGGAATCAAAGCAAAAACAACACAACTCAAGCTAGTGAAGATGTATGGTATGTAGACTATAGATGTAGCAATCATATGCATGTCGAAAGGAGCTTTTTAGTAATCTGTAGGTCTCAAAGCATGAAGAATATGTGGAAATAGGTGGCAAAGCATACCATTCAATATGTGGGAGATATCTATTTGAAAGTAATTCAAAGGGAAAAGTGTTTATCATAGGTATTACGTGTCCTTACTATTACTGAAAACTTGATTTTGGTAATGATAGAAAAAGGCTACAAAGTTCCGTTCAATGAAAGAGGATGTTTTGTTGCAGATCCAAAGGCAGGTTTCAAGATCATACAAAAGGAAAGAAGCAAGGGAGAATGTTCACAATGGACGAAAGAAGCAAGGGAGAATGTTCACAATGGACATAAATCAACCACACCATTCAATGTATGTCACATACGGAGACAACAAGATAGTAGAGTTTAACCTATTTGATAAATGAATAGGTCACATCAACTTGCAAAAGCTCAATGAAATGCAAAGGAGGAGCTTGATAAGAGGCCTACCAAAATTTTTATATCTAAAATGTTGCATGAAAGTTTTGTAGCTTGCTAACAAGGAAAACAATCAAGGTTTCCCTTCAAGAGGAGTATCTATGTGAGTGCAAATGTTTTAGAGCTCATTCATATGGATGTTTGGGGACAAACAAGAGAAGCATCCCTTGCTAGAAATAGGTATGGTTTAGGCTTCATTGATGATTTTTTTAAGAAAAGTATGGTTGTATTGCATTAGGAACAAATCATATGTGTTCCACTATTTCAAGCAATTCAAGGCATAGGTGGAGAAGAAGTCTAAAAAGTTTATCAAAACTTTGAGATCCGATGGAGGGGGAGAGTACTTCTCCCATGAATTTTTTGGGTTTTTGCATGTAAATGGCATCAAATGACAATTTACATGTAGGTATGCCCCTCAATATACCGAGAGAAAGAATAGACACATAGCAGAGGTAGCAAGGTGTATGCTCAATGAAATGAAAATGCCACATTGTTATTGGGGGAGGCTACACATAAATCCACATATATCATGAATAGATGTCTTAAATCATGAGTACATAATTTAACCCCTAATGAAGAATGTAATGGAATAAAACCTTACATTTCACATCTAAGAATCTTTGATTGTATATGCTATGTACATTTACCTCAAGCATTGAGGTGAAAGTTATATGCCAAATCTAAAAGGTGTATCGTTTTGGGATATTCAATGGAACAAAAGGGGTAAGTTATATAATCCCATCACCAAGGAGTTGAAGGTAAGTAGGGATGTTATCTTTGATGAGTTGAAGCCTTGATATGCATGCACAAGTCCATTGTAGGTTGAAGAAATACTTGAGACTGATAAAAAGAATGATGATAGAGTTCAAGAAAGCATTGATTGAAGTGGTCCAAGAAACTCATACAACACAAAGAAACCCTCACCATGGAGTGGAAGGCTTAATGAAAGAGAGACCAAATCTCAAGAAAACAAATTCAAATGCAAAGAGAAGTTTGGAATTGAAGAAGGAAGCTATATGGATGAGATCATGTTGAAAGATGAAGAGATATAATAAATTTAAACCCTAGGAGGGGAAAAACAAAGAAAGAAGATGGAAAAAACACCTAAAGGAAGTGAAACAAGATCCTCAAGATTAAGATATCTAGTTGAAAGGTTAACATATGATAATTTTTTTGCAGCATTATGCATACATGACTCAGATAATCAAGGGCAAAGAACTAACTAGTTATGAAGAAGCTAAGGATTGCAATGAATGGCAAGAGGTGATGAAGAAAGAGCTCAAGGCACTTAGTCAAAACCATACTTGGAGCTTGGTACCAGCTCAAGAAGGTATGAAGGTGATAGGTTTAACTAGGTTTAAAAAAATTAAAATAAGATCAGATGGTTCCATTGCTAGGTACAAAGCAAGGTTGGTGGTGAAAGGCTTCTCCCAAAGCTATGGGATAGATTACAATGAGACTTTCAGACCCGTAGCCAAGATGCAAACACTTAGGAAATTTATTGTAGTGGCCACATCAAAGAAATGGAGCTTATATCAGTTCGATGTGAAGAATGCCTTCCTTGATGGAGAGCTTGAAAAAGTACTCTACATGAGCTAATCTCAAGGATTTGCTAGCATGAGGTACCTAAATTGTGTTTGCAAGCTAAGGAAAGCATTATATGGACTAAGGCAAGCCCCAAGGGCCTTGAATGAGAGGTTAGTGGATTATTTATCAAGATGTGGATATAAAGATAGTGTTGGAGATCCATCACTTTACATGAAGAAGCAATGAGATAAGACAATATACATATGCATCTATGTGGATGATTTGATCATCACAAGAAGTGAATTGCAGGTATTAAAGATATCAAATCAAACCTCGAAAAAGATTTCAAGATATCTAATCTTCGAACACTAAAGTACTTCTTGGGAATAGAGATTGTCTATGCACACAATGGCATCTTCTTGATTCAAAGAAAATACTTGTTGGATGTGCTATATAGGTTTGAAATGAGTGGTTGTAGCCACTTTTGCAATCCATGGAGCACAATAAAAAGTTTTTTATATGTAAAGGAGAGGCTATACAAGATATTGCACTATATAGAAGCATAACTAGCTCATTAATTTATGCTACATTCACTAGATGTAATCTTGCATATGTAGTAGGTGTACTCTCTCAATTTTTGCATGCACCCACTCATGAACATCTTATGGCTGCAAGAAAAGTGCTTAGATACATCAAGCACACCATTGACTAGTGTCTATTTTATTCTTATGATGATGATCTAAGTGTCAAAGGTTATAATGATGTTGATTAGGCAGGTAGCAAAGATGATCAAAGGAGTACATCAGCTTATGCTTTCATGATAGGTACAAAAGTGATTTCGTGGAGCTCTAAGAAGCAACCACTGTTGCTCTTTCATCCACATAGACTGAGTACAAAAGGTTTAGCATTGGCTACATGTGACCTATTATGGCTTAAAAAGCTACTTAGGGACCTATGAGTGGAAGTGGATGAGTCTCCTCTTTATGGAGATAAATTTCAAGCATCTACCTAGCTAACAATCCCATGTTTCATGCAAGGAGCAAGCACGCATAGGTTTATTGCCACTTCATTAGAGAAAAGGTGATGGCAAAGGAGCCAGATATAAGGTATGTGAACACTAAAATTTAGGTTCCATACATGTTGACAAAGTCTTTGAAGGTACAAGGCTTGGAGGATTCAAGCAATCAAGGGAATTAGAAAATCCAAGAAAAAACCAAATTTGGATTGGATTAGAAGCTTGCTAAAATCTCCCATCTAACTTCTTAGAAGAAAGTAGAAATCTTGGTTTATGCCTCTCTTGGGGAGAAAATTGGCATGCAAGAAGGGAGGGTTTGGAAGTGTAAAAATATGCCAAAGCATCTTCATGTATTACTCTCTTGGTTATAGAGAGAAATGTAGGATTTCCTTCATGGAAGAATGCTTTTGGGCACTTCAAAAATGACATTTTCAAAATTTTTCAAGCCCCTCCACTAGTCCACTAGTTTGGCATGTCACACTTGGAGAGGCCATATCTTGGGCTAGAAAACTCCAAATTGGATGTGCTATGGCTCATTTCAAAGAGCACAAGATCTATTCTCAGTTTATAAAAAGAATTTTGGAAATTATGTATTTGCTTTAGCTCTATGTAGGTCTACAAAGTCTAAATAGTTTTTGACAACTACCTCTAGGAGCCATATCTTACAAATCGGGAATGTGATTGAAGAAATTTCACTTTGAGGCACTTGCACATTATTTATATTGTATTTTATGATTATTTATAGGTCCTAAAAAATTGCAAGTCTAAAGATGGATTACACATTTTTTTTTGGTATATTTGCATGATTTTGGTAATCATTCGACCATACTGAAGTCTTCAATGCCACACTTCAAAGTTAATGTTAGGACCTAAAGAGGAAGGTGGAGAGGTCTTGAAGCTTGTTGAGAAGGATTGGATGCATGCAATTCCAATATCAAACCATTCAAGGATGTATGGTTTATATTTTCAGGCATTTAATTTATGTTTTGGCATATTTTGTATGTACATGCATGGATTGGAATGCATACATCATAGTTGGTTATTGTTTAAATTCTTAAAGTATGGATAAAATTGCTAGGTGTACACTTTTGATGGTTTGCAAGATAGATAATTACAAGTAGCACAAGGCTATGCAAGCAAGGTGTGCTTGCTAGCATTTTATGTTTTTGCATTTTATCTAGTTCATGTATGAGTATATGGCATGCATGCCATGGACTTGCCAAGCCCTATGTTATAGTGGACGGCCTATGTTCCATGGGCCTGCAAGGTCTTATACTTGAGTTTATGGTTAAAATGTTTTGGAACTCCATTTTTCTAGGGAAATGTTGTCAAAATTTTTCCCACCTCATGGCATTATATACTCACTTACCTTTAGGTAAGAATTGTATGGCATGGTAACATGCGTTCTCTACAAACATCAGTAAGGTGTAAGCATGCTTGTATGCATGTACTTGATGGACTTATGACCATCAAAGCTATATAGATAAGGCAAGTTCATTAGTAATAGGATCCCTACACATAATCCTTATGGATTTAGATTGTAGGATTGATAAGGGGAAGGAGCTATTCCTTCACCATTAGGAATGTGCACAAACAATCCTATACGTAATAGGAAGTTTCATACAAGCACGGGAGATACATTCATGATAATCTCCAATGTATCGAAAATTTAGTTATCTTAAAAAAAAAGCGAAATGGGATAATAGAGATGGGTTTCATGAGAAAGCATCAACAGGTGCTTATGTGATTCGAGTGATGGTTATTAAGGCCATAGTCATGGTACTAGCTCTATGATTTAGATCACAAATTATTAAGGAATAGTTAGGGTACCCAATACATAACTGTATATCAGGATCTAGAGCGGTACTTAGACTCTATCTTGGTACCTAGGAACAAGTTAGTTTGGAATAGAGGGATATCCATTGTCACATGTTGGCAAGAACCAAACTAAACTAGTTGGAGGATATGGGATTCATTTGATTCCACCGATATGAGTTAAGGATATGGGATTCATTAGAGTCCACCTACATATTCCATCAGATATATGTGGAATATACATTCGATTTAGTGTAGGTATGACACCATGAATTGGAAGAAGGATCCACTATGGTATGGGATGGTGGAAATGAATTCCCTTTGAGCACTCTTCTTCTATGGCTAGGGAGAAAAGGACTCATCATTCATTGGGGCATGTCTCACTAGATCAGAGGATAGGTCCTAGTAGACATCTCCTTTGGACAAGGAGTTATCTTTCATAGTTTAGGGAATATCTATTCTTCCAATAGAGAATGTGATAGGCAGAGATAGCTCTTTAATGTGGATACACATGTGTTTTTGGTATCATGTCATATCATTTCTAAACATTTTAGCAGAGGGCTTAGATGGAATCTATTTTCTCCACTCTTCACCATATACACCTTCATTATTTATGGGGGATTTTTTCTTCATCTTCATAGGAATTTATGTAATGAGGGATTATTTATTAGTTATGGAAGAGAGAAGAAAATGAGTTCATAAATTTCTCTTTTAAGGGAAGGAGAAAGTGGGGTTTAGCATAGAGATCAAGGAGAGATCTCACTTTCCCTCATAGGTCTCACTTTAGCTCTTGTTCTTTGAAAGAGAAAAAGGTAAAGGAAAACACGATTCTTCATTAGAGAAGAATAGAGTATCTTTTCCTTTAGAGAAAGAGGTGTCTAGAAAATATCTCTTAGTCTACATTTCATATGGAAATCCTTTACTCTACTATTTACTGTAATTTTCCTTCACATGGGAGTTTTATTCTCCACTATTTTGGAAGGAAAAAACTTGGAGAACTTATGTATATGTTCTCATTGTTGGATAAGTAGAGCGGATGGATTTAAGAGAATCTCTTTCAAAGGGAAAGGGAGAAAGGAATAGATTCCACTACTAGAGCTATTTTCCTTAGATGAGATTAGAGACAAATATATATATATATATATATATATATATATATATATATATATATATATATATATATATATATATATATATATATATATATATATATATATATATATATATATATATATATATATAGAGAGAGAGAGAGAGAGAGAGAGAGAGAGAAGAGAGAGAGAGAGAGAGAGAGAGAGAGAGAGAGAGAGAGAGAGAGAGAGAGAGAGAGAGAGAGAGAGAGAGAGAGAGAGAGAGAGAGAGAGAGAGAGAGAGAGAGAGAGAGAGAGAGAGAGAGAGAGAGAGAGAGAGAGAGAGAGAGAGAGAGAGAGAGAGAGAGAGAGAGAGAGAGAGAGAGAGAGAGAGAGAGAGAGAGAGAGAGAGAGAGAGAGAGAGAGAGAGAGAGAGAGAGAGAGAGAGAGAATTTCACTTTCTCATGTTTAGGTTGTCTAGATAGAAGTGGCACCTTCTATGAAAGACAATAGGGAGATCAAGTAATCATGATGGTTAGATTGAGACTCACTTGTAGAGTCTAGAGAGAAGTATTATGTTTATTTCTCATGATGGTCCTTGACTAGATGAGATGATTTAGTTATTGACATTAGTGAGATTAGCATAAGAGTTTTGAATCCTCTCTTTAGGGTTTTAAGGAGATATGGATAGATCTAACCATTGAATCATTAAATTCTTAGTTGATGTTTTATCATGAGGATGATGTCTGAGCATCAATTACATTGATGGTACCTATGGATTATCTGAATCTCCAAGTGAATGCTTTTGCATTCATATAACAAACTAAAGGGAAGATAAAATTTTAGAGTTTGCACTAGTGCCAATACATGCTCTTCCAATAGAGCTAAGTCTAAAGGAAACAAATGACAAACCAAAGACTTCTTGGTTGGTGGAATGTAGAGATTGCATTTTACTACCAAGAAATTCTTATATATGAGCTAGGATGATGGATTTGCATAGCTCACAAGGTAGTTTAGATTAAAATATTATTTGTGAGTACAATCAAGGTTAGGAAATCCTAGAGTGGTATGAGGGCAAATCTATCATTTAGTCCTAGATGGGTTTGGAGTCACTTTTATGGGACTTTGTTCTATACTTCAGAGGGTCTTATGGTTTATTATCTCCATTTAGGTATGATCAACCTAATAAGCTTGGCACTTTACACTTTCTTTTCATATTATTACTCCATAGAGGATACATCATATGGACTTAGACCATCTTGATGATGTTATATGTCATGGGAGTGCTAGTTTGGAAGTTGATTGTATATGGGAGATAATAGGCACCACTCAAACGGTTTCCCATCTTTGAGATGATCTCTTATGAGGCTTCTTAAGGGGAAGGATATGGGGAAACAACACACAGAGATGACCATGTACATAGATTTCATGGGGGAGGAACTGAAAAAACATTGTGTGTGTGTGTGATGGGAGCTCCCGAGAGCTCTATCTGAGAGCCATGGAAAAAATGAGGATTGGCAAATCATCACATCTATAAATAGAGAGATTAACATCTTTGCAAGTGGTTTTTCATCAACTAGGAATCAATCTACTTATTTTGTGAATCTTCTAGCCATGAATCTTACCAACATGTAATTTAATTGCTTAAAGCTATAATTCATGGAGGTAGAGCCATGTTTGACTCCTCTTTTTTAGAAATTACCAATAAGTTCCCCAAATATATATTCCAAGTTTATGAGTATCTCGATTGTTAGTGGTTGGAATCATGCAGCTCCAAGTTCGAGGTAAAAAGCTTTGAATTGCATTAAAAAAATTCTGTGATTTTTCTTCCTTCAAGACTTGTTTAAATAAGCTTACATGATTGTAAGGATCAATAGATCCCTCACATCAATTTTTTAGCCACTTTGCCACTTTGGATGGTCGATGGCTTCATCTTGGGTCTTGTGTTTAGGCATAGCAGCGATGTGATTCTAGCTAATTTTTGGCTCACAATTTGACAAAGGTCTGTGTGTGTGGCTAGGGATTCATGAATACTTTCTTGAATAAAGATGGCTTCTCACATAAGTTTCTTGATATGATATTCTACCCTATCTTAAATGCATGTAATTGAAAATCACATGCATTTCAGTCCTTAGGGAGAGGAATGTGCACGCGTGCACATTGCTTCTCAACTAAAAAGTATATATAGACTATTCAATCAATCTTTCAAATGGGAATGTGATGCCACAATGTGATGTGTTCATTTGAATTCTCATCAAAATTCTCAAGCAAAGAAAATATGGTAAAAAATCAATTACAATGAATCAAAGAAACTTTACTTCCCCTTTCAATGGTATCTCACATGTGAAGATGCAAAACCTTATTTTTCAGTTTCTTTTATTTTTATTCTGAATGTTATTGTTGGTTTGTGTGTAACGCTCTCAAGTTTGGGGTTTTAGCGAGACAAGAAAGATGAATGGAGGGAGAATTTTAGGTTTTGAAAGAAGCTTTGGGGAATGGGGGAGAAGATGAAGCTAATGTTCTCTAGATCTAGAATTGATGAGTACTAGTTACTTCTAGAAAGTGCCTTTGGTAGTCCTTGAACCTCTTTTAATCTCAATGAAGTAGGAAAATATTAACTCCAAGTAGTAGGCTTGCTTTGTCTTCACCCAAGGAGTTCCATATGAAAGCTTTAGATCCTTGCAAAAGTCACTAAATAGTGTGAATTTTGAATGTTCATGTGCTCTCAATCAATGAGAAAGATTGTACACTCGGTCTTTATTCTGACCTTTCCGATGTGGATTTGGGTACAATGATGGGTTTTTCTCTCTCGAATACTTTTCCTTATGACGTTAACGTGGCAATGAAGACAGTGTGTTAACAAGGTATGTCCTTCTAGTGATACAAAATACTCAATTGGTAGATGAAAAATGTTAGTCCAAATGCAGGATAGCAATGCTCTGGATTTCTTTATGCCAACATGGGAGAACTTGGTGAGGTAATCTTGAGGCAAAAGGGATGTTTTGTGATGCAATCAAGAATGCTTGAGGAAGCAAATATTTTCAATGCTTGCTAATCGTTCATATTAGCCATATTTATGTGAGTGATGTGGTCGCCAAAAGTTTATTTTGATGAATTATAGGAAAAACTAACCCCATGATGCTATCTTCAACACATTTATGGGATCTAGAGTAATCTTAGAAAAGCTTTCACTATTCTATTGATGCAATCCATGAGAATCAAAATGCTATCAATTGCTTCAATCTTGTCCAAAAAGAGAATAGGTACTCGCTTATGTAGAAAGAATTGATGAGAAACTTAGCTGATAATGTCACTCTATGTTGGAGTGTGCCTCATAAAATGTTTATCCAATGCAATTGGTGGCATTTCTCAAAAAGACAACGAGATGATTGTCACCTCCTCCTTTCAATACTGTCACTAAGACTCACCACCGATGTTGCCAAGAGGTGTACCTCTGGTATAATTAGGGTTCACTTATCTACTTGATGCTAACGGAGACTTCACATGATTTTTTTTCCTAATACTACTGTCTTGGCTATGCTATCAAATAGTATTGCTTGTTCTCGTACCACATCTCTCTATGATACCCAATAACAAAGCACCTGCTATCTCCAATGCTAGGGTTGCAACGACATGCATATCCCATAATAATGCTATAATTCAAGCAACTACCCTATTAAGATAGATGTGTGCGTAAACACCAAAGCCTTCGAACTATTGGTATGATGTTGTTATGTTTTCATTTGCTCTCCCTTTATAAGTTGCTACTGACTTGGGCCTTTTTTCGAATGTCTTTGTCTAGTAGCTTTTATTAGGGTGAGAAGCGATCGCTTAGCCTTCCAGTGGAGATGGATATATTGTCGAGTTGTTTCTTCCTTTAGCATTGTCATACATTTGTGAGAAGATTACCTTTTATAGCAATCCCCAAAAGGAGCACCTGTAAAAAAATACAACAACTTAATTTATCTAATGTTTGTGAATTAGTCGCCCAAAAAAAGCCACATTGCTTATCTGATACTCATGCAACCAAATGTTCAGCCAAAGTCCTTGTCCACATTAATTGATGGAAATTCCTAAGTGATTGATGCTTCATGAAACTATACTCCAATCCTCCCTCTCTATTCTTATCCATGCCAAAACTATCGGTTCATTTTTCAAAGCAATCGCTAAAGAAACTCATGTAGAATTCCTATTCGATACTATTGTCAAGCTTTGGGGTCACCAAATTATTTGGTGCTTGTGGATTGAGAGGGATCACATTGAATTTAGTCAAATGCTAATTTTTAAGGGACTCTTCCCACTTAGGTAGTCTTCCACCCAAAGTTGTCGCTCATCTTGTGATGCTATTGTAAGGAAATTGATGGATGAGGAAACAAGACTTCTAGGAAATGCACCACAGGGAGAGTGAAACTTGTCACTTTAAATGATGAACTCAAGAAAATATCTTGATGCTTCTTGAATCCAAAATCAATCCTTTTGATGAATCATGAGATTGGCAAAATTTAGGCGATGCTATCACTTAGATGAACCTCTTTGTTGATGCCTTACTCAAAAGATCTAATGTTATCAAGTGCTACGCTCCATTGATGATATCGTAAGCCCCCAAGTGAAGAAACCATCAAATGACACTCCTTGAGCTGATCAAGTAGAAGGTTGCAAGATGACCGATATTGTCACTTAAAGAGATTTCCACACACTAATGAAAATAGACACAATCGTCTATAGAAACTTTAAACAAATAAAAAGAGAAGAAACTAAGGAAAAATGGGAAAAGTCCTATATACCTATGTATCTAGAAAATATACACATTCAACCTTATGATGATTGTGTGAATCCTACTCCAAAAGGTAAGAGCAATGGTATGATGACCTCTTGGCCAAGAAAGAGAATACTCTGTCATTCATACAAAGTGGTGCAAACTTCTTGAGTTGTGCATTTACATGATCGTTATGTTCAGCACCTAAGTTACCTAAGTGCAATCCATGATCTTCCTGTCAATAGAGCCAAAATGTATTGGTTCGTAGTAAAGGGCACAATTACACACTTCCAGGTCATCAAGTAATGAAGAGTAGAGCTCAACCTAGTTGCAACCGGCATCATAAGAAGACAAGATGGAAGGGTGGAAAGTTGATTAGTTGAAGTACGTTGCAAAGATATGCTCTTCATGATGGTGTTGAGTACTTGTAACCATGATGATATTAAGCCCAAGGATCATCCAATAGTATCAAATAAGGCAACTATGATAGAATTAACTAAAGCACCTATGATAGTGTCATGTGAACACCTTTTGATGATGTTGAGTCCACACATCTTGATGGAGTCAAGTCCACACCTCCCAATGGTATTATGTCTCCACTATCTGATGGTGTCGCAAGGTTGAATCGCAAAAATGCTTCTAAATCCCTCATTGTAGACCCATTTTGCATCTGCAATCAATCTTCTAAAAATGACAATTGCTACAGCCTGCAATAAGTGAAATCGCAAACGAAGTCGTGTAAAAGCCCTTTATAGAGCTCACAAACTTATGAGAAATACTCCTTCACTCTCTTTGATCTTACAACCCTTCCTCATTATAAAACTTGATGGAAACTTTATAGTGGCTACTATTAATGGTTGCCTAATTGAACTAGATCAAATAAAAGAACTTTGAAGAATTTTTTTTCGACCTCACTATCTCCATATAACACCCTATAATACATGTAGAAGCATAAACTAATATAGACAAGCTAGGCTTTGCATAATGTCGAAGATGCGACATGGGCCATGTGATCAAGTATTTTCCTAAAAATGTAGCTACCGTCAATGAAAGATCCCAAGTAGCTACTTGCCACTCTCCTCCCAATGTTAAATATCCCTTTCCCTTGGCACATCTAGAGTCTTCTCTAAGGTCCAAACACTCCTCATATGGCCACTCTAGGGAGATGGAATAACCTCAAAGACTCATGCTAGAGCCTTGACTACCCCAAGCTCTAGTGCTTGACCCCAACTAGGGTCCTTGACAAAATGCAGGTAGACCATGGAGGTCTAAATAAATCTAACACTCTCTCCCCCTTCTAGAGATCATTGTCCTCACTGATCAAGGTTGGAAATTGTTTGTGAATCAAAGCTTCTAATTCCCAAGTAGCATGTGTGAGTGGACGGTTTGTCCATGCTACTAAATACTCTCATATGGAGTGGTTGCATAATTTTCACTCCCTCTTATCAAGAACTGAAAATGGAACATCTGGTTGAGATGTTCTATCTTCAAAATCAATTAAGCTATCTACACATTTCTCAAATTGAGAAATGTATGGTCCCACATTGCAAACATGAAAAACTAGGTGAACTTTACGATCATCTGGAAATTGTAATTTGTATGGGACATCACTAATCTTCTTGATTACTATCCAAGGTCCACAAAATCTAGGGGATAACATGGGTTTGAGACCCATAGAGTAGAGAAACCACCAGATTTCTTCAAAGTTCCATAACATTTCAAAAGATACAAAGTAGAGGAATGAAAGATAGCTATTCAAATGCCCAAGAGAGAAGCCAAAGAAGGAGAAGCTATGATAATAAGGAAAAAACCAAGAGAGTAATAGTAACCATGGAAGTGGAAGAGGAAAGATGTACCTACATTGGAAAAGATGTATCTCTTGAAGAAGCACAAGAACTGACAGAACTAATCAGAGAATACAGGGATGTATTTGCATGGACCTACAAAGACCTCAAGGGAGTAGATCCGTCCATTTGTTCCCATAGAATCCCAATGACTTCTGAAGCAAAAACCTCAAAGAAATGACCATACACATATAATGATGTTTATTTGGCTAAGATTAAAGAAGAGATTAAGAAGTTGCTAGCGGCCTGATTCATTTGTGAGATTGAGCATACAGAATGGGTATCACCTTTGGTTGTAGTACCCAAAAAGAATGGTAAGCTTAGAGTCTGCATAAATTTGAAAAAAGTGAATGCAACTACTATATGTGATAGCTATCCTTTACCTATCACCGACCACCTATTGGAAAGAGTTGTAGGCAAGGAAGTCTACAACTTCCTAGATGAATTCTCACATTATAACCAGGTAGCCATTGCTATAGAGGACCAACATAAGACCGCCTTTGCAATTGAATGGGGAGTATATGCTTTTCGAGTGATGCCATTTAGGCGCACTAATGCCCACACATCTTTCCAAAGATTGATGTGTGATGTATTCAAGGAATTTTTAAGAAAAAACATGGAAGTATATGTAGATGATTTGTGCACCTACTCCAATTCAAAGAAGTGAACACATTCTTGAACTATGGAGGATATTCGAAAAGTGCCGGCAATATTGAGTATGCTTAAATCCAGAAAAATGTTTCTTTATTGTAAGGAAAGGAAAGATCTTGGGACATATTGTATCAAGGAATGGAATTTCCACAAATGAGGATAAGATTAAGGTGATCTTAGACTTACCTAGAACAAAAAATGAGAAGGAAGTACAAGCTTTTATGGCTTATTGTGGATACCATCGTTGGTTTATCCACATGTATGCTATAATCGCTAAACCATTGTATGGGTTGCTGACTCAATTCACTTGGATGAAGAAATGTGAAAAAGCATAATGTGAATTGAAACAACAACTAAGTTCAGCACCTATCTTGAAGTTACCCAATTGGAACAAACCATTCCATATCCATGTGGATGCATGGAATTTTGCAATAGGATGCATACTAGCTCAACCAATGGATGAAGGAAAATTAGATCATCCTATTGCATACACGAATAGACAATTAAACCAGGCAGAGAGAAATTATATCACCACCGAAAGAGAAGGTCTAAGAATGGTATATGCAATAAAGAAATTTTGACTTTACCTCCTAGCCAATAAATTCAAGTTCTTTATCAACCATCAAGCATTATTGTATCTGGTCAATAAGCCCTATAACACGAGAAGGCTAGTGAGATGGTTCCTATTGCTTATGGAATTTGATATTGAAATAATAGTAAAAAGGAAATACTCATGTACGAGCAGATCACTTATCACAAATGACACACGGAGAACCACCCATCGGAGTGGTGGATAATCTACCTGACACGTTCTTATTCAACTTAGAAATTTGTCTGAAATGGGTAGAAAAGTTCATACCCATCCTCACACATGGACTACTCCATAAGATCAACCGAGATAACAAGAAGTAATTTTTGCAGTCACATAACTTACATATTATAGTAGGTAGTTTCTAGTACAAAGAACCAAATGGCATATTATTGAGATGTATCAAAGAATTCGAACAGAAAAACTTAATGGAACAAGCTCATGTGAATCGATAGAAGATTCATAAGGGAGTTCATGGGACAATACCAGAATTGAAAAGGCTAGGAGTATACTAGCGGGACATGCCAAAGGATGTACATGAACACATTAGCAGTTGCCTAGAATGCGAAGAGAATACCCCAGAGGACCACGCATCTTTACAATTCTCTACAATAGCACTGGCTCGGAGTAAGGCATTGGTGAAATTCTTGAAAACATGAGCGCATGAGGAAGGAGCTAGTCTAGTTAAGAAGTGGACTCTAGAGGAAATGAGTAAGGACTACACCATAATTGGGAAACAATTATTCAAGAGGGGAAAGGACAATCAACTACAGTTATGTGTACATGAAGGAGAATATTTACCCATTTTAGAGATGGTGCATGCAGGAGCAACGGGAGGACATTTTTCAGCTGACAAACCTATAAAAATGGTTCTCTTTGCAGGCTTGTGGTGGCCAACTCTACACATGGATGTCGACACGTATGTAAAATGTTGTGAGGTGTGCCAAAGAACCAAGTATCCTATAAGAAGAGATGACATGCCTCTAAGACCCATGATCTACACAAGAGCCTTTTCCAAATGGGGCATTGACTTCATAGGACCTATAAACCCCTCAGCCAAAGAATCACACATCGAATATATAATAGTGGCCACTGGTTATCTAAGAAAATGGGTAGAAGCAAAAGCAACAAGGAAAAATGATGCACAAACCACAACTAAATTTCTCTTTGAAAATATCTTTGCTCACTTTGGATTGCCAATAGAAATTGCGAGCAATCGAGGAACACACTTCACCAATGAAGTGATATAATCACTGATGAATGAATTCCTTGTAATTCACAAAAAATCAGCCCCTTAGCACCCCCAAGCCAATGGCCAGGCGGAAAGTTCCCATAAGGTATTGTGCACGGTGTTGACCAAAGTAGTCAACAATGAAAGGTCTGACTAGGATAAACAATTGCATCATGCAATTTGGGCCTTCCGAGTGGCTTGCGAGACTGCCATTGGAGCTACTCTTTTCAGTTTAGTATGCAAGAAGAATGCAATTCTACCAATTGATTTTTTAGTTACTACCCTACGCATAGCACAGTAGAATGATTGGATAGGCCATGAACTATCCCAACAATTGGACCAAATTGAAAAACTGCATGAAACAAGACTACAAGATGTAGCAAGAATTTATGTGGCTAAAAGTAGAAAAAAAGCCTATTACAATGCACATATTAAATATAAGGGCTTAAAGGAATGTGATTTGGTATTAGTGTACACATTGAAACAACATGCAAAGAAATTACAGTAGCAAAGGTATGCACCATTATTGATAAATTTAATATCAACTAGTGAAACAGTAAATTTAGCCACACTAGATGGAGATGTACTTCCCAACTACATTAGTGGCAGTAGAGTTAAAAGATATATGGATCCATTGATGGACCTAATGTTAGCATGACTTATGGGAGCACAAAATAAAAAAAAAGAAGAAGAAAGGATTAGAAAAGAAGCTCCAATGGAAGCTCTGGAGTGAATTAGGAAGCAGAAAAGTGGATGAGACAAAGAGGCGAACAATGCGTACAGGTAGAGGAATCGATACCCATGGCAAACTACCAAGTTGGTCATGCAAAAAATGCAAATAATAGTATTTCCCAACCATACTTAAACCTAGGAATCAGAAACACAGAGTATCAATTAGTGGATGCATTGATTGCCACAAGAGCGGCACTCAGTTGCATGCGAGTTTCATTAGTCACTCACCTTAAAATGGCCATGAGTCCAACTAAAGCACATATGATAGGAATTAGTGGAAAATCATCAAGTGCCTAGGAGAGGTCTCCATGTCCCTATACCTAGGAAATTCCACTATGGAGCAAAGATTCTTGGTATGCAAGGACGAAGACCTTCTTGAAGATCTGATCCTAGGACAAGATTAGATTTTTGAAAATAAAGTTAGCATACACCTCACATAGGGATACATATCGGCCAAAGTAGGGAATAAAGAAGTCTTTAGTCCATTGGAAGCTAGACCATTACAAATCCTTAGCACACTCTTACCTAGGGAAGCACACCTGAAGGAAGATAGGGAAGAAGCTTCAGATAGGGGTGTATCTCATGAGTATCCTAAGCTAGACTTACCTACTAGTAATGAGGTGTTGCATGTCTCTATAACCAATTCTCCTAGAGGACATGAGCCTTAGGGAAAAAGTGAAGACATTTTTCAACCCATCAACACTATAAGAAAAAAACCAACATGGATATCGACCACCATTACCACCCCAAACAAACACGTGAGTACAATGGGTATGCAAGGATAAACTGCCTCACCATGTGAGTGTGAAATAGAAATAGATCAACCATCCAACAGGAACACAGAGAAATAAACACTATGCAAAATCACAATGGGATAAACCAAGAATTCTTTGCGTATGGCTTCCAAAATCATTGGTGGAGGCTCAGAAATCACAGCCACGTATATGGATTCCGAAAGTGGTCTGAAGAAGAGCAATTCAAGGGATAGAAAAACTCAAGGAAATATCATACCAGTAGAATAAAGCAAAAGAAACTGTCAAGGATTGAAGAAAACCCCAAAAGACAACAACACAGAAAACTCAATCCAAGAACACGAATAAGTCAAAGACTACATTCAGAAGTAAAAGAAAGGAAAGGCACTAGAGGTGATTGCCCTTGACAAAGAATACGATCTTCATATGGAGACCCAAGAAGTGACAAGAAATTGACCGAGAAGATCAAGGAATCTCTTCTTGCACTCATAAAGTATCATTTGCACCCAGAGTATGCATGGTAGGGCCACATTACAAGGCCACACATTTGGCACATAGCTTCTTCAATAAAAGTAGTGGTGCACATTTCCATAACTAGAATAGGGCTTAGCTTATACTATCATAGGAATGATCATCCGGTGTAAATAAATAAATGCTTTGGCTATAAACTAATCTCTTGTTTTCTTTTAGACTTGAGAATTAAGAAAAAGTATGGTAAGGTACCTTACTTGTCTCTACTTCTACAAGGGAGTATGGAGCAGCAAAAGACGACATATTATTGAGCTACACATAAATATACCGAATTGGTTTCTTTCTTGAACTGATTCTCTACTACATTACGAGTGCAGATGGCCTCCAGAGACTTTGAAGCAATGATTCAAGAGGAAGTGCTTGAATTTCCAATGAAGTGTAAATCAAAAGTCAAAGGACATTGGTTCCGAGAAGACCAACTAGCACGTGAACATTTGTTCTTGGTGACTATTAAGATCATGGATATGGACCATCAATTTCTAGTGATGTCCCAAGACTTCAATGTCCTACGTGATCTTCCTTCAATGATGGATGTGATGAAAAAAGCTGGAATCCATAAGTATTTTGAGTTGCCAATCTACAAGCCTGATTTTCAGAGATGCACTCAAGTCATGATCACCCTTCATCCAGCCTTGGACAAGCCATCAGTGCCAGAAGCCAAAGTTCTTGATGCACAAGGTGAATGGGTAACCATAGAATTCACACACTAGCTCATTAAAGAAGCATTCGGATGGATCAAGGACGGGACCACAGATATCAAGGAAGAAAGTCATGGCACTAAAACCAGAACATTCGTGGATATTAATTGTATTGATATTGAAGAAGAAGTCAGATTGGTGCATTAATATTTTTGCTTTCCTAATATGCACAGATATACGGCACACAGAAGATAATAGTTCAATTACTATCTCATGCCACCAAACAAATAGGCAACCAAGTAAACTTGACACCCTACATTCAAGAATGATGATTTGAAACCAAAAAGCAATGGGGTCGTAAGAAATTTTTGAATGGAAGTGTGGCTCTAATAGTATTGATATACCATGCTTTAGGCATTCGAGAATACCTCATGGAAATGCCATCATCTGTTGAAATGGCTAAGTATGTGAAGCCAACAACATTCTCAAAAAATAAGAAAGGAGTGAAGATAACCGAAGAAGCAGGAAGAAGCTCACAACCAATGATGCAAGGAGCAAAACAACTAAGGGAAGTACTAATGGCTGAAGAATTAAATCCACCATCAAAGAAGACACATGTACTCCCTAAAGCCAAATAGAGCAATTCATTCCTTTTACTGAAGCGGAATTGCAAGAAGCCATGGAGGCAACTCACAAGTTCATGGAGGGACACATCAATCTGCCAGTGGAAGGGCATCATTACCATCAAGCTCATATAGCATCCATGCTAGGAAAGAGACTAACCAAGTTCCACCAATGTAGAGAATTGGGGTTATTCAATTCCATCTCTTCATAAAAAATCCAAGAAATACATGAACCATCAACTATGAACATCGATATCCAGAGTGAATCAAATGATGATGGTAATTGGGATGAAATAAATCAAGTCAAGGATTGAGTGGAAGTAGAAAGCACAAAGTTGGATCAAGTTTAGGATGCTACACTCAAAGAGGGACACAAAGAAAGGCCAAAAAAAGAGGATGTATACACATTAAAAATGAATGACACAACAAAGCTTCAAGTCACAAAAATCTACCTTGAAAGTGAGTCTACAATGAAGCATCCAAAGGAAGAACAAACACAAGATGAAATCCGAGAATGAGAACCATTTACACATATAAAGGTAGTAGCAGAACCTTCACCGCTAGATGTAACATTTCAAGGAAGTGCTACAAAGTCTCCTACCTATGAAGAAGAAGATCATCAAATTCACTTACAAATTCGACAACTGCACAATGAGACAACACATCTTGAACAGGTGAAGAGCTGAGTATACCCACAACAGGGCTCACTGTGGACATGCACAATTAAAGCCCATAGTGAAACGGATGATCCAGATAGTAATGGACACCCAACAATGGCTAATGGAAGCAGATAGAACTTATGACAAAACATTAGTGGAAAGAAATCAATTCAAGATGCTCAATGAGGAGCTATCCACAAGAGTATTACATGCTCAAAAGGAGCTTATCAACAAGGAAAAGGAAATGAAAGAATCCATGGAAAGATGTAACCCACTAACTGTAGAAACTTAGAAGATGCAAGATTAGCTTAAGGAGCTTCAAGACAAATATGCAACCAATGAAGTTGAAAAGATACATTTATCAAATAGAAGCAAACTTTTAGAAGCCCAAATCAAGGTGTACATGAATGAGGTTGATAACCTAAGAAGCAAGAATAAAGAGTTAATGAATGCAATCCTGCTTAATCAACCACTCGAAGTACAAGACAATAAACAACACCATATACAGGATCTAGAAGCTTAGATAGCCAAGTATGCAGATTAGCTAAAGCAGGAGCAAGCATTGAGGGAAGAGTGGGAAAGAAAGTACATGCACTACACAAACGAATTAAGAAAGAAATGGAAAACTACCAAATCATGGTACATCAAACAATGCAATGAAGATGCGGACCAAATGGCTATCTTAGGAGAAAGCAAGAAGCAAAGTGATAAAGAGCTTGCAACAATAAAGGAACAAATAAAAGAAAAAGATGAACTTATAAAAAGGCTACAAGTTCAAATTGCAAAGCAAGAAAAAATGGGGACACCAGTAGTTCAAAACTCTCAAGTAGCTACTATGGAGACTCAGGTATGTCCTCCTTCTCCCCACATCCATAATTCATCAATACACATGAGAGAGGTAGAGAAGAGTGCTGATAGAAATACACGGCCTATTACAAAACTAAGCATAAATGAGCAAGCACTACTAGTGTCTCAACTCACAAGACAATTTGAAGACAACGTAGTGAAAGTTATGAAAGAAGAAAAAATCAAAAGAAAAAATTTAGAGCAAATTTTGAAGCCCTTCAGTGTACCATATGGCCTATTAAAAGAAGAAACCAGACAATACATCAAGAGGACTACACAAAAAGAACTAGATCAATATCTTGAACTCTTTCTCCATTTGCTTCTTTAGGCTTTGAATGCCTTTCTCATATGTACCTGTAAGAATTATATCATCAACATATATGCACATGTAAATGAACCCATCATCACTTGCTTTAACAAGCAAGCTACTATCTGCTTTAGATACTTGGAAACCAAGTTCTTTCAAGAACTTCACAAGTCTATAATTCCATGCCCTTGGGGCCTGCTTCAAACCATACAAAGCTCTCTTGAGCTTACATACATGATCTGGATACCTTTCATTTCTGAATCCTTGTGGTTGCTCCATGAAAACGTCATCTGAAATGTAACCATTTAGAAAAGCATTCTTCACATCTAATTGACATAATTTCCAACCTTTACATGCAGCAATAACTATGAGTGTCCTGATGGTTGTCATCTTTGCCACAGGACTATAGGTCTCATCATAATCTATACCATATGTCTGAGCAAAACCTTTCACAACAAGTCTAGCTTTATATCTAGACACACTTCCATCTGCAAACCTCTTTGTCTTGTAGACTCATTTGCATCCAGTGATCTTCTGACTATTTGGTTTAGGAACCAAATCCCATGTCTGATTCTCCATCAATGCATCATACTCTTCCTGCATAGCTTTCTCCCAATTTTCCTTACCTTTTTCCTCTTCATATGTAGAAGGGTCTTCATCTGCCTTTATCATATAAGCATAATCTTTGGTAGCTAAAAAAGAAGTATCATAACTATACCTTGTAGGTTGCCATTTGTGTCTTGATGACCTTCTGAGTTCTCCACTCCTTGAGGTTTCTGGTTCATCACATTCTGGATCAAACCTTGGTACTTCTTCAACTTCAACCTATATTTCATTGTTCTCCTCTTCATCAAATATCTGAACCTTTGATTTACCTTTCTTTTGATTCACAACTTCTTCATCACCTGCATAAATATTTCTTGGTGAGTTGATTTTCCTAATCAAAACTCATCCAAATTACTTGATTTTTAGCTTGTTGGAAAGCTATTTGTGTCTACTTTCTCTATAGCAAATATCTTGCTCAAAGGATATATATTCAGAGAGCTATCAGTCCGAGAGTGAAGCTCAGTTCTTCAGCATACGTATGTGGACAGGTAGTTCATCTTTGACAGTTGTGTTTCCTAATCAAAACTTGTCCAAATTAAGTCATGTATAGATTGTTAGAAAGCCCTCTTTGTCTACTTTGATTGCCTAAAGTCTCAAGTCCATTTGAGGTTTGTATTGAGAGCAGCAAGCTATCTAAGGTGCAGATGTTTGTCCAAGTGCTGGACTGTTGGAACTGAAGGACTCACTAGGCAAGGAAGCTTAAGAAGGGAGTCAGAGAGAGGAGAAAGTACAAGCAGACAGAGCAGTCAACGACGACCTGGCAAGTAGGCCAATATTTTTTTAAGACACTAACGCATATAAGAGAGGTGGACACACAAGGAGAAGGAGCAAGTAGGGAGCTCCAGGAAATGTATGTCAAAATGTTAGAAGAAATCCCTACAACAATAGTGATTTTCATCACTAAGAACCATTGTAAATACCATTTCATATTTTTGTAGCTCCATTTTGTGCAAGCCAAGGAGTCCTTGAGCTTGAGGAGCTTTAGAAGTACCTACCTGTCAGTTTTCACATTTTTTAGACTTCGTTTGAACCTCCAAATAGGGTAGAGAACCTAATTTTTAACTAGGCCGGACACTAGGTCTGGACAAGGCCAAAACCTAGTCAAAAACTATAAAAAGAGCTAGAGAGCTCATTATTGAGGTTAGCTTGTACTTGAAATGAACTTGTAAGAACTTTTTGAAAGGAATCTAAGAACTCCATTGCTTCTCACTCTTTGTCTTGCCGTGTGTGCGTGTGTGTGTGTATGTGTGTGCATGTTTGTGTGCTTCTCATTCACGCACTTGTGCCTCCACTTGCTCGAGGTCTTCATACCATCCTCACGTCTTCCCGGATTGACATTAAAGGAGGTGCTACTCATCACTGAGCTACACCAAATTTTGGCACCGTTGCCGAGGATCGAGCTTTGAGGACGAGCGTGTGATGGTAAGACGTAGATTTGAGACGTTGGCGTTGTAGGTAATTTCTTTACTTTACTTATTTTTCTTTTTCCTACCTCACCACCACCATCATCATCATCATCACCATATCTGATCTCCATCTCCATCATCGCAAAGATTTTCAATTTTGATTATATCACCTTCTCCACCTTCATTTCCCTCATTCCACTTGTGAGAGAGAGCAAGAGAGCGATATTGTGTGTTGTGATTTTGCATGTTTCCTTGAGCTTTCTTGCAGGTACTGGCAGCATCATCATCTCCAGCACTCCGCGCAGGTACGAAACGTCACGAAACTGTCTCTGTGTCGCCGGCCTCTGTCGATCGCGATCGACAGAAAAATCGCCCATTTGGTAAAACAAAGTGCACCACCATAATCCACATGATGAGCACATTCTAAATCACTAAAAACAGTTAAAAAATTCCGTGTTTCTCTGTCAATCGCGACCGACACCATCGATCGCGATCAACAGCCACGATCGACAGACCCTATCAATCGCGACCAACAGAGCTGTCGATCGCGACCGACAGACCCCACGACCGACTGACTGCCACGTAGGACCCTGTCAATCGCGATTAACACCGTCGATCGCGATCGACAGCCACGACCGACACCTCTGTCAGTCGCGATTGACACCGTCGATCGCGACCGACTGAATTTCAACGATTGATTGACTTTTTTGCGTAGCCATGTGTCCATCGCGACGGACACAGCCCCGATCGACTGAATTCACGGCGAAAAACCCGGAAAAAGTGTCGATCGCGATTGACACCATCAATCGCGATTGACAGGACCCACGATCGACTCTGTCGATCGCGATTGACACTGTCGATCGCGATTGACGTGTCGATCGCGACCGACAGGCCGCGACAGACACCTCTGTCAATCGCGATTGACAGACCTGTCGATCGCGATTGACAGGCTTTTTCGGCCAAATTTCTAGGGTTTTTTCTTGCATCTTTTTGGGGTAATTTTGGGCATAACTAGCAAGCCATTAGTGATTTGTGAGGTCCCTACACATGTGATTTCGAGAAAAATCCTGTGACCTGTCAGCCTGTTTGAATCCTGTGTTAGTCCCAAAACCTTGAACTGGCATAACTTTCTCATACGAAATCCGTTTGCTGTGATTCTTGTCTTGTTGGAATTTGATATTGAAATAATAGTAAAAAGGAAATACTCATGTACGAGCAGATCACTTATCACAAATGACACACGGAGAACCACCCACCGGAGTGGTGGATAATCTACCTGACACGTTCTTATTCAACTTAGAAATTTGTCTGAAATGGGTAGAAAAATTGATACCCATCCTCATACATGGACTACTCCATAAGATCAACCGAGATAACAAGAAGTAATTTTTGCAGCCACATAACTTACATATTACAGTAGGTAGTTTCTAGTACAAAGAACCAAATGGCATATTATTGAGATGTATCAAAGAATTCAAACAGAAAAACTTAATGGAACAAGCTCATGTGAATCGATAGAAGATTCATAAGGGAGTTCATGGGACAATACCAGAATTGAAAAGGCTAGGAGTATACTAGCGGGACATGCCAAAGGATGTACATGAACACATTAGCAGTTGCCTAGAATGCGAAGAGAATACCCCAGAGGACCACGCATCTTTACAATTCTCTACAATAGCACTGGCTCGGAGTAAGGCATTGGTGAAATTCTTGAAAACACGAGCGCATGAGGAAGGAGCTAGTCTAGTTAAGAAGTGGACTCTAGAGGAAATGAGTAAGGACTACACCATAATTGGGAAACAATTATTCAAGAGGGGAAAGGACAATCAACTACAGTTATGTGTACATGAAGGAGAATATTTACCCATTTTAGAGATGGTGCATGCAGGAGCAACGGGAGGACATTTTTCAGCTGACAAACCTATAAAAATGGTTCTCTTTGCAGGCTTGTGGTGGCCAACTCTACACATGGATGTCGACACGTATGTAAAATGTTGTGAGGTGTGCCAAAGAACCAAGTATCCTATAAGAAGAGATGACATGCCTCTAAGACCCATGATCTACACAAGAGCCTTTTCCAAATGGGGCATTGACTTCATAGGACCTATAAACCCCTCAGCCAAAGAATCACACATCGAATATACAATAGTGGCCACTGGTTATCTAAGAAAATGGGTAGAAGCAAAAGCAACAAGGAAAAATGATGCACAAACCACAACTAAATTTCTCTTTGAAAATATCTTTGCTCACTTTGGATTGCCAATAGAAATTGCGAGCAATCGAGGAACACACTTAACCAATGAAGTGATATAATCACTGATGAATGAATTCCTTGTAATTCACAAAAAATCAGCCCCTTAGCACCCCCAAGCCAATGGCCAGGCGGAAAGTTCCCATAAGGTATTGTGCACGGTGTTGACCAAAGTAGTCAACAATGAAAGGTCTGACTAGGATAAACAATTGCATCATGCAATTTGGGCCTTCCGAGTGGCTTGCGAGACTGCCATTGGAGCTACTCCTTTCAATTTAGTATGCAAGAAGAATGCAATTCTACCAATTGATTTTTTAGTTACTACCCTACGCATAGCATAGTAGAATGATTGGATAGGCCATGAACTATCCCAACAATTGGACCAAATTGAAAAACTGCATGAAACAAGTGCTGGACTGTTGGAACTGAAGGACTCACTAGGCAAGGAAGCTTAAGAAGGGAGTCAGAGAGAGGAGAAAGTACAAGCAGACAGAGCAGTCAACGACGACCTGGCAAGTAGGCCAATATTTTTTCAAGACACTAACGCATATAAGAGAGGTGGACACACAAGGAGAAGGAGCAAGTAGGGAGCTCCAGGAAATGTATGTCAAAATGTTAGAAGAAATCCCTACAACAATAGTGATTTTCATCACTAAAAACCATTGTAAATACCATTTCATATTTTTGTAGCTCCATTTTGTGCAAGCCAAGGAGTCCTTGAGCTTGAGGAGCTTTAGAAGTACCTACCTGTTAGTTTTCACATTTTTTAGACTTCGTTTGAACCTCCAAATAGGGTAGAGAACCTAATTTTTAACTAGGCCGGACACTAGGTCTGGACAAGGCCAAAACCTAGTCAAAAACTATAAAAAGAGCTAGAGAGCTCATTATTGAGGTTAGCTTGTACTTGAAATGAACTTGTAAGAACTTTTTGAAAGGAATCTAAGAACTCCATTGCTTCTCACTCTTTGTCTTGCCGTGTGAGCGCGTGTGTGTGTATGTGTGTGCATGTTTGTGTGCTTCTCACTCACGCACTTGTGCCTCCACTTGCTCGAGGTCTTCATACCATCCTCACGTCTTCCCGGATTGACATTAAAGGAGGTGCTACTCATCACTGAGCTACACCAAATTTTGGCGCCGTTGCCGGGGATCGAGCTTTGAGGACGAGCGTGTGATGGTAAGACGTAGATTTGAGACGTTGGCATTGTAGGTAATTTCTTTACTTTACTTATTTTTCTTTTTCTTACCTCACCACCATCATCATCATCATCATCACCATATCCGATCTCCATCTCCATCATCGCGAAGATTTTCAATTTTGATTATATCACCTTCTCCACCTTCATTTCCCTCATTCCACTTGTGAGAGAGAGCAAGAGAGCGATATTGTGTGTTGTGATTTTGCATGTTTCCTTGCGCAGCATCATCATCTCCAGCACTCCGCGCAGGTACGAAACGTCACGAAACTGTCTCTGTGTCGCCGGCCTCTGTCGATCGCGATCGATAGAAAAATCGCCTATTTGGTAAAACAAAGTGCACCACCATAATCCACATGATGAGCACATTCTAAATCACTAAAAACAGTTAGAAAATTCCGTGTTTCTCTGTCAATCGCGACCGACACCATGGATCGCGATCGACAGCCACGATCGACAGACCTTGTCAATCGCGACCGACAGAGCTGTCGATCGCGACCGACAGACCCCACGACCGACTGACTGCCACGTAGGACCCTGTCAATCACGATTGACGCCGTCGATCGCGATCGACAGCCACGACCGACACCTCTGTCAGTCGCGATTGACACCGTCGATTGCGACCGACTGAATTTCAACGATTGATTGACTTTTTTGCGTAGCCATGTGTCCATCGCGACGGACATAGCCCCGATCGACTGAATTCACGGCGAAAAACCCAGAAAAAGTGTCGATCGCGATTGACACCATCAATCACGATTGATAGGACCCACGATCGACTCTGTCGATCGCGATTGACACTGTCGATCGCGATTGACGTGTCGATGGCGATCGACAGGCCCCGACAGACACCTCTGTCAATCGCGATTGACAGACCTGTCGATCGCGATTGACAGGCTTTTTCGGCCAAATTTCTAGGGTTTTTTCTTGCATCTTTTTGGGGTAATTTTGGGCATAATTAGCAAGCCATTAGTGATTTGTGAGGTCCCTACACATGTGATTTCAAGAAAAATCCTGTGATCTGTCAGCCTGTTTGAATCCTGTGTTAGTCCCAAAACCCTGAATTGGACCATACCCCGAGGTAGGAAAACTGAAGGATCCTTGGGATTGTTTTCCATAAAGGCAAAGGATAATTTGGTCTGTGAGTTACATGCATGAAAGTGGACTATTGTGTCATTTGAATCTAAGTCTTGAGCTAACTGTGGGACTTTTACAGATCCAGTAAGAGCACTTGAGGGCATTCAAGCAAGAGTAAGTGCAAGCTTGGGAATACGCGTCTTGGGCACACCAGGGCAACAACACAAGGAAAGAAACTCAAGGTTGGAAAATCCTCAACTCCCTCTGTCAATTCCTAGCTTAGGCTAAGAACAACTAGTGATAGGAGTAGGCCAGGACGGCGATAGACACTAATCAAGTTGAAGACTACCTATGCACTCAAGTTCAAGATTAAACATAATCTCTTCGTGATGCGATAACCTTAAAGGAAAGAATCTAACGAGGAACGATCAACTTACAGTGCGGAAATACACTCAAGTATACTTGACGACGTGATATCAGACGAGATTATAAACGCTGTAATCCACTAAAAAAGAATCAAGTAATTGATACAAAAGAACTCAGCAACGAGGTTGTACTTGGGCAAATTTGGGCTATTCATTTAGGCTTATGAACCTTAGATCAGGGCGACATCTAGGGAGAGATAGACAAAGCCTTAGGTCTTCTGAGGCTAGTGTCAACCACACTGCTAGGTCTTGGGCCCAACAGTTGAGCCACCACTCATACTACCCTAGCTCTGAGACTAGTGAATCAGAGATGTCTCAAGGCATGGACAGACCTACGGGAAGTTCAGGAGTGCCATACTTGCACAGGGTAGAAGGCCCTTACAAAACGTAGTTGGAATACCTTAGGACCAACCGATTAGGTGTTAGCATCTATGAGGACGGCCTAGGAAGATCTGTAGTACAGATTAAGAATCCTGACCAATCTATTGGACTAGAGTGCACAGCTGTCAAGTTTGAAAATGGAGCATGCTTGGACAAGGAAGGGATAATATATGTAGTCACCAGTCATCCCGATAGGACAGATGAATTTGGGAATGAGATCTCAGGAACGGACTTAGGTGACCTAGAGCAAGGAAACAGGGGTGAAGAACCGAGGACCCCCCGAGGCAAATCTGTTCTCACTAGGATTATCACACCAGAGTGGATTCCCCAAGATAATAAGAGCATAGATCTGCTTCTGAACCGAGAAACTGACGAAGCCTTTTGGAGGTATAAATCTGATCAGCCAACTGATATATGAACAATCATGATCTATGAGTTTAAGAATCCTGATAGCCCAGGCAGCGTGACCTACTTAGATCACGTTTCAGAGAGGATCTTTGTGGTTACAGAACATGATAGACATGCTTACACTTGGAAGGGTGAATTCGTTTTCCCCCAACCAAGATCGAATGTGTCCTATGGTCACCCTGGAGCTGGAACATCCCAAGCTCATGGAATTCAAAGAGACAGAAGTAGAGATAGGCCAGAAGTAAGCTTTGTCAACCCAGGGGGCAGAGAAAGAACGAGAGTGGAGACAAATAGGGTGGAACCTGAGATACATAGAGCTCGCAGGAATCAAAGAAATGCGGATGAGTTCCCTCTACCACAACCTAGAGAGCACACAAGGACTTTGAGACCGACTCAGCTAGTTAAGTCCATGAAGAACTACTTCGATGGCAATGGAGATCCATACGATCATGTGGCTGAGTTTCGGCAAGTCTTGAGAGCTGAGCAAGTGGAGGATCTATTCACGCAGTACAATGCCTTTGGTCTAACCCTTAGGAACACTGCCCTGACATGGTTTCAGCCACTAAACGAGAGGCAGTTCTGGAGCATAGACCAACTTCTAGAGGCATTCATTATCGAATTCTCTAAAAGTGGCATAAGACATAACACTTCCTCGCTGATTCACAGCTTCAAGCAAACCCCTCAAGAGACCGTGAGACTTGCTGGAAGAAGATTTAGGCAATACTTGGAGAGATGCCCTGTCCCTGAGCTACCCATGCCAGCTAAGCAAGTGGCTTTATTCTTGGATGGATTGCTAAGTACCAAATTGAGGTCATATGTGTATCTGAAGGACCCTAGGACTATAGAAGAGTGTGTACGCATTTGCATTGACATCGAGGATAACCTAGGGGAGGAACTAGAGCTTTCCAAAATCTACAAGGACTCAGATAGTGCCTCTAGCCTCTCTTCCTCGCAATCCACATCAATTGAGGAATTAGCAGAGAAAGTAGCTCAGAAACTAGGTGTCTCTAGCAAACAAATCCCAAGGTTTGCCCCTGTGAAAAGATGCTATACTTGTGGAGGTGACCATATGGCGAATGTCTGTCCCATTATGGCTCAACCCCAAGTTAATCCTAGTAGCCAGTACTGCACCATAGAACGAAGGTACACCAATCACACCGTGCAAGATTGTCCCTACAATAAGCAAACTGTTAGACAGACGTACCCACAACCATACCCTCAACAAGGAAGATACCAGAACCAGTACCCACCTCAGCAGTATGTGAGACCTCAACAAACCTACCAACCCTACCAAAACCAACTGAGACCCCAGCCAGTGCTAGCACAGCAACCACCTGCTCCTACTAATGTGATCCCAGTAAAATATGCAGTTGCAGAAGAGAACCTGAATAGAGCTATAGTCCTTGTAACACGATTGCTTTCTGAAAGTGACCCGAGTGACCATAGCTTTGATTCTACACATGTTGATAGTCCCCAGGCTTACTACATGCAGTCTCCAGAACCATGCCTATGAAATGATCTTGGGACGACCTTTTATGCGACAGTTGCAAGTGGTACAGGATTGGGGAACCAATTCTTTGTACCTGCAACACTTAGGTGTTACGACCAAAGTGAATCTCAAAGATTACTCTCATAGAGATGTCCCTCCTATCCAATGGAACCCCATCCATAGAGCCAAAGATGATACGGAATCGGTGCATTCCCTAGGATCAGGATCCTCATGGATGCATGAAGACACTCACTTATGGATGTGTAAGGTAGCAGTAGAAGAAGAGAAGAGAGAAAAAGCCAGGGAGATAGGTGCAAAAGAAACCCATAGATCAATCCAAGACCCAGCCTATGCACCTGTAGTTTTCCCAGACGAAGAATTTGAACCCCACGGCTGGGCAGAAATCCTAGCAACAATGGATGTAGCCATCAATGAAGAACAATGGACACCTCACTGTGATGAAGATGGCTATGACATTTCAGTCTTCTCCATAGAGCCAATCATGGGAGAGGCAGTTCTAGAAGAATGCGAACCTAGCCCTGATGCATTTGAAGATGCGAGCGACTCCGATCTAGAGTCAATCATTATGGATCCACCTTTTGCATCAGATGAAGAATATTTCTATGAAGTAGAATTTCAACCCCAAAGGCACGAAGAGCTTACAAATGATGTAAGGCTAGCCACACATGTGACCCCGAAGGAAGAAGGGAGGAAACGAAAGAAGAAAGCAGTCACACCAGAAGAGGAAGAATCTTTGTTTGAGGTCCCGGAAAACTTTAAAAAGTATGAGATAGATGACAGAAGAGTCATGATTAGAATGCCTAAACGAGAGGCACAATCAGGAGAGGCCTATGATAACAAAGAAACCACCAAAAAAATAGTAGTGGCCCTAGAAGAAGGAGAGGAGAGATGCACATACATAGGCCATGACCTAATAGAGGAAGAAGAGCATGCGTTAATAGCCTTGCTAAGAGAATACAGAGATGTGTTCGCTTGGAGTTACAAGGATTTGAAGGGTGTTGATCCAGACATATGCTCACACACTATCCCCATGACCTCAGATGCTAGGCCCTCTAAGCAAAAGCCATACACATACAATGACAACTATGCGGCCAAGATCAAGGAAGAGATAGATAGACTGGTTGAAGCTGGATTCATCTATGAAATTGAGCATACTGAGTGGGTATCCCTCATCGTGGTGGTGCCCAAGAAGAATGGAAAGCTGCGTGTATGCATTAACTTGAAGAAGGTTAATGCAGCCACAATTCGAGATAACTATCCGCTTCCTATAACAGAGCATCTCTTAGAAAGAGTAGCAGGCAAGGAAGTGTACAGTTTCCTCGATGGATTTTCAGGCTACAATCAAGTAGCCATAGCTCTAGAAGGCCAGCATAAGACAGCTTTTGCCACAGAATGGGGCATATTCGCCTTTCGGGTAATGCCATTTGGGCTTACCAATGCACCAGCAACCTTCCAGAGGCTGATGTGCCATGTATTTAAGGAGTTCCTGAGGAAGAATTTAGAAGTCTATGTTGATGATCTTTGTGCTCATTCCAACATCAGACAAACCCATATTCCTGAACTGAGACAAATCTTTGACAAATGTAGAGAATATCAAGTGTGCCTAAACCCAAAAAAGTGCATTTTCATGGTCAGGCAAGGTAAGATTTTAGGACACATAGTGTCAAAGAATGGCATATCCACTGATGAAGAAAAAGTGAGAGCCATAGCCGAGTTACCTAGGCCAAAGAACGTCAAGGAAGTACAAGCTTTCATGGGGCATTGTGGTTACTACCGCCGGTTCATTCACATGTATGCTGTCATTGCAAAGCCCATGTATGGACTTCTGACTAACTTTGAGTGGACTGATGAGTGTGAGAATTCCTTCCAAGAGCTTAAACGAAGATTATGCTCAGCACCAATCTTAACCACACCAGATTGGAATAAGCCATTCCATGTTCACGTGGATGTGTCCAATTATGCTATTGGGTGTGTACTCGCGCAGCCTACCGGTGAAGGTAATATGGATCTTCCAATTGCCTATGCTAGTAGACAATTGAATGCTGCTGAACGAAATTATACCACTACGGAGAGAGAAGGACTAGGCATGGTGTATGCGGTTAAAAAGTTTAGACATTATTTGCTTGCAAATAAGTTTAAATTTTTTACTGATCATCAAGCTCTACTATACTTGGTAAACAAGCCATGCAACACAGGTAGATTGGTGAGATGATTCCTCTTACTAATGGAATATGACTTTGAGGTAGTGGTGAGAAAAGGCAAGACTCATTTGAGAGCAGATCATCTCTCTAGGCTCACATCCGGAGAAGCCCCACAAGGAGTATCAGATAATCTTCCTGATGCTTACTTGTTTAATTTGGAAGTAATACCTCAGTGGGCTAAGCCATTAGTGCCAGTACTGACATACAGACCTAACCATCCAATAATAAACACGCAGGATAGAGAGGTAGTAAAAGCCCAAAAGTATCACATCATGGCAGGAAGTATGTACAAGCACACAGATCAAGGGATCTTGGCTTGTTGTGTAGAAGAGGACGAGTACACTAAATGGTTGCATTTAGCACATGTAGGTGCCTTAGAGAAACATTACTCAAAGCGACGAACCCTACAGACACTACGGAGACTCGGAGTGCATTGGCCGACTATGGAAGCTGATGTCCAAAAGTTGTGCAAGGAATGCCCAATCTGCTGCACTAAACCACCTGTGGAACATGCCACTCTTTATCAAGTGTCCATAGTGCCAGATTGGAGTGAACCACTAGTATCCTTTCTGAGGACGAAAACATTCCCTCCAGACATGACTCTGACTAGGAAAAGGAGTTTAGAATAAGAAGCCCAGGATTACTCACTCATTGGTGATAATCTATACAAACGTGGTAAAGACGGTTACCTGAGACTATGTGTCCATGAGAGTGAATATCTCAAGATCTTGGACACTGCTCACCAAGGTGTAGCAAGAGGACACTTTGGACCAGATCGGGTGATCAAGGCAATACTATTTGCGGGCTTCTGGTGGTCGACCCTTCACATGGATGCACATACCTATGTGAAACGATGTGATGTCTGTCAGAGAACTCAATATCCTATACGTAAAGATGAGATGCCACTGAAACCTATGATGGGTGGACGTGCATTCTCTAAGTGGGGAATAGACTTCGTAGGTCCTATTAATCCCCCAGCCAAGGGTTCCCATGCCGAATATATCATTGTTGCGACAGACTATCTAACAAAGTGGGTAGAGGTAAAAGCCACAACGAAGAACGATGCTCAAACAACAGCTAAGTTTTTATTTGAGAATGTATTCACAAGATACGGGCTACCTATTGAGCTAGTTAGCGATAGAGGCACTCACTTCTTGAATGAAGTTATTGAAAATCTGCTCAAAGAATTCTTGGTAGTGCATAAGAAGTCTGCCCCCTATCACCCTCAAGCAAATGGCCAGGCTGAGAGCACCAACAAGATCTTATGCAATGTACTGACGAAATTAGTGAACAATAAACGCTCTGATTGGGACAAACAACTACACCATGCTGTTTGGGCATACCGAGTCGCCTACAAAACGGTACTCCAAGCCACCCCCTTTCAGATGGTATTTGGCCAAAATGCAGTGCTACCTTTGGACTTCTTAATACCTACACTGAAAATAGCACAAGAGCATGAATGGACGGGTCATGAACTCTCTTCTAGACTTTTTGACCTTGAACGATTAGGAGAAACAAGACTGAGGGCGGTTGCAGGGATATATGCAGCTAAGAAACGACAGAAGGCATATTTTGATGCCCATATTAAGGATAAAGGCTTGAAAGCAGGAGATCTGGTACTAGTCTACACTTTGAAACAACATGCGAGGAAACTAGAGAAAAGAGGTTACGGACCCATGATAATTAATAGGATCTCAACTAGTGGAGCAGTACAGCTGGCCACCTTAGAAGGTGATGTTCTTCCAAGCTACATTAGTGGATGCAGGGTCAAGTTGTATCAGGAACCACTCACAGAGGAAATGCTAAGTCAACTCAACACTGCTAAGAAACGCAAAGAAGAAGAAAAGCGGATTCGAGAAGAAGCTCAAGCAGAAGCCTTAGAGCGCATACGGAGAATGAAATTAAGAAGACAAGGTAGAGAGCGACCTAGGCCAGGTGCATATGCAAACCAAGGATATCATGTGGCTATGTGTGAAGTTTCAGGTATCAGCTCTCATAGGATAATTGATCGACGTCCTTTTATAACCTTAGATATAGGACAAGGAAAAGGTGCAAGGACTGTAAGAGCCTTGATTGACTCAGGTGCAGCCACTAGTGCTGTTAAATTGTCTTACTGTCAAGAATTGAGATTAACTGTCAATCCTATAGAAGCATATCTCATAGGATTGGGAGGTGTGGAAACACCTTGCATGGGCGAGGTGGATCTTCCCATCTCCATTCAAGATGAAGTAATGACAGTCAAAGTATTAATGTGTCAAGATGAGGACCTCACTGAGCCTCTTGTCTTGGGTCAGGACTGGATCTATGATCATGCAGTCAACCTAAACCTAAGAAGCGTACTTCTTCAGGTATGGGTAAATCATAACCGAATTACAGTTGAATTGGAAAAGGAGGCACTCAAGGAACTAGGTACAGCACAAACTCCTGGTCCTTCTAGGGGTGCACATGAAGTTGACAATGCTATTCTTGTCCAAAAATGTATGATGCAGAAAGAGGATTGTCTCAACAACGGAGTCCAGGATAAGACGGTACTCCCTTCTTTTCCAAAGGCCAGAAGGATGAAGCAGCCAACGGCAGATCAAATACAGAAGAAGCAGAACACTACCTGTACTGGAGGCCAAAAAAAGGAGCAAAGCAGATTGTTTCAACTGATGAAACAAGTATGGAGGCGAAAAGGCGAACACCCTGTTCCGACCAGGCCAACACCACGGCCAAAACCTCTTATTAGTAATCAACATCACGATACTAATAAGAAGCCTTTCATAAGTTCTTCTGCGAAAGAGAAGTCTATTTGGGTTCCCAAGAAGTCAATGAAGGCCAGCCCACAATCACGACAAATCTGGGTGCCTAAGGCTTGCTTGCGGGCTCAAATAGCTACACCAAAGCCAAACCCTGTACAACATGTTTCACTCACGCGAACATCTGAGGCCCAGTCTTACACATCATGCACTAACACGTATTCTTCCATGAGCACAAGTAGAATCACTTGTAAATGGGTTCCTAAAAAGCCCCATTTTTCAAATAAATACCCTATCACACTCCCCAGAGCCTCCACAAAGTCAAAATCAAAACCTATCCATTGCATTTGGCAACCTAAAACTTGTAATAAACCCCCAGACCCCAGTTGTAAATCCATGCCCACCTACTAACTACGTCACTCTCACACCACATCATTCCACTTAGCTCCTAGGTCTAACCAATCCCTAACTACACACACAAGCACCGAGCACTTACTAACCCACTAATCTCTCCCGAACCTCATGTTAATGTTGTAATGAGGACAAAAACGGTTCTATCTTGTCCTTTACAATGTTAACACATGTTTCTATATTCTCACAGAATCAGGAGGCAAGAAGTAACATGGCAGATACGACAGGAACTAGCTCCCAGGCAGGCACCAACCCCCAAGTCGTGGATATTGAAAGTCTTCCCGTTGAGGAGGAATTGAAGGAACGCCCTGTAGCATTGAGAGCATTACACGCCATACCGGTTCAGAACCCTCCACAAGGGCACACTATGCCAGTCAGTAAAAACTCTCATTGGTTCAGTGATGTGGCAGGACCCCTAGGTGAAGGCACTTATATGTGGGAGGCCGAGATAGAATTCAATGGGCGCTGGGGCAGGTATCACTTTTTCACTAGGGAATTTGAGAGACTGCAGAATAATGAAGGACTGAAACCTATATGGAAGAAGGCAGGACTCTACGAGTACTTCAAATTCCAATTGCCAAAGTCGGATTTTCTAAGATGCTCTTATTTTGATTAGCACCCTTACTCCGAGCAAAGACAAAAAGGGATACAGCTCCTTTGTCCTCCCATCTCTCACAAGGGGCAATGAGCTCAAGCGTTTCAGATTAACTATCAACTTGGTAAGGGAAGCTCTAGACATGAAAGGTATGCATATTCCTATGGAGAAAGAGACTATGGTCCCCGACAATATGAAGAACAGGAATCTGACAAAGTTAAAAGACATGGTGGCAATGACGCCTACAATCGCCATTCATTTGTGAATGATCATGCAACACTTTGCATTTCCCGCCCAAGAGAGGTTCACAATGCCACCTAAAAAGATATGGTTTAGTTTATACTTGGTTGATGCCTTTGATTTGACAATCAACATGCCCCACTGGATTATCGACCAAAGCCACTTGGCTCATCAAAGGTGGTATAAAAAACAAAAGTCTGTACTGTACGTATGCTGTGCTCTGACCAGGATTGTGTACAGATGTCTTGCGTATGATGTACCAGTGCAAAGGGCACTCATTTGGACCAGGGTACAAGAGTTTCAGCGCCGATTATCCTCCGCAGGACCACCATCCAAGAAAATGAGAGGCGCCGTTCAGATGCCCTGCGCACAACCCCGCGGTGCGACATTGACACCAGAGACAACTCCACGATTTCCAAGGCGGGTACAACCCTTCACTATTAGATTACCAAGACACAGCACTGATGGACCAAATCTAGTGTTTCCACCTGTACCAACGGACCTAGAGTTCCCTCACGGATTCACTTTAGAAGACCTAACTGATGAGGAGGTAGCCAGAATCATAGAGGCTGTTAACACGGAAGTCGAGGCAGAGCAAGCTAGTGGACAACAAGCTGCTACAGACCAACCCCATCCCAGACAACCAGAGGTCGTCGATGTGGAGGGTGAAGAAGAAGGAGGACAAGAGGAGGAACATGATGGACAATCCGAGGAAGAAGAGCAGGAATATGATCAGGAAGTTCTGCAGGTACTTGAAGGGGCCCGAGCTTATACGAAAGCATTGAAAAAGCTCTATGACACCATGAACAGAGTTCAAGAGCAACATAGACTGTCCCTAGCAGCAGGCAAGCCCTTATGAATCAGATCCTTGAGGAGGAAGGCATCGACGAGCAATATCGTGCCACTCTTGACATGATATCTGAGGCATTAGGCGTCCCTGAAACGGTGCATACCGCCCTTGCACAAGCACGAAGAACGGAACGAAGATATGGTAGACGCCCCCCTCGAGCAGGAAAGCAGATGGATGTATTAGTATTAGAACCACAAGGCACACCCACAACCACGGGCACCGCACACACTGTCCACGATACTGAGGAAACCCATGTATGAAGTGCACCTCCGTCACCCCCGTTGCCACCCCTGCCTCCATCTCCACCACATTCATCTCCCACAACCAGTGTAACCACTACTGTCACCGCCTCCGAGTCCACTACCCATACCGAAGCACAAACCGTCACTCAACCCACACAACCCACACACCCTATCTCCACTTCGTTTGTCCATACGACCACTGAAACAATAGCTCTAACTGCTTCCACAGAAGATCTCAACCCCCCAACCACACTTCCGGGCAGTTCGTATTCACAATTGCACACACCACTGTACACTTCACCACTATCACCGCACCCACAATTCCACTATTCACAATCACTCCCACTACTGCATGCACCGTTGATCTTATGGACATCTCACCCACCTCCGCGCCTCTCCCTCCCCCCATGCATCCACCATCTCCCATTCCCCCACCTCCCACTTCACCATTTTCCAGCACCACATCCACACTTCCATTCCCCTTCCCCTTTCCCTTCCCCTCTGCATTCAACACCCTACCAGCTTCCACCCCTATCAATAATGTATTTAAGAATATGTATCAGTGTATGTCGCAACTACAACAGCACTACCAACATCTTCATAACCAACACACATGACTCTTTCGAAGCCATGAGGAACTTCAACTCCGATTCATTGATCTCGAAAGGGAAAAACGGCTACTACAACAACAACATGCCACTTTACAGGAACAACATGAACAATTAGTGGCCAATCCACCCCAGTCAGATGCAGAGGAAAGACAACATATGGATGAATTGCTACACTCCCAGATAACGGAGAATCTCAAACTTAGACGCAACCTGGCCCTCCTACGAAAACACATGTCTACAGCTCTCGAAGAGAATAAATGGCTGCAGAAACAGAATGAAGAGAACTTGGAAGCAGCCATGGAGGGATCCTCGCAGGAAATCGACCCAGAAAAATTCAAGGCCATTCCCTCAGAGAATATGAAAACTATGTTAGAAACCCATGCCGACCTCCTGGAGGCCCATGCAGCGCTAGAACGAGAAAGGGATGATCTACTTAAGCAATTGGCAACTCAGCAAGAGTCACCAAGCAAAGCCACAGCCACAGATGACACATCCGAAGAAGTCACAAAACTCAGAGCAGAACTCGAAGAATTACGCAGCAAAGTCATGCAATACGAACGTCAGCCCTCTCCCCTTGTCAAGCCCGAGCCTGAAGATCTAGTGCCAATCGAGATAGAGGAAACTTTCGAAGACCCGTATGTTCCCATGCCTGCACCAGGGGGCAAGCAAACAGACGAGGGCATGGACACCATTGAAATAGAGGCTCCTGAATGGATGCAGAGGTTAGAGAAAGTGGCCACAACCCATGATGATAGAGTGGCAGTTCAGATAGCATCTATGTCACGCTTGGAAGAAGTAGTCATAAAATCGGATTACTTTAGGAATCTCTCCCATCATAGGTGGATCGGCACATCCGACGATTTGTATGTTCCTTTCTGTGTCCTAATGGCGGATTACAATGCGGAAATCAAGAGCCACACATCAAAAGAACCAACCTCGGCTACACAGTTTGCACCGAAAGACATCCCAGTGAGTGCCAAGCAGGGCAATATTCATCAATCGATGTGGAGGATTCGTCTACTGGAAACCTACCCAGAAATGGTCAGAACATGGAATAACATGCCCTTGTACATCAAATACAACCCATGCTACTGCCCTGTGTTTCGAAGAAGGTCATGGCCGGAATACACAAAAACGGTGCTGACAAACAAAGGATGTGAGAAATGGCTCAATTATGTTTACTTAGCACCACCCAAAGGCCAACCTACCATATGCTACATGATCTCGACGATTCGGCATTGGGGGGTCAGGTTTAAAAATGTGCCTGACGTCATGGCCCAAATGTGCTTGAAAATTTTTGAGCTCATGTTGGTCACATTCAGGACTTTCAAAAATGTCAAGGAACCTCATCTGTCAGCCCTTGGATTTAATGAAGGAAATCAGGACCTCGTCTACGACATGAGTACAACACCATCTATTAATGTTGTATATGCATGGCACGCGCGCATCAAGTATCTACCAGCCTGCTTCAAACAGACGTTTGAAGAAATGTTCGTCACGGGATTCTGGGAATATCATTCAGAGATATTCATTCCCAGACCATCACATTTATTGCAGTTGTTTGCAGTGGAACAAGCTCTTCATTCAGAAAAGTTACGTATACCACATCCAGAGGTTCCCGGGCCGGTAGATTGGGATGCTTTACTCACGGACTTGGCCAAAGGGTTGCGGATTGCAGAACATCACTTAGCACAAGACGTTGTTGAGTACTACATCCAACGACCCACCCAACAAGGGTCTGTCAGGGACGACAGACGCGAGAGAGGGGGGGGTGTTGGAACTGAAGGACTCACTAGGCAAGGAAGCTTAAGAAGGGAGTCAGAGAGAGGAGAAAGTACAAGCAGACAGAGCAGTCAACGACGACCTGGCAAGTAGGCCAATATTTTTTCAAGACACTAACGCATATAAGAGAGGTGGACACATAAGGAGAAGGAGCAAGTAGGGAGCTCCAGGAAATGTATGTCAAAATGTTAGAAGAAATCCCTACAACAATAGTGATTTTCATCACTAAAAACCATTGTAAATACCATTTCATATTTTTGTAGCTCCATTTTGTGCAAGCCAAGGAGTCCTTGAGCTTGAGGAGCTTTAAAAGTACCTACCTGTTAGTTTTCACATTTTTTAGACTTCGTTTGAACCTCCAAATAGGTAGAGAACCTAATTTTTAACTAGGCCGGACACTAGGTCTGGACAAGGCCAAAACCTAGTCAAAAACTATAAAAAGAGCTAGAGAGCTCATTTTTGAGGTTAGCTTGTACTTGAAATGAACTTGTAAGAACTTTTTGATGTTGTACACTCGGCCTTTGGGATGGAACATTGTTGATGAATGTCCATGTTGATTGTCCACTGATGAGATCTTTTGAGTGCTGGATCCTTTCTCCTCTTTTCAAAGCAACATTTGTCAAATACTGAGAATTGAACTGCTTTATATTCCTTGGCAAGCAACATCGGGTAACTACACCAAGCTGAGTTTCACATATTCTCTTTAGCTCACCATATGCAGGAGTCTTCTCCTCCAGAACTACCTTTTGCAGATATCTCCTTGGATGCTCTGGTACATGAAGTAGTTAAGCATCACTCAAGTTGCGGGCCTTCAAGCTCTTCATTCCTACCATGGTAAGAGAAAATCATAGTTGTAGATGCCATGTTCATGCCAAATGCTTGTCATCTACCAGATAAGGCAGCAATAATCTCACTGCTGGCCGAGACACACTTCTATCCAAATTGATAAATGCCTAGTAATCAACAATTCCACCTTCAACTAAGCATGACTCATTCATGTTTCATAAGCCAAACCTGGGAACAAGCTCTCTCCCACTTTTCTTTCTCCCCTTTTTTTTTTTTTTTTTTGAGGAAAAGGATATCACAAAACAAGAACACAAAAGTTAGTATCAATAGAAATGTTTGACATATGTCACTGTGCTCTTGTGCATGGGATTCTCAAGTGTGTCTATGCACGGCCGTGTAATGTGGCCCTATATTAATGCATACTTTGGAAATGCATGACCTGAATGGTGCAAAAGACAGGGTTGTGCAAGGAGCACATGGTGTTGCTCGTTCGAGGCTTTCGATGTTATATTTGCGGAGGTTGATGCCGACCTTGGTGGAGGTATCCATTGAGTCTCGAACTGATGTAATCCTCCTTATTGGAGTCCATTTTAGAACATCATTTGGCACTGTAGAGGTCACTTCAGGCGTCTTTCTCTTTGGATGCTTTCTGAACTATGGTATCCAGTGTGGTTGACGCTTTGGTTCGGTGGAGGCTACTTGCACTTTTTGGCTTCCAAACCCATATCCTTTTTGCATGTCTTCCTACTAATGTTGAAGAGCTGATTTGATCTTCCTTTGGTCTCTGTACGTGGTTCTTACCCTTTTCTCTTTTTGGCTTCTTTGTTGAAACCTTTTGCATGTGGGAGAACAAAGGTTGTTGTGGATGTAGGAGCTTCTTAGGTACCCACATCTGTAATTGCCCTTGTTGAGCTGCAGCTAACTTCTTAGGCACCCAAACTTGTTGGATACCTTGTGATTGAGCTTGTCTGAGCTGCTTCCTTCGTCTTCTGGCCTGGTTGGTGTGCATGGATGGGATTTGTGGGGGCAAGGCTGGTGGTTGCTCTCCTTTGCGTACCCATATCTGCTTCATGCTCGGAACTGCTTTTTTATCGAATGGTGTCTTTCTATTTGATGTAGCAGTTGTCGTGAACGGTTGTGTTTGCTTGTGTGGTGGACTCACTACTGTGGCTACTTGATTCTTTGGAGAAGAAGAAAGATCCACCCGCCTTCGAACCTGGTCTTCCACGATTGACTCCTTCTGCATCATAGAGCATTTGACACATACAACATCTTCTTTCATATGATTAGTCTTGGAAGAACTAAGAGAGTGTGTGGTGCCATGATTTAGGAGCATGCAGTTCTCTAATTCTAATGTAATGCATTGTTCATGTACCCAAACTTGAAGAATTTGACTTCTTAGGTTTAAGTTAACTGCATGGTCATAGATCCAATCTTGACCCAAGACAAGTGGTTCTGTAAGGTTCTCATCTTGACATACTAGCGCTTTGACTTTCATTGGAACATCTTGAAGGTAGATGGGAAGTTCCACCTCGCCCAAACAAGGGGTTTCCACACCTCCCAATCCTATGAGATAAGCTTCTATGGGATTGATGTTCAACCCCAAGTCTTGGCAGTAGGAAAGTCTAACTGCACTACTTGCTGCACCTGAGTCAATCAATGCTTTCACCGTCCTTGCACCCTTCCCTTGTCCTATCTCTATGGTCACAAAGGGTCTTCGGTCAATGACCTGAGAAGTCGCTATGCCTAACTTTTGACACATATCCATGTGATATTTTGGGGCTTTTGAGTTGACTTCTAGGCCTAATCGCCTTAACTTATTTCGCCTAATACGCTCTCTGGCCTCTACCTGTGCTTCTTCTCTCACTCTTAACTCTTCATCTTTTCGCTTCTTAGCAGTGTTGAGTCTCATTAGCATATCCTCAGTAAGAGGTTCTTGATATAGCTTGACTCTACAGCCACTAATATAGTTTGGCAAGATATCTCCTTCTAGCGTGGCCAACTGAACTGCACCACTAGTGGAAATTCTATTAATGATCATGGGTCCGTATCCTCTTTTTTCCAACTTACGGGCATGTTGTTTTAGTGTGTATACCAACACTAGATCTCCCTCTTTCAATCCCTTATCCTTGATGTGTGCATCAAAGTATGCCTTTTGCCTCTTCTTTGCAGCGTAGATGCCTGCTGCCGCTCGTAGCCTCGTCTCACCCAAGCGTTCGAGATCAAAGATCCTAGAGGACAATTCATGCCCATTCCACTCATACTCTTGTGCTACTTTTAAGGCAGGGATTAAGAAATCTAATGGTAGCACAGCGTTCTGTCCGAAGACCATCTGAAATGGGGTGGCGTTGAGTACCGTATTGTAGGCAACTCGATAAGCCCAAACAGCATGATGAAGTTGTTTGTCCCAATCAGAGCGTTTATTATTTACCAGTTTTGTCAATACGTTACAGAGGATCTTATTGGTACTCTCGGCTTGTCCGTTGGCTTGTGGGTGATAGGGGGCAGATTTCTTATGTATCACCAAGAATTCTTGGAGAAGATTTTCAATGACTTCATTCAAGAAGTGTGTGCCTCTATCTCTCACCAACTCTATTGGTAGTCCATATCTCGTGAACACATTCTCGAATAAGAACTTAGCCGTAGTCTGAGCATCATTCTTTGTTGTGGCTTTGACTTCTACCCACTTTGTAAGGTAATCTGTGGCTACAATGATGTACTCTGCATGGGAGTTTCTAGCTGGGGGGTTAATAGGACCTCTGAAGTCTATGCCCCACTTCAAAAATGCACGTCCTCCCATCATTGGCCTCAAGGGCATCTCGTCTCTTTTCACTGGATATTGTGCACGTTGGCATGTGTCACATTTCTTCACATAGGTATGTGCGTCCATATGAAGAGTGGGCCACCAAAGTCCTGAGAATAGAATGGTCTTGATCACTCGGTCAGGACCAAAATGTCCACCTGCAACACCGCTGTGTGCAGTCTCTAAGACCTTTACATAGTCTGATTCATGAACGCATAGTCTTAAGTAACCATCTTTGCCTCTTCGGTATAGGTTGTCCCCTACTAAGGCATAGCCTTGAGCCTCTTGCTCCATGCTTCGTCTTCTTGCTAGACTAGCCTCTTTGGGTAATCTTCCCGATCTCATAAACTCTACCAATGGAGCACTCCAATCTGGAATTAATGACACTTGATAAAGGGTCGCATGCTCCACTGGGGGTCTCTCTCTGCACCTGGGACAATTCTTAATCCACTCATGTATTTCTTTGTCCATGCTAGGCCAATACACTCCTAAACGCTTTAGATTCTGCAATGTTCGTTGTTTAGAATAGTGATTTCCTAGCATTCCTTCATGGGCTTGTTGCAACCAACTACTATGTTCATCATCCTCCACACAACAAGCTAATACACCCTCAGTATCTTGTTTGTACATGCTTCCTGCTAATATGTGATATTTTTGTGATTTTACAATTTCTTCTTGTGATGTTTTCACATTCTTATTTGCAGGGCCAAAGGTTAGGACTGGTACCAACTTATTTGCCCATTTAGGAACAACTTCTAAATTGAACAGATAAGCATCGGGTAATTCGTCAGACACTCCTTGCGGTGACTCTCCTGAAGTGATGCGAGAAAGGTGATCTGCCCGAAGGTGGGTTCTACCTTTCCTGACAACAACTTCAAAGTCATATTCCATTAGTAAGAGGAACCATCTTACTAAGCGTCCAGTATTGCAAGGTTTATTGACCAAATATAACAAAGCTTGATGATCAGTGAAAAACTTGAACTTGTTGGCCAATAAATAGTGTCTAAACTTCTTCACAGCATATACCATGCCTAAGCCCTCTCGCTCAGTTGTGGTATAGTTCCGTTCAGCTACAGTGAGCTGTCTACTAGCATATGCTATGGGCAAATCTAAGTTTCCTTCACTTGTGGGTTGTGCTAGCACACATCCTATGGCATGATTGGATGCATCCACATGGACATGGAATGGTTTATTCCAATCAGGAGTGGTGAGTATTGGTGCCGTGCACAAACATTTCTTCAGTTTGTTGAAAGAATTCTCGCATTCGTCGTTCCACTCAAAATTAGACAACAAGGCATAAAGGGGTCTAGCTATGATCGCGTACATGTGGATAAACCTACGGTAGTATCCACAATGGCCCATAAAGGCTTGTACCTCTTTAATATTCCTTGGCCTTGGTAGCTCCGCTATGGCTCGTACCTTATCTTCATCTGTTGAGATTCCATTCTTAGAAACAATATGACCTAAGATTTTACCTTGACGCACCATAAACACACACTTTTCTGGGTTCAGACACACTCGATATTCTCTACACTTGTTGAAGATTTGTCTGAGCTCAGGGATGTGAAACCTTCTTTCTTGAGAATGAGCACATAAATCATCCACATACACTTCTAAGCTCTTTCGCAAGAACTCTTTGAAGACATGACACATGAGCCTTTGGAATGTTGCAGGTGCATTGGTGAGCCCAAATGGCATCACACGAAATGCAAAGATTCCCCACTCTGTAGCAAAAGCTGTTTTGTGTTGATCTTCTGGGGCAATGGCTACTTGATTGTAACCTGAAAATCCATCAAGGAAGCTATAAACTTCCTTGCCTGCAACACACTCCAATAGGTGTTCTGTGATTGGAAGTGGATAACTATCTCTAATCGTAGCGGCATTAACTTTTTTAAGGTTAATACACACTCGCAACTTCCCGTTCTTCTTGGGTACCACAACAATGGGGGACACCCATTCGGTATGCTCAATCTCATAGATGAATCCAGCTTCAATCAACCTATCAATTTCTTCTTTTATTTTGGCTGCATAGGTATCATTATATGTGTAGGGCTTCTGTTTGGTGGGCTTAGCATCAGCAGTCATGGGGATAGTATGAGAGCAAATTCTTCGATCTACCCCTTTCAAGTCTCTATAGTGCCATGCAAACACATCCCTATATTCCCTTAATAGAGCTATGAGCTCCATTTCTTCTCTTGCACTTAGGTCATCTCCTATATATGTGCATCTCTCTTCGTTCTCTTCAATGGTCACTACAATCTTCTTGGTCTTTTCTTTATTATCATATGATTCTCCTATGATGGCCTCTCTCTTAGGCATTCGTACCAAAATTTTGCGGTCGTCAACTTCATATTTCTTGAAGTTTTCTGGTACTTCAAACAATGATTCCTCCTCTTCTTGTTTCATTGCTTTTCTTTTCTTTTTCTTTTGACTACTCTCACTTCCATCCTTTGAGTTTACTGTTTTAATACTTGTGAGAGGTTCTTCTTCTTTCTGGGTGAACACTCCTATATCTTCTAGATAGTGCTGCTCTGAGTTAAAGCAACTATCCATCACAATAGACTCCAGATCATCGTCATTCTCTTCTTCTTCTATGACATCACTAAGGTCACATTCTTCTAGCAAGGGTTGACACATGAACACTGAGATATCATAACCCTCCTCATCACAATGAGGTGTCCACTGTTCCTCATTGACAGCAATGTCCATGGTGGCTAAGATTTCTGGCCAGCCATGAGGCTCAAACTCCTCATCTGGAAAGATCATCGGTGTGTAGGCTTGGTCTCTAACTGGTCTATCTCCTAGCGAAGTTCCTTCTTCTCTTGCCTTTAAACGTTTTTCCTCTTCCTTTGCGACCTTGCACATCCACAAATGAGTATCTTCATGTAGCCATGATGGATCAGGTGAACTTTCAGAATGCACAGAGATGGAATCTTCTTTCGCTTTGTGGATAGAATTCCACTGTAGGGGTGGTACATCTCTGAAGGTGTAATCCTTCAAATTGACCTTGGTGGTGACCCCTAAGTGCTGTAAGTACAAGGAGTTAGTTCCCCAATCCTATACTATTTGCAATTGTCGTAGGAAGGGTCTTCCTAGGATCATCTCATAGACATTATTTTTCTCAAAGTCACATATAGCAAATGTGTGCTCAAACTCTACACCACAAGTGGTTAGAGTGATCCCTTCTAGCAATCCTAGAGGTCTTTCAAAATGACCATCAGCCATTTGAAGCTTCATTCTAGTTGGTCTTAATGTGGGCTTGCCCCATTGCTTCCACAAGGAGGTGGTCGCAATAGCAACACCAGCACCTGAATCTATGATTGCTTTGGTTGTGTAACCTTGGTAGGTGATTGGAAGATAAGTATTACCTTCTTCACCCTCACACATGTCCCCTATTTTGTCTAGAGGTATCTCTGGTACCCTTTGCTTGGAGCCTGCTTTTGGCATGTTGGAATCGAGTTCTGGAACCTGATCCTTCACATGATTCCAAAGCTCAGGTTTTGCTTTGAGCAGCTCTTCTACAGTGAGATGACACTGAACCTTAGTATTCTTCACGACATCCGTGTTCCTTGGAACCACTGAGTCTTCATTTCTTACTAGTATTGTGGGAGCTCTAATCTGGAGAGATTCAGATTCCCATGGGCCTGGAAATTGAGGCAGTTCTTCTAAGGTATTAGATTCAAAATCTAACCTTTCGTCTTCTTGTTGTTCTGCTTCATCTCCGTAAATAGATGGAATGTCTTGGGGAAATTGATCATGAAGATCATCAATCTCAGGAATAGGAGGGGAATTACCCTTCTCCTTGGCCCATTTCTCTTCTTGTATTTCCCGCAAGAATTCTTGAGAGTACTGTTGAATTGAAGGAGGTATTCCTGGATCCGTGGAATTAGGAACATAAGCTCCCATTGGTGGTGAGCTTCCTCTTTCAATAACTGGTTGAGCCTGTGGAGGTAAAGAAACTTGTGGTTTGTTTACCAACTGCTCTAATCGTTCTAGTAAGCCCTGGAAATGCAAATCCCCTTTGACAGAGTTTGTCTGATTGAACTTTTGACTAGTCTCAAGTATAGCTTGAGCTTGTTCTACCATTTTCATGCACATTTTCATCCGTTCAATCTCTAAGTCCGCTCTAGGGTAACTCTTGTCTAGGTTTGCAGCTGTAGGCCCTTCTTGAAGTCGAGCCTGGTAGGCCTTGAACATCATGTCCAAGCCTTCTGGGATTGGATCTGCAAGAACAGACCCTGGTTGCGGTCTATTTACAATGGGTGGTGGGGTGCGATGAGGTGGAATGGATGGAGTTTCGGCATGCGAGGGGTTTTGAGATGCAATATCTTCTATTTTTGTTTTTGCGTCTTTCAAGCTTTCTTCTAGTTCCGATAACTTTTTATTCCACTTACGATTGGCCTTTTCTCTGGTATCCTTCCATGTTCTTGTTTTCCTCTTACTAGGCTCTCCTGATTCACTCGACTCCGATTGCTTTGCTGGTTTATCTTTTTTTAATGCTTGTGCCCTAGTAACTGCCTGTATAGGTGCCACATTACTGCTACTTGAACTTGAATCCGCCACTAAGCCTACCACATTAATGGGTGTAATCTTGGGTGCGCTGGAGGGGTTTCTGGGACAATCTCTAGGGAGATGGTCTTTGCCACAATCAGGGCAAAAAGCCTGTATTGTGATAGCCTGTCCTTGACTCGGAGATGATGGGTGGGGACAGTCACGAATGAAATGATCACCTTGACATCTAAAACAAGATCCTCTAGGGGCTTGTGGTCTCATTTGTCTCAATTGGGGCCTAGGGTTAGGATTTGTGTACATGACATTGGAGTATTCTGGCTCCCAATTTTGCTCCATAGGTGGTGCCTCATATTGATACGAGTAAATCTCACTATGTTCAGGTGACTCTGTGTAATACGCATGTGGACTACCTTCATGGGAGTAGTCTGAACTATGAGCATGAGAATCATTATCTGGTATCAATGGGGTTAGGGGCACCAATGCTCTATTTGGATTTTCCTCTCCCACAGCATATTTGACTGGAATCACGTTGGCTGGAGCTGGTGGTTGGTTTCCCAAGACAGGTTGTGGCCTATATGGTACCTGATATTGCTGTTGTGGTCTATAATATGGCTGTTGGTATTGGTTCTGATACCTACCTTGTGGGTAAGGTTGCTGATAATTCTGTCTAACAACCTGCCTATTGTAGGGACAATCTTGAGCCGTGTGGTTTGTGTAGTTTCTCTCAATAGTGCAGTATGGAGCATTCCTTTCTCTAATGTTTTGGTTTTGCATTGGGCATACATTAGCCATGTGGTCGCCCCCACAAGTATAACACCTATTCACTGGAGTGACTCTCTGTGTTTGTTTATTTTGGACTCCCAGCTTCTTGGCAACTTGCTCAGCTATCTCCTCTATTTCCGTGGAGATTTTTGAAGTATGACTAGTAGAACTATCTGAATCCTTATAGAGTTTGGATAATCCTAACTCCTCACCCAAGTTATCTTCTATGTCAATGCATGTCCGCACGCACTCTTCTATGGATCTAGGCTCTTTCAAATATACATATGATCTTAACTTTGTGCTCAGTAAGCCATCTAAGAACAAAGCCACTTGTTTGGCTGGTGTGGGTAACTCGGGAGCAGGGCATCTTTCTAGGTACTGTCTGAACCTTCTACCTGCTAGTCGCACTGTTTCTTGGGGTGTCTGCTTGAAACTGTGGATCAAGGATGATGTGTTATGCCTGATACCACTCTTGGAAAATTCTACAATGAATTCGTCTAGCAGTTGACCTATATCGCGATAGTTGCGACTACTCAATGGTTGAAACCAAGCCAAGGCAGTGCCCTTAAGAGTCAAACCAAATGCCTCGTATTGGGTGAATAAATCCTCAACCTGTTCAGCTCTTAACACTTGTTTGAACTCGGCCACATGATCATAAGGATCTCCTGACCCGTCAAAATAATTCTTCATTGCCTTGATCACTTGAGTGGGTCTAAGGGTTCTTGGGTGCTCTCGGGGTCTAGGCAATGGAAAATCATGTTCATCTCTTTTTTGCCTATGTGCTTGATGTCTCTCTCTTTCAAGTCTTTCATTTTCAAATCCTGATCTATTCCTGCCCACGGTGTGTGCAAAACTTACCTCAGGTCTCTCTCTAGTTCTTTCTCTCTGGGCTTCATGAGCGTGGGATGATCCTACTCCTTGGAGGCCATGGGAAACATTGGATCTTGGTGGGGGGAAAATCAATTCATTCTTCCAAGTATATGCATGTCTATCATGTTCTGTTACCAAGAAAATTTTCTCTGATGTGTTATCCAGGTAAACAACTTTGCCTGGCATCTCTGGATCCTTGAACTCGTAGATGATGACTATGCCCAATTGGCTAGGTTGATCTGGCTTGAATCTCCAAAAGGCTTCCTCTGTTTCTCTATTCAAAAATAGTTCTATGCTTTTGTTATCTTGAGGGATCCAGTCTGGAGTGATCACTCGGGTCAAAACTGACTTACCTCTAGGAGTCTGGGGTCCTTGTCCTACATTTCCTTGTTCTAGGTCTCCTATTTCATTCTCAGGAATGACATTTCTAAACTCATCAGTCCTATCTGGTAGGTTGGTGACCACATACATGGTTCCTTCCTTATCAATGTATGAACCCTCTTCGAACTTGACCACCGGGTGTTCAAGTCCAAAGGATTGATCTGGATTTTTGAGTTGGACCACTGATCGCCTCAGACCATCCTCATAGATGCGAGCACCTAATTGGTTGGTCTGAATATATTCCAACTGTGTCTTATAGGGACCTTCTGGTGTTTGTAGATGGGAAGTCCCTGAGCCACCTGCAGGTTTTCCCATACTAAAAGACATTTTTGAATCACTTGTGTCTGAACTTAGTAGAAGATGACCACTTAGTTGTTGTGCCCAAGACTTGGATGTATGGTTGACACTAGCCTCAGAAGATCTAATGCTTTGTTTATCCTTGCCTAAGTGTCTACCAGATCTCAGGTTCATAAGCTTTAGTCAAGAGTCCAAATTTTCCCCTTGGTATGGTTCAAAATTCTTTGGAGTCCCCTTGGTTCCCTAGTCCCACTTGAGGGTCAACTTCAAATTATCCTATCTCAAAATCAACATGTTATTCTTGAAAAAAAACAGTTGAGGTCGTGTAGGATTTGAAACGAGCTTTCCAACGAGCTATAGAGCTCAAAAAATGGACTTTGGATGAAAAAGTTATGCCAATTCAGGCTCCTGGGGGTCAAAACAGGCAAACAGGACCTTTGGAGAAAATCGCGATTTTGTGAACTTTCAGAGAATCACGATTTTGTGAACTTTCAGAGAATCGCGATTTTGTGAACTCAGAAAATCGCGATGTTGAGCACAAAATCGTGTTTCTGAAAATCGCGATGTTGAGCACAAAATCGTGTTTCTAAAAATTGCGATGTTGAGCACAAAATCGTGTTTTTGAAAATCGCGATTTTGACTCAGAGAATCGTGATTTACAAAATCGTGTTTTTTCACAAAATCGTGTTTTCTTAGAATCGTGTTTTTGGCATGAAAATGGCGATGTTGAGCACAAAATCATGTTTTTTGAAAATTGCGATGTTGAGCACAAAATCGTGTTTTTGAAAATCACGATTTTGACTCAGAGAATCGTGATTTACAAAATCGTGTTTTTTTCACAAAATCGTGTTTTCTCAGAATCGTGTTTTTGGCATGAAAATCGCGATGTTGAGCACAAAATCGTGTTTTTGAAAATCGCGATTTTGACTCAGAGAATCATGATTTACAAAATCGTGTTTTTCACAAAATCGTGTTTTCTCAGAATCGTGTTTTTAACAAGAAAATCGCGATGTTGAGCACAAAATCGTGTTTCTGAAAATCGCGATGTTGAGCACAAAATCGTGATTTGTGAGAATCGCGATTTTGAGCCCGCTGAAAATCGTGTTTTTAGAGAATCGTGTTTTTTTTTTGATATGAAAATCGCGATTTTGAGCACAAACACAGAATCGCAATTCTGAGAATGACCACAGAATCGTGATTTTTTTAGCCAACTTTTAGGCGGGAAAACAGAAAATCGTGATTTTTCAAAAATTTTGAATTTTCACAGAATCGCGATTTTCATCACAGAATCGCGTTTTTTGACGGGAAATTCAAATTTCTGAGCGCCGGCTATGGCGAGCTCCATATGAGCAGAAAATCATGAAGAAAACACTGCGCTTGCTCTCCCTTGCACCTCCTAACTCCTTCCCACACAATAATGCATGAAAAATGGTATGAAAATGGTGAAAATGCACTAAAAAACAAGAAATTTCTATGAAGAACAAGATGGAAGAAGGTGGAGATGATGATGATAATGAAGATGAAGAGGAAAAAACTGAAAATGAACTGAAATGACAATTTTTTTTACCTTCCAACGTTGCAAATCTACGATCTTACCATCACAACGCTCGTCCTCGAAGCTCTCTCCCCGGCAATGGCGCCAAAATTTGGTGTAGCTCAAGTGTAAGCACCACCTCCTTTACTTGTCAATCCGCGGAGACGTGAGGACCGGTATGAAGACCACGAGCAAGTGAAGGCACAAGTGCGTGAGTGAAAGCACACAAACATGCACACACATACACACACACGCGCACAAAGTAAGATCAAAGAGAGGAACAATGGACAACTTAGATTGCAAAAGAGTTCTCTTACAAAAGTTCTATTCTCTAACAAGCTAACCCCCGAAAATGAGCTCTCTAGCTCTTTTTATAGTTTTTTGACTAGTTTTGGCCCTGTCCAGACCTAGTTAAAAATTAGGTTCCAAGGCTTATTTGAGGGCTCAAACGAAGTCTAAAAATTATGAAAATTGGTACGATGGTACTTCTAATACTCCTCAAGCTCGAGGACTCCTCGGCTTGAACAAAATGGAGTTACTACAAATAGATAATGGTATTTACAATGGTTTTTAGTGATGAAAATCACTATTTTTGTAGGGGATTCTTCTGAAAATTTGACATACACTTCTTGGAGCTCCCTACTTGCTCCCTTTCCTCGTGTGTCCACCTTTTGATGTGCTTCCATGCTTTGTCCTTGACTTTGAGCTTCAATAGCATGGGACAATAATTGCACAATGATCTTTTGTGGAGCCGTGTATCTGTGCATATTCGGGAAACAGAAGTGTTGGTGGATCAATCTGACCTCATCCTCTATGTCCACTCGGTTGATGTCGGTGAAGGTTCTGGTCTTTGCACCTTTACTTTCTTCTTTCACTATTGTGACCCCATCCTTCTCCCATCCAAAGGCTTCCTTGATTAACTCATGTGTGAATTGAATAATCACCCATTCGCCTGTCTTATCCATTACTCTAGCTTCTGGTACCAAAGGATCATGTAGTGCTGGATGTAGTGTATTCATGACTTGAGTGCATCGTTGAAAATCAGGCTTATAGATTGGCAGTTCAAAATATTTATGTATGCCTGCCTTCTTCATGGTTTCTTCAACAGAAGGGAGTGTATGTTGCACTCGAAAATCCTGGGACATTATTGGAAACAGATGATCTGTGTCCATGATTTTAATCGTTGCAAGGAACAGGTAGTCCCCCGCAGGCCGGTCTTCGCGGAACCAGTGTCCCTTGGCCTTTGTGATACTCTGGGGAGGAAAATCCATCACTTCCTCTTGTACGGTTGCTTCAAAATCTTCGGAAGCCATCTGCACTTGTACGTAAAAGTGCATTAGCGTCACATAACTGTATACAATGATGTAGTGCATTGTAGTGATTATTGTCGTCGTCACTCCGTCTCCCCATTAATCCATGAGTGAGATCTCTTACCACACATTTTTTCAATTTGGTTTTTTGTTGCTGAAAGAAAATAAAAGTCAGTGTAGCCGAAGCATTTATTTATATACATAGTAGGTCCATTTCTATTTAGAATGAAGCTAAGATCTACTCTTGTTTGGAGAATGTGCGCCACTAGGTTCATAAGGTACGTCATGTGCCGAATGCATGGCCTCGTATTGTGGTCCTAGCATGCATACTTGAGGTGCATTAGAAACTTCATGAGTGCAATGGGAATCCTAATTTATTCCGTCGTCCATTCCTTGCAGTTGCTTGGGTCTCCACATCCATTTCGTGGGCGTTTGAATAGTACTTTTTGTTCCTTTTATTTCTGCGTCGGTTGGTGTCGTTTTAGTTTCTTCATGCGTTCGGATCGTATATACTTTTGCTGTTTGTCTACGATGGTGGGTTCGTTTTGGCTTTCTTATTCGTCTCTCTTGCTGCATCACCTTCTCATGATTGTTTCGTGCTGGCTTGGCTGCTTGAGTGATTTTTTTGGGGATCCATATTTGTTGTCGTCCCTTCTGAGCTTCGATCAAAGGCTTGGCGATCCATACCTGCATTAGTCCCTTAGGCTTGGACTGTGCTTGTACTCGTATGGTGATGTCTGCTTTCTTCTTAAGAGTGGGTTTTTGCTTCTCCTTGCGCGACATCCGATCCTTATGTACCCACTTGTACTTGAGTTGTCTTTGATATGAATAGTTGCTGGTTGTTGTTTTCCAATAGGATGGTGTTGTGGCTCATGGAGGAGCGTCAATCGAGGGAGTTTCCTTAATGGTCGGCGTCTCGTGGACGGACTGTGCTGATTTCGGCTCTTCTTCAGGCATTGTTGAGCTTGACGTGTCTGCTTCTTCCAGATTGGTTTCTATTTTTTGAGTAGCCGAATTATTCTCGTGTGTCAATTCCGTACTGCTCTCCGTGCTTGTTATTATGCGTGGTTGGATTAGAGGCTTTACTTCTAATAGGCTGAAAATCTCCTTGTGCCCTATCTTGGCCGAAATATAGCCTTGAGCTAGATGGATACACACTTCATGCTCAATGATCCAGTCTTGTCCTAGAACTAAGTCTTCTATTAAGTCCGCATCGTTGCACACTAAGACTCTCTGTTCCATGGAGGAATTTCCTAGGTGGAGGGACACGTTTGTGGTTCCAATACATTCTAGGGTGTGACCTCCAATTCCTATTAATCGGGCTTTTGTGGGATTCAAATCTAATTGCAGATCTTTTGCTATTCTCTTTTGCATGCAGCTAAGTCCTGCTCCTGAGTCTATCAATGCATCTATCAATTTGTACTCTGTCTTGCCAATCCCTAGGTTTAGGTAAGGTTGCGTTTTACACATACCCGTTGTATCATGATTATTGACTTGGTAATTTGCCATAGGGATGGGCTCTTCTCCTTGGAGATAGCGTTCATCTCTTTGCCTCATCCATTCTTTCCGTTTCCTAATGCGCTCTAGTGCTTCTTGTCGAGCTTCCTCTCTAATTCGCTCTTCCTCCTTTTTCCTATTTTGGGCACCTACCAATCGTGCTAGCATTTGATCAGTCAAGGGCTCTATGAATCGTCTCACTCTACATCCACTGATGTAGTTGGGAAGAATTTCTCCGTCTAGCGTGGCGAGATTGACTGCACCACCAGTAGAGATTCGATTTATGATCAAAGGTCCATATCCGCGTTTTTGTAAGTTCTTGGCATGTTGTTTCAAGGTGTACACTAGGACTAAGTCTCCTTCTTTAAGTCCCTTGTCTTTTATATGTGCATCATAATATGCTTTTTGTCTCCGTTTAGCAGCATAAATGCCTGCTACTACTTGCAATCTGGTCTCATGTAACTTCTCAATTTGATCTAGTTGTTGGGATAATTCATGTCCGTTCCATTCATATTGCTGGGCCACTTTCAATGTTGGCACTAAGAAGTCAATTGGCAAAATTGCATTTTGCCCATAAACTAAATTGAAAGGTGTAGTTCCAATGGCCGTTTTATATGCAACTTGGAATGCCCAAATTGCATGATGCAATTGTTTGTCCCAATCAGACCTTCCATTATTGACAAGTTTAGTCAATACCGTGCATAGTACTTTGTTGGAGCTCTCAGCTTGTCCATTGGCTTGGGGATGATATGGTGCTGATTTTTTATGAATCACTAAAAACTCGTTCATTAATGACTCGATTACCTCATTGAGGAAGTGCGTTCCCCGATCGCTAACAATCTCAATGGGCAAGCCAAAGCGGGTGAAGATATGCTCAAAGAGAAATTTTGCGGTAGTTTGAGCATCATTCTTTCTAGTGGCTTTTGCTTCCACCCATTTAGTCAAGTAGTCAGTGGCTACTATGATGTACTCCGCATGTGATCCTTTGGCAGGTGGATTGATGGGTCCTATGAAGTCAATACCCCATTTTGTGAAGGCTCTCGCGCATATCATGGGTCTTAATGGCATGTCATCTCTCCGAATTGGGTATTTAGTTCTCTGACAAGTCTCACAACTTCGTACATACGTTTCAGCATCCATATGTAGAGTTGGCCACCACAAGCCCGCAAAGAGAATCATTTTAACAGTTCTTTCAGCCGAAAAATGACCTCCTGCAGCACCTGCATGTGCCATCTCTAATATGGGTAAATATTCTCCTTCATGCACACATAATCTGAGTTGGTTGTCTTTACCTCGCCTAAACAATTGTCTTCCCATGAGAATGTAGTCCTTGCTCATTTCCTCTAAGGATCGCTTTCTTGCTAAACTAGTTCCTAACTCATGTTCTTGAGTCTTTAAGAATTTCACTAATGTTGTACTCCAATTGGGTGCTATGGTCGAAAAAGTTAGAGACATATGATCTTCGGGAACCGTCTCTCGGCATTTTGCACAATTACTTACGTGGTCGTGAACATTCTTGGGCATGTCAGGCCAATACACTCCTAATCTTTTCAGTTCTCGGATTGTTCCATGAGTCCCTTGGTGTGTTCTCCATTTGTTCACATGTGCTTGCTCAATTAGTTGCGTTTGTTCATCTTCATCAACACATCTGAGTAACACTCCGTTGGGTTCCTTGTAGTATACACTACCTGACACAATGTGTAAGTTCCTCGATTGAAGAATTTCTTTCTTGCTATTCCTATTGATTGAGTGTTGAGGGCCATGGGTGAGTATAGGGATCAATTTCTCTGCCCACTTTGGGCAAACTTCGAGATTGAACAAATAAGCATCTGGTAGATCGTCGGGCACTCCACTTGGTGGCTCTCCGTGTGTTAGCCTAGAAAGGTGGTCTGCTCTCACATGTGTGTTCCCCTTTTTCACTATTACTTCAAAATCGAACTCCATTAGTAGCAGAAACCATCGTACCAACCTTCCCATGTTACAAGGCTTATTGACTAAGTACAACAAAGCTTGATGGTCTATGAAGAATTTGAACTTGTTGGCTAAAAGATAATGTCTGAATTTCTTCACTGCGTATACCATTCCTAAGCCTTCTCGTTCCGTAGTGGTATAATTTCTTTCTGCTTGATTCAGTTGTCTACTCGCATAAGCAATTGGATGATCAAGCTTGCCTTCATCAGCCGGCTGGGCTAGGATACATCCAATGGCATAGTTAGAAGCGTCAACATGAATGTGAAAAGGTTTGCTCCAGTTGGGTGATTTCAGAATTGGGGCTGTACTAAGTCTCTTTTTCAACTCGGTGAATGCCTTTTCGCACTCTTCTGTCCAAGTAAATTGAGTCAAGAGACCATACAAGGGTTTTGCTATTATGGCATACATGTGAATGAACCTATGGTAGTATCCACAATGTCCCATAAAGGCTTGCACTTCCTTTGCATTCTTGGGTCTTGGTAAGTCTAAGATGACTTTAATCTTGTCCTCATCCGTAGATATTCCATTTCTTGAAACTATGTGTCCTAGAATTTTCCCTTGCCTTACCATGAAGACACATTTCTCTGGGTTTAAGTAGACTCTGTACTGTCTATATTTGTTGAATATCTTCCTCAGCTCGGGAATGTGATCGGGTCTTTGATTGGAGTACGTGCAAAGGTCATCTACATATACTTCCATGCTTTTTTTCAGAAATTCCTTGAAAACATGACACATCAATCTCTGGAAGGTAGCTGGAGCATTAGTGAGTCCAAAGGGCATCACTCTGAATGCATACACTGATGGAGAGTGTTAATCTCCAAAAGAACAAGTTAACCTTGAATTTAGATCACCTCTATATCAAGATTAACCTTAGACTCCACCAAATTTAGAGATCATTCACCAATTTATCAGAAAATTGATTATTCTGAAAAATTCAACTTCTTCAAAAAGTCTGCTGCAGATTAATCACTCATTGACTAATCAATTCTGTAAAGTTTTTGATAAAACTTTGTACAACACTTTGCCTTGAGATTGCGCAACTTTACCAAGTTAAATTTCTCAAAATGATTCAGTACACACTGAGAAATGTGTGAAACACTTTACCTATGTCTGAAACAGCTTCTCTGCAATGGCGACTTTGAAACCTGCAACTTCTTAGCTATAGTTCTCACAATGTCGAACCCGTTTGATCAAGATCTTTTAGCCATAGATGGCTTACCTTCCAACTTAGATTTTAAGCCCTCACTTGTGTAAAACTTTACACCACACACTGAGAAATCTTCATTTCTCTAAACATGAAATCTGCGCCAGTTTTGTCGACTCTCAGAACATCTTCACATATGAATGTTCCTAAACAAAATTCTCTCAGCCTGATTGCAATTAACCTCTCAAATTCTAGCCATAGATAGATTAGCTATGGACTTAGATACGTGCAGAAGGATTTCTCAAAAGATTAAACACAGAAGGAGCAGACAGCGAAACATCGGGCGCAAGTTTTCTCGATTTCTTCAGAAAAATTACATCTAAGTGAGGATAGACAATTCACTCACTTTCCATGTGTCTAATGACACACCTTACAACTCATTTCTCTCTACCTATTCTCTATTCTTCTTCTGCTCTCTTTGCCCGACATTTTCCAACATATTTATAGATGAATATATACAAGTGTATGACTAGACAAAAGTATAAGTCAGCTAATGTACATATGTGTACACATCTTTGGATTCTTGAAAAATATCCTTCCTTCAACCTTCTGAATTTATTCTCCTCTTGACTCCTTGACTTCATTTCTTCATAATCCTTCAATTGATGATTGTCATGCACCAACATACACTCCCCATTCAGTGGCGAATGCTGTCTTATGTTGATCCTCAATCGCAATAGCTACCTCATTGTATAAGGAGAATCCATCTAGGAAACTATAGACCTCCTTACCCGCTACTCTCTCTAATAAATGGTCCGTGATGGGTAGTGGGTAGCTGTCACGTATAGTGGTTGCATTCAACTTCTTCAAATTTATGCACACTCTCAATTTTCCATTTTTCTTAGGCACTACTACTAGTGGCGATACCCTCTCGGTATGTTCTATCTCATATATGAATCCTGCCGCTAGTAGTTTGTCTATTTCTTCCTTAATCTTTGCTGCATAGACTTCATTGTATGTATAAGGACGTTGTTTGGAGGGTTTTGCATCTGCTGTCATTGGTATTCGATGGGAACAAATAGTGGGTTCTACCCCTTTGAGATCCTTATAGGTCCATGCGAATACATCTCGGTACTCTCGGATAAGGTACATGAGTTCCTCTTCCTCTTCTTCAGACACATCTTTACCAATATATGTGCATCTTTCTTCTCCTTCCTCAACTGTCACAACAATTTTTTTCGTTTGTTCCTTGTTGTCATGCGCTTCTCCGTCTCGTGCCTCTCGTCGAGGCATTTGAATAGCTACTTTTCTTTCCTCCACTTCGTATTTTTTAAAGTGTTCAGGAACTTCAAAAAGATCTGGGTCCGGCCCTACCTTACTCCTGTTCTCCTCCTGCGTGTGTATTGCCGTAGCAGTTTCAATTGCTAAGATCTTTGTTGGTTCCTGTTCCTTCTGGTTCTGAATAGTATTTAAGCAGCTTTCTTCGGAATCAAATTCTGGTTCCATCTCTATGCTTTCATATTCCTCTTTCCATGCTTTTTCCAGGATTTCCCCTTCTTCTACTTCTTGAAGAACAACCATACAGAAGTTTACATCATAGCCTTCCTCATCTATGCATTCATTCACCGTCAAAACTTCCTCGTTTACGCATACATCTAGAGTTGCCAAGATTTCCATCCATCCATGTGGCTCAAAGATCTCATCAGAAAAGATTTGAGGTGTGTAAGTGGGGTCCCCTACTGATCTATGGTTAGGATGTACTATCGGCCATGGTTGCCTTTTGCTCTCTTCTCTCTTGGCTTCCTTACACATCCACAACTGGGCATCTTCATGCATCCAAGATTGATCACTTGATCCAGCACTGTGAATGGATAAGTCATCTTCTTCTCGGTGTACTGGATTCCATTGTAGTGGAGGGACATCTCGATAAGCAAATGTGTGCAAATTTATTTTGGTGGTGTTTCCTTGATGTTGCAGGTATAACGAATCTCTTCCCCAATCCTGTACTACCCGCATTTGTCTCATGAAGGGTCGTCCTAATATCATCTCGTAGTTGTTTGCTTTCTCGAATTTACAGATGGCTAGGGTGTGTTCGAATTCTACACCACAAGTGGTTAGTTTGATCCTTTCCAATATTCCTAAGGGTTTTTCTACATGACCGTCTGCTAATTGTAGTTTCATGCGTGTGGGTCGTAGGGCAGGTTTTCCCAATTTTTCCCAGATTTCCTTGGTGGCAATTCCTACCTCGGCACCCGTATCTAGAATAGCCTTGGTCATGTACCCATTGTGTGTGACTGGTAGACAAGTATTACCCTCATCCCCTTCACTAAATTCTCCCACTTTATCAACTGGAACTTGTATTGTGGAGTTATTTTCCGTCTCCTTTTCTTTCGGTCCTCCAATCTCTGGCTGTGATTCTAATTGGTTTGCCATTTGCTTCCATAATTGTGGTTTAAGTCGAAGCAATTCTTCCACCGTCAATTTGCATCGTACTTTTGTTTTCTTTAATTCTGTTAGATTGTGTGAACTCTCTTCTACCTTTTCCTTTCCCTTTCCATGCACTGTGGGTGCTCGTATTATTACTGACTCCCTTTTGTATTCTCCCATGTAATTAGGCAATGTTGAAATGCTTATGGTTTCCTCTCTTCCTCTGTCAAGTCTTGATACTTCTTCGTATACTTCCTCCAAGTGGGGGTGAAGTTGACAATCTTCCACATCTATTTCCTCAAAAGGAGGTGTATTATCTCCATTCTTCTTCCATTGCTCCTCTTGTATTCTGTTCCATAAGTCTTTTGGCCAATCTGCCTCTAAATCTGGGATTATTGACATCGATTCATCTTGGGTTGTTATCTGACCGCTTTGGTCATCTTCTTTCCTACGTTCCTTGCTATTGGACTTTAAGCATTCTTCATACAGACTATGTGCAATCCTGGTCTCTGGTAGAATTGGGATAGGCTTTTCTAGGGTTGCTTGTGCTACTTCTATGAGTTTCCTACATATGGTCAGTCTTTCTTTTTCTAATTCCCCTTTAGGGTAGATTTTTTCATGTAGTTCAACGTTTGGGCCCATCTTGATTCTAGCTCGGTAGGCTTTCAACCACATGTCTAAATCGTCTGGCTTTGGGTCTGCTAGAATTGATCCGGGCTTCTCCCTATCTGAGCTAGGTTGGGGTAGCTCAGGGGTCTCCTTAGGATTCCCTTGTTCCTTGTGCTTATTCGGGTTTTTGGTTTGCTTTTTTCTGTGTATAGTCTTATTTTTTGCCCATTTTTCCTTGAGTTTCTCTCGTCTTTCCTTCCATTTCTGAACTTTCGTGTTCCGGGGATTTTCACATGGGTCCTCAGAATCTTCCACTATCTGAATTGGAGGGCTTATTTTTTTGTTGCTTTTTTGTTTCTCTTCCGGGTACTGTTCTTTTTGTTGTTTCGTTTGGGCTCTAGTAATGGCCTTTAGTGGCACAGTGTACTCCTTATCACTTCCGGATCCTTCCATGACCTCAATCACATTGATAGGTGCAGTGTCTTGGGATTTGGCTGGGTTCTTAGGGCAATCTCTAAAAAGATGTTCCTTTCCACAATCACTGCAATACCCTTCCCAAACTCTGGGTGGTGGTGGATTATAAGGTTGAGGGCATTCCCTAATGAAGTGATCCCCTCCGCATCTATAGCATGGTCCTCTCTGCACAGGTGGTCTAATGGGAGGTCTCATGGGTTGTTGTGCTTTAGGAGCCGTATACATTAAGGTGGCTGTTTCTGCTCCATACGTCTGATCATAGCCCTCATAACCATAATAAGCCGCGTCATATGTTGGTTCATATTCCATCATGTTGGCTTCATATGGATAGTACTCCCTTGGTGGAGGTTCATACCCTGGGTTGGTTGACTCCACATTGGTCATTATTGATGCTGGTACTATGGCTCTCTCTAAGTTTTCTTCTGGTTGAGCATACTTCACTGGTACTACTTGTTGAGGTTGTGATAGCTGGGGTCCCAGTACTGGTTGTGGTGGTGGGTACGGTGCTTGCTCATATTGTCTTGGTGCTCCTACTGGTGTTGGATAAGGATTGTATCTAGGCATCTCCCTACCAGGCTCTCTCGGTGGATATCCATATGGTCGGTATTGAGGTGGTTGGATAGGCCGTGCTTGCCTATTGAAGGGACAGTTTTCAGTGGTGTGATTGGTGTATTTTTGCTCGATGTGGCAGTATGAAGTCCCTTGTTGTTGCTGTCTGTAGTATGGATACGTAGGTTGTGCACCGACCCCTCCTCGGACGCACAAGTGTGTGGGGTGCTCTCCTCCACATAAATTACATCTCCGTAGCACAGGCACTCTTTGCGCTGGGTTTTGGTAAGCTCTCTATCCCTGGACTCCTAGTTTCTTTGCTAATAATTCTGCTAATTCTTCCATGTTACTGGAGTTGGACGTGATAGTACTCCTTAAATCTTCTATTTTAGTGAGGTCGGTTGTACCTTTGAGATCCTCGGCAAGGTTGTCTTCCAAATCAATACACTCTTGAAGACACTCACTCAGTGTTTGTAATCTCTTCACATACACTAGTGTTCTTAGGGTTCCGTTAGTGAGTCCATCTAAAAATAGTGAAATCATCTTTGGTTGAGTGGGTCTCTCAGCTACTGGGCATCTATCCACATACTGATTGAATCTTCGGGCAGTAGTCTTTACGGTTTCATTAGGGCTTTGTTTAAAGCTATGGATTAAAGATGCAGAATTGTGTTTAATCCCTCTCTTTGTGAATTCTCCAATGAATTCTTGAAAGAATTGTTCCATGTTTTCAAATTGATTGGGATCTAAAGGTTGGAACCAAGTTAGAGCAGTCCCTGTGAGGGTGAGCCCAAAAGACTCATACTGCACAAAGAAGTCCTCTACTTGCTCCGCTCTTAGAACTTGTTTAAATTCTGCGATATGATCATAGGGCTCTCCCAACCCATCATAATGGTTTCTTACACATTTAGCTACTTGAATAGGTCTCAGCCTTCTCATTGGTTCAGGTGGTCTGGGCATCACAGGGAAGACTGGGATAGCTAGTCGTAATGGCGGTACTCCAGGCTGTCTTCCTACCGGTGGTTGTTGTCTTGCTGGTGGTCGGTACTGGTTCCCTATCCTTGCATGGGCCTGATTGCGTGTGTGCACTCCTGTAGTTGCAAACTGTACATGAGTATGGTTGGGCACACTTCGTTGACTGGTCTGTCCTGATGTGGTCTGCTCCGTTTCATGTTGATTCCCAAAAGGATTTTGTGAAGTAGTTGCCTGATCTCTCTGAGGAAATACAGGCGTACCCATGTATCTGAGTCGAGCCCTGTCTAAGGCACTCACAGGCCAATATCTCTTTTGATCCTTATCCACGTAAGTAAGTCTAGTTTCATCATCCGGGTCTTTCAACTCATAAAATGTCATGGGGCTTTCTTCTCTCCCTGGAGCCGGTAAGTCGGTTTGAAGCAACAGGTCTGATCCATGGATCATATAGACTTCCAACAGGTAATCATCTTGAGGTATCAAATCTCCTCTCAAGACCCGTGACACTTGAGACCTGCCCCTCGGGGTAGACACAGACTCTTCAGGGTGCGTTCTTTCGGAGTTGTTTGGGTCCGCGAACTCTCCCCTTTCGTTGATCCTCTCAGGAAATTTAGTCACAATATAGATATGACCAATCTTGTCTACATATGCTCCTCCTTCGTACTTGACAGCAGGTCGGGGCACAGTTGTGGCATTCTGGGAAGTTACCATCCTAGCCACAGATCTGTTTAAACCATCCAGGTAGATTGGGATCTCCTGGGCATTGGTGCACACATATTGTAAGGAGGTACGGTAATCCCCTTCAACAGTAGACATGAAATTCCTATTTGGCGTTGGACCTTGCATGTCTTCCGAAGCCATGTGTAGTTCCCCTTCCGAATCACTAGAGGTTTCTGAGTAGATGGAGTGGTGACTAGCCTGGGCAGCACTTCCTACCGAAGATATGACACTTCTTCGACTACTTAGCACTCTTCCTGATCTCAAGTTCATTCACCCCCCCAAGTCTCTCTCTATGCCTTAGAGATTCTCCTTGGGTAGCTCTCCTAATGACTCAAAGTGTCTGACAAAAAGAAAGGGTCAATCTGGACAATACCACTTCCTGACGATACTGCTCTCGGCGATACTGCTTTGGCCGCGATCCGATACCAAAGGTCCAAACGATACGATACTGGGTACTACCCGCGATACGATACCAAACACCAAGACGATACGATACCAACCTGGTGTCGCGATACTACCTAGGAGAGCAGACGATACGATACCTCTGCTAAGCGCGATACGATACGAAAAACCTCGGCGATACGATACTAGGAATATCACGATACGATCTCAAAAGATTCAGGCGATGCGATACTGGATTTTATGCCGATACGATATCAGTGGGGTATCGCGATACCGTTCTCGAGGAGAAGACGATACGATACCACGTGTACGATACGATACCTATGAGACCAGACGGTACGATACTTATGACAGTATCACGATACTGTCCGAGTGAGTGGACGATACGATATCAAAGTGGTGTCGCGATATCAGATTTCACGAGACACGATACGATACTCAAGAGGGATACGATACGATCTCAAAAGTCCGACGATACGATACCCGGTATAGTATCGCGATACTTCACTAGGAAATACGGCGATACGATGCCGGCAAAGGTCGACGATACGATACTAGAGACTCAAGGCGATACGATCTCAAGATGGTATCGCGATACAATCCTTGGTAGGAGGCGATACGATATCACCGTGGTAAGCGCGATCACGATACCAATCTTGGCGACACGATACCAAAATGGTATCGCGATACCAGGATCGATACCCAGCGATACGATACCTCAGAAAATTGTACGATCGCGACACCAACTCGGGGTCACGATACCAAAATAGTATCGCGATACCAAGACCGGTATCAAGCGATACGATACCTCGGCGAGTATCGCGATACAAGGGAGTTTTGGTATCGCGATACCAAACCTCAACCGATCGCGATACTCAAGCCAAAATGCAAGATATTTTCAGAATTTTTACACCCCCTTGCTCTCCTTACTCCCCTCTTCCTTCCTAGGCCTCTGCATCACACAAAATTTTTGCAATGAATTCAGTTTAACCCCCCCGCGATACTACGCACCTGTTTAATCACGTGTTTGTGCATGTTTAGTGAGTTTTATGTAAATATTCTTGGTAGAATCTCACCTCTATCTACTCTTGCTTGCACTTGGAGCTCAATCTCTAGCTGGGAAGGCCTGAAGCACTCGATTACAAGTCCACGATACTGATCGCTGTCGCAGACGATACCAGAACTCCAGCAAGTATCAAATGAGTCAATTTTTTGGTTTTTATATTCTTTTTTGGACAGAACTTGAACTTGCTAGTTTTTGGTGATTTTGGGGATTTTTTTTTTTTTTTTGATGATTTTCGCCTACTCGTACTTCTCCTATCCTCACTAGTCCTCTTCCTCTAACCTAACCCTAACTCCTCCTTCTCTTCCCTCCTCCTAAGCCTAAACCTAAAACTTATCACACACACCTCGAAGATGTGAAGTAATAAGTGCTGAAGTGACTGACTACTTGCCACCGGACAATTTTGCCTCTACAAGTACGATTCTATCACACTCGATCTATAACCATCACGAAGGCACCTTGGTTGAGTGTTCCCCGACAACGGTGCCAAAAACATGTGTACTTGAGCCGAGAAGACTCAAGGACTTGTGCCAACGAGACTGTACCTCAATTGCCACACAAGTGCGTATAGTGGGTACTTAACACACATCTAATTGTCAATCCGATGGAACGACGTACCAAGTGTATGAAGACGTGTGCACACGTGATGGAAAATGAAGTGGTCTAGCTAGCATGCATGAGAAAAGACTACTACCTCTCACACTCACTGAAATACTGAAAGTGTTTGCCACAAGCCTCTTACAGCAGTTTTCAGAAATTCAAGGATTGCTCCCAGCTCTGAACTCCGAATATAGGCAATAGGGTACTCGTTTCGAAGCTCTCGCCGAGACGCATCTATTGGAAGTGGTTTCACTCGATTTTGACCACTCAGCTTCAAGTTATGGCAAAAACAGTGAATGATGGGAGACACCAATACCGCGCCACAACTCCTCCTAGCTCGCACACGCACTACATCAGCTCAAAACCAAGGGGAAGGGGTAGACAACAGTCCTACACATGCATTTCAAGCATAACACACACATACAAGAGCGAAATGAAGATCAAAATCAGCATGAAAGAGGCAAACTCGAAAATCTGTAGAGCTCCTTCTTCACAATGGCAAAAAGTCCTTACAAAGAGTCACAAAGTGACTTATATACTAGTGCCCTAAGTTTGGTCCTTTCACACAAGAGACCGGCACTTTATTCACTAAAAGACTAATTTCTCTACTAATTTACATGGGTAAGCTTCTAATCTTCTGCGGGGATGCATCTAGAGGACTCCTCTAGTGCAGTTACAACGGAAAATATATACAAGAGTGGTTATAATACAAAAGTTATGTGTCCAAATTGGAAAAATTTTGGGGCCCTTCATTTTCTCTGCCTAGTGCTCTTCTGTGCTCTGCAACACATGGTATGAACATAAAGGAAAGGAAAAGATTCTTGAAGAAGATTGTGATGATTATGCACGAACAAATCAAAGAGAAGTTCAACAATCAAGCACAAAGGCTTCAGGTCCAGAGGCATCTACATCAAATGAAGAATGTTCAACATGGAGGGGGAGCCATTCTTTGTCTCCAAATTCAGCTCATAGTAGAGCCAAAGATGCAAGTGCTACTCCAAACAGTGAGGTAGATGCAAGTGAAGAAGAATATGAAGAGGTAATCACTCCGATGGTAAAGCTAAATAGGTTAAAGAAGCAACTCTCTAAAGGCAATGAAAGAAGATCTTCAAGGACAAGGTATCCAACTCAAAGATTGAGTTATGATAGTTTTATGGCGACACATTTTGCATACATGATGTAGGTTATCAAAGACAAAGAGCCTGGGACATATGAAGAAGCTTGCACACAAAAGGAATGGAAGCAAGCTATGAAAGAGGAGATCAAAGCTCTCAAAGATAATCACACATGGGAGCTAGTGCCAAAGAAAGAAGGTATGAAGATTGTTCCAAACAAATGGGTGTTTAAACTAAAGAGGAATGCTGATGGTTCACTAGCTAGATATAAAGCTAGATTAGTTGCCAAAGGATTTAAACAAACACAAGGCATAGATTATGATGAAGTTTTCAGACCCGTTGCAAAGATGGGAGCTATCCGAACCTTAATAGCAATTGGTGCTTCAAGGAGATGGCCATTATATCAACTCGACATCAAAAATGCCTTTCTCAATGGAGAACTACAAGAAGAGGTATACATGAGTCAACCGGTTGGATTTGAAGATGAAAACCATCCAAATTTTGTTTGCAGGTTGAAGAAGGCACTTTATGGCTTGAAGCAAGCACCAAGAGCATGGAATCAGAGATTGGTAGAGTATCTAAGTGTGGATACAACCCAAGTAGTGCAGATCCTTCGTTGTACATGAAGAAGGAAGAAAATAGAGAGGTATATATTTGCATATATGTCGATGACCTCATCATAACAGGAAACGATGTTACATGGATTAAAGATATCAAAAGGAAGCTTGGTAAGGAGTTTAAAATTTCAGAATGGAAAGAGTGGCATCTACTTGATGCAAAGGAAGTACTTGTTGGATGTTCTTTTCAGATTTGGAATGAGTGAATGCAAACCACTCACTCAACCCATGGACACAAATACAAAGATTTGTTCAAATGATGGAGAACCATTGGAAGATGTAACAACATACAGAAGCATTGTAGGATCATTGATCTATGCAAACATTACAAGACCTGATTTGTTTTATGTTGTTGGTGTACTTTCTCAGTTTATGCAAGCCCCGACAAGTGAACACTTAAATTCAGCCAAGAGAGTGTTGAGATACATAAAGCATACATTTAATCATGCTTTGTTTTACAAGTTTGATGAAGAATTGCAGGTCAAAGGCTTTAGTGATGCTGATTGGGCAGGCTCAAAGGAAGATAGAAGATCAACCTCAATTTATGTGTTCATGATAGGAAGCAAACCTATCACGTGGAGCTCAAAGAAACAACCTACTGTTGCACTTTCATCTATGGAGGTTGAATACAAAGGATTAGCATTTGCCACATGTGAAGCAATGTGGATTAAAAAGCTTTTGGCTGATCTTGGAGTGCAAGTTGGAACCATCCCTATATACGATGATAACATGTCAAGTATTTACTTGGCAAGCAATCCTATGTTTCATGCAAGGAGCAAGCACATAGAGGTCCACTACCACTATGTAAGGGAGAAGGTGCTGAGCAAAGATGTGGAGGTAAAGTTCATCAGAACCAAAGAGCAGGTTGCAGATATGTTTACAAAGTTCTTGGATGCTTCTAAACTCAAAGGTTTCAAGGATGCGATAAATTTGAAGGACATGGATGAAGATAACTCCCAAATGAGCTTGAGGGGGAGTGTTGAAGATAAATGTACAAGCTCATTTTCATATGAGCCATGCTTGTATAAATTTACCAACTATAAAGATAAAGAAAAAAGTGGAGGAAAAAAAAAGGAAAAAATAATAAAAGAAAAAGTCTAGTCAAAATTCATGATGAGTAAGAGATACAATATCTTGCCTTGTAGTTAGTAGCATGTAGTGGAGAAAGTGGTGAGTTAAGAAGGAGGCACAAACTTCTTCACATGCTCATTGGTTATAAAAGTGAAGTGGGAGCACATTCAAAACAAGGAGAGAAAGAGGCAAGAGCTCCCAGTAGTCGGATCTAGCCATTTTGTCATTTTGGTTTTCCCTTAGACTCCTTCCAGCCGCACGTCAGTTTGTACACAGCTCTGTTGCAGAGCTCATATCTCCGTGCATATGTAACCATTTTGTGCGTTTAAACATTCATTGGAAAGCTTATCTTGTGTAGTTTCTTATATCAAATATCTCTTTGAAAGCTTATGTAGTTTGTGAGATATCAGTGAAAGAGTGAAGTCCAGTTTTTTAGTATACCTGTGTAGATAGGTAGTCTATTTTGGTCGGTTCAGTTTTCGGACCAAAACATATCCAAATTGCATGATTTTTGTCTTGTTGAAAAGCTCTTGGCATCTATTTTCACTGTCTCAAATATCTCATTCAGATCATTCATACTTTGTGACATATCTATCATAGAGTATAGTCTAGTTTTATAGTGTACTTATGTGTGCAGGTGGTCTATCTTGGTGAGTTGAGTTTCATAATCAAAACTCATCCAAATTACTTGATTTTTAGCTTGTTGGAAAGCTATTTGTGTCTACTTTCTTTATACCAAATATCTTACTCAAAGGATATATATTCAGAGAGCTATCAGTTCGAGAGTGAAGCTCAGTTCTTTAGCATACCTGTGTGGACAGGTAGTTCATCTTTGACAGTTGTGTTTCCTAATAAAAAATTGTCCAAATTAAGTCATTTATAGATTGTTAGAAAGCCCTCTTTGTCTAAGTTGATTGCCTAAAGTCTCAAGTCCATTTGAGTTTTTGTATTGAGAGCAGCAAGCTATCTAAGGTGCAGATGTTTGTCCAAGTGCTCGACATACAAGGGTTCACTACACACTTCCGTTGCGCATAGGAGAACTCATTCTCCACAAAGATGAGCTTCCATCCTCATTGACCAAGCTCGATAGTTCTCTCTATCTGATTTCTCTATCTGAAGAGACTCTCCCATCCTTTCTTCACCTGTGTATTAAATCCTTCAAGCTTTATGAGGAATAAGGTTACCTTTGCTTTGAATGAAGTTCCTTTTGTCTTCTTGGATATCTTCTGGCCTCCTTTTCAAGCTTTGGTTTCAAGCTTTCACCCTTTGTATCTTCAGATGTTGAATTCTTTATAACTGCAGTAGTCGAGGTCCTCCTTTCTTCAAGTATCACGATACATGATAATCGCAATACACGATAGTTCAGTATCACGATACACAACAATCACGATACACGATACTTCAAAATCTCATGATACACCATACTCAGTGATCGGCGATACACGATACATGGGGTATCGCAATACCTCATCTTCCAGATTATCCTCTATGTGTACAAATTCTATTGAGGTAGAGGGTTTGGATGTGAAATTGGTTGAACAATCTAAATCTTTTTAGATTTTAGATAGCTCTAGCTCATCTCCCAAATTATCCTCTATATCTATACACATTGCTTTATGGTCTGAGGTTCCTTACGGTAGACATATGATCTTAGTTTTGCACTCAATAATCCATCTAGGAACACGAAAACTTGTTTAACTTAGGTAGGTAGCTCTAGAATGGGGAATCTCTCGATATATTATCTAAACCTATGTCCTGCTAGCCTCATAGTTTCCTATAGTGTCTATTTAAAGTTGTGGATCAATGACGAGGTATTCTATCAGATTCCGCTCTTAGAGAACTCTATAATGAAGGCGTCTAGAAATGGATAAATATGTTGGTGTTCTAAGATCTGATACCATATGTTGGAAGTGGGGTGGCCCACAATAAAAATAAATAACATGTTTACAAGATCTTCCAACAAATGAACCTTAACATACACACCTTAAAAGAAAGATGAGTGAGAGATAGAGAGAGAATAGGCAAGATTTCAAGTGTAACGGTAAGCTATGAGGATCACCTACACTAACTTATATATGAATGTCAAATTACAATGTGTGTATAGGATACAAACTCACAATATTTGAATCTAGGCAAAAGTAGGAACTAGATACAAGAAATTGTGTAGCTAAGAGGTATGAAGAGTGTGTGTGTGTGAGAGAGAGAATATGGAGAATATGAATAGTTTAGAACTATTTTATAGCAAACCCAAATTCTAATAAACCTAAATAAAAAATGAGTGACCTAGCAGGTAAGAATAGAAATAGACTTGCTACTCATAGTAAATCAACAATGGATGTTGATGGTAAGCTAGCAAAATCTCCTCCAGATAATCACCAAGACATAGGCAACACCTCCTCCAACAATGTGAGAAATCCTTCTCCAAGATGAAGCACCTCCTTGTCCTTCAAGTTGTGTTGAGCCGCCTTGAAGCTTGTGATCACCTTGATCTCCTTGAGAACTTGGGATGATTCTAAAAAATGAGGATTGGTCCTTCTTATATAGTAGAGCATTCCTCTTGAAAAGCATGAAAAGCAAAAGCTAAGATCATAGGCAATCAATCACTTATGAAAAACTTAAAACAAAACTACACAATCACAAATTAATCGACATTACTCCGTGATTTATTTCTTGATAATTTCACGAAGAGCTTTTTTAAAAATATTTATTTGTTGTTGATGACACTTCACTTGGCGGGGATCAAACTCAGATCTATATTCCAAAAGAGATTGTTCTAGACCAAGTCACCCTCGTAACATTCTTGAAGAGGAGGTAGAAAATATAAATCATATATAATGTCTGATAACTTATTTTGGACATGTTTTGGAATTATTTCCAACAATCCCCCTTCAATGTCAAAATGGTATTAGGTCTAATAACCTGCAAAACTTCCTATGACTCTCTCTAGTCAATGTATGTCTTGACTTCTTTCCACTCAATCTTGAGCTGACTATGTTTGAATCTGGATACTTGAGAAACTGCAAACGGAATGTCCGGATGTGTATTACATAGATATATCAAGAAACCAACTACTTGACTATATAATGTACCATCAAGTGGTTCAAAATTTGCTACTCACTATAATGACACATTGGCATCCATAGGTGTCTGTGTAGGCTTGGAATCTATCATCTCAAACCTTTCCACTAATTTCTCAATGTATTTCTGTTGTCTCATGTGGATACACTCATCTTTGTAATTGAACTCAATCGTGGGACTCTGATAATCATCACTTAGTAGTGCATCTTGAACACTAGTTGGTTCATTCTCAACTGAAATATTATGACCCTCAAAATGTTCTGCATAGTTTACCTGGTCTTCTTGTTGTCTTCTTGTCTGTCTTCTCGTTCTTCCAGTGTATTCCTTTATACTACTATCCTTCCAGATTTGATATAACCACTTTGGCATATCTTTGAAAAGTGGTGGTATCCTTTCTGGTTCTTCAATATCCCTTTCTTCTAGAACTTTGGAACCTTCTCCAACTTTGCAAGTCGGAACTTCAAGAGGTACTGATGATGGACTAGATACTGATATAGGTAATGTAACTCTCTCTTCACCTACATCTCTTAAGGTTTGAGAAGGTTCATCAACCCCCTTGGATGGCAAAATATAATAATCCAAATTCTTTTTGAAATATGCATAGTCATCTACTTCTATGAAATCTGAATCTCTTCCTTCTTATCATAAATCTGACTTTCTGTAATATATGCGTTGCATAAGAGTAGGATATCACCTATATCTAGAACATAGAATATGTATCCTTTGCTTTCAATTGCATAACCAATAAAGACAGCTTTAATGGCTTTTATATTGAGCTTACCATGATCTTTCTTCTCAATGTGAACATAAATTGGGGAAGCAAAGACTTTGAAGAAACTCACATTTGGTTTCTTCCCATAATCAGCTTCATAATGTGTAACGACCTTCAAAGCTTTTGTTGAATACCTATTTAGAATGTGATTAGCTATATGTAGTGCATCAAACCAAACCTTGGGAGAAAGCTTTTTGGATAACATGGTACTACGCATCATCTCAACAAGTATCCTATTCTTTCTCTCTACAACACCATTCTGTTCTAGTGTGTAAGCAATAGTGAGTTGATGAGAGATAACTTTGTCTTCAAGAAAAGACTTAAAGTCTTTAGACATGTACTCTCCTCCTCTATCACTTCTCAAAATCTAGATCTTTGACTGACTTTCATTTTCAACCATAGCTAAGAACTTCTTGAAATTAGGAAAATCCTCTCACTTCACTTTAAGACCATAAATTCATGAATAACTTGAGAAATCATCAGTGATCAAAACAAAGTACCTATAACCTTGAATAGAATCTGTTCTCATTGGACCATTCACATTTGAATGTATGATCTACAACTTTGTTGTGGTGGTGATGTATCCATGCTTCTTGAAAGGTATTTTGTGAAGCTTTCCTTCAAGACATCCTTCACATGACTCTGCATCATCTGGTAAAGCAAAAGTAGGCAAACTCTCCACCTTACCTTGATCTTTGATATGCTTCAGAGTGTTGGAGTTAGACGTCTGCATAAGCACACAAACAACACAAGGAAAAAGAAGAAGCTTGGAGCACAACACACAATAATGAATGTATTGCCACTAGAATGTACAAAGATAAGTAGCCCATTAGGGCAATAGGCGTATATACAGGTTGGGAGGGAAAAACCTCCTAAAGAGGGAAAAAAGTGCCCCAATGGTCCTATAGTGTTCACACACATCACTACCTAAATATATCAACAAATCCCCCCGGGAGTGATGTAGTGAACAAGGAGTTGGCACTCATGTATAAGGAAGTGCCAAGCTATGTGGAATCAATCCACAAAAGGAAGTAAGCCCAAAGCTTTGCAGAAATTATTAAACTTCTCCCTAGGCAGAGCCTTCGTAAAAAGGTCTAAAATGTTCTCCTATGTGGGCACATATGCCAAGCTTATCTCCCTAACAGTGAACCTCTCCCTGACAAAATGATAATGCACCTCAATGTGCTTAGTGTGAGCATGGAACATAGGGTTCCTCGCAATTGCCAATGTGCTCTGACTGTCAGTGAAGATGGTGGTGGAAGAAGACTGACCAACAACCAAATCAACCATAAGGCATCCGAGCCACACACACTCAACAGTCGCTATGAAAGCTTCCCTATACTCAGCCTCACAACTAGAAGTGGCCACAGTAGGCTACATCTTGCTCAACCAAGATATACATGAGCTACCAAGCATGAAGCGAAAGCCACTGGTGGACACACAAGTGTCATAGCAACCAGCCAAATCAGTGTAAAAGAAAGCATGCAAATCTGGCGGTAGTGATCCCCCCTTGGGATAAACCAATCCAAGTAGCTGGATACCACTCAAGTAGCGAAAGATGCACTTAACCGCCTGTCAATGCTTGAAACCTAGGCAATGCATAAACTTGATCATATGTGTGATAGCAAACTGGATATCTAGCCGAGGAGTGAAAACAACCTACTTATAGAGAACAACATCAAATGCATCTCCAACATCATGAAGACTCAATCGTAAACCTGTCTCCATAGGAATGGCAATAGGCTTATAGTCTTCAAGGCCAAAACACTTCAATAATGTGTCAATATATTTCATTTGACAAAAAGCCATTCCACCATCAACTTGCATAAATGAAGTGCCCAAATAGTGATGCAAATGCCCCGAATCAGACATTTCAAATGGGGCATGCAAATCAACAATATGCATGTCATGAGGACCAGTGAGTAGCATGTCATCAACATACACCACAAAGATCAGAAACACATCATTGGCGGGCTTAACATATAAGGTGCTTTCAGTTGGACTATTCTCAAAACCATGTGCAATGAGATAGGCATGTATCTTTTCATACGAAGCACGTGGGGCTTGCTTTAAACCATATATGCCTTCTTTAACTTGCACACCTGGTTTTCATGCCCTTTTTGCACAAAGCCACGGGGCTGAAAAACATACACTTCTTCATGCAAGTCACCATTCAAGAATATTGTTTTAATGTCCAACTGATGTACATTCCAACCATGATGAGCTGCAAGTGCACAGATGCTATGAACAATAGTCATTCGGCATGTAGGTGCAAAGGTGTCATCAAAGTCAATGCCTCTTTCCTATGCATAACCCTTTGCAACAAGCTTGGACTTATACCTCTCAATTGTTCCAACAGGTTTATGCTTCAGCTTGTATACCCACTTAGTGCCAATGGCCTTCTTGCCTGGAGGCAAGTCACATAAAGACCGGGTACAATTTTTCATGATAGCATCATATTCAAATTGCATTGCAGCCATCCAATGTTCAGAATTTTGTGCTTCATCAAACCAAACAGGTTTAGTCTCATCACAGATACTAGAAGCAGCCATAGCATAGCAATCTGATGCAAAAGAGGCACTATGAGAGCTTGAATGAGTATGATATGACAGAGGTGCATCTAATTTGTTGTCACACAAGATTTGCACTAGCTATTTTGGCATAGTTTTTGCTTGCTCAATATCACCTCTCTCATCAACATGTTCATCATGTAATGATCTGCATCATCACATGAAACTTGCAAAGGCTGAGAAGTTTCCTTATTAGGACCACCACTAGACTATCCATCTGTAAAAAGAGGTAGAAAAGTATCATACATGTCTTTGGAGCTAATATATTGATGGAGATTGTTAATCTCCAAAAGAACAAGTCAACCTTGAATTTAGATCACCTCTATATCAAGATTAACCTTAGACTCCACCAAATTTAGAGATCATTCACCAATTTATCAGAAAATTGATTATTCTGAAAAATTCAACTTCTTCAAAAATCTGCTGCAGATTAATCACTCATTGACTAATCAATTCTGTAAAGTTTTTGATAAAACTTTGTATAACACTTTGCCTTGAGATTGCGCAACTTTACCAAGTTAAATTTCTCAAAATGATTCAGTACACACTGAGAAATGTGTGAAACACTTTACCTATGTCTGAAACAGCTTCTCTGCAATGGCGACTTTGACACCTGCAACTTCTTAGCTATAGTTCTCACAATGTCGAACCCGTTTGATCAAGATCTTTTAGCCATAGATGGCTTACCTTCCAACTTAGATTTTAAGCCCTCACTTGTGTAAAACTTTACACCACACACTGAGAAATCTTCATTTCTCTGAACATGAAATCTGCGCCAGTTTTGTCGACTCTCAGAACATCTTCACATATGAATGTTCCTAAACAAAATTCTCTCAGCCTGATTGCAATTAACCTCTCAAATTCTAGCCATAGATAGATTAGCTATGGACTTAGATACGTGCAGAAGGATTTCTCAAAAGATTAAACACAGAAGGAGCAGACAGCGAAACATCGGGCGCAAGTTTTCTCAATTTCTTCAGAAAAATTACATCTAAGTGAGGATAGACAATTCACTCACTTTCCATGTGTCTAATGACACACCTTACAACTCATTTCTCTCTACCTATTCTCTATTCTTCTTCTGCTCTCTTTGCCCGACATTTTCCAACATATTTATAGATGAATATATACAAGTGTATGACTAGACAAAAGTATAAGTAAGCTAATGTACATATGTGTACACATCTTTGGATTCTTGAAAAATATCCTTCCTTCAACCTTTTGAATTTATTCTCCTCTTGACTCCTTGACTTCATTTCTTCATAATCCTTCAATTGATGATTGTCATGCACCAACATATATGTCTTCTTAGTACATGAAAGCAATGGTTGAATAACATCTTCCACAAAAACAACATCACGGCTAACTAAAATGGGTTTAGTTTGTGGATGATATTCAAAACTGTACGCAACAAAAATACATTTTACTACTTGATCATTCAATTTTCTGCGATTTTGTTCAGGCACTAATGCATATGCCTGCCAACCAAAAACACGAAGATGAGCAACAGATGTCTTGCGACCATGCCAAGCCTCAATAGGACCACATACATCACTATGAACAAGCTACAATTTCTGAGTAGCTTGAACTGAACCATCTTTTGGAAAGGAGGAACATTGTATTTTGCCCAAAATCCAGCCTTCACATACATGTTTATCGGGTGCCTCAAGTTTGGGAAAAGAGGACACCATTTCATATTTCTGCAAGCATAGCAAAGTAGCAAAATTCAGACGACCAAAGCATGCATGCCAAAGCTTTGCATCTGACATAGCCTGAGAATCATGTACTTCACATGTTGAATGATTCATGAATTTTTCATATTCTATGAGCTTATACAACCCATGTTGGGTTGTAGGGTATGCACACACCCAATGGTGCATAAGAACCCTGCTTGGACCATGAGAAATAATCTTTTTGCATATATTTGAGTTTCACATGTGAACACTCTCCTAAAAGAGCTTTTTAATATTTCCTCATACTATAGGATATTAGACTTGAGAAGCTCTCACCTTTGTCGCTCTCACCTTTGTAAAAAATGCATGCTCTTCATTGGGATTTGGTTGTTACCATTTCGATCTTAGAATATCCTAGAAGATATGGCAGTTAGAGAGAGAATCACCTTTTTGACTTTTCAAAGAGGCACATGGGGAATAGAGCTTAGCCTATAAATATAAGCTCATTTTTGTAAAGAGGGGAGCTTTTGGTCGACGTGCTCTCATGTAATATCTCTTATCAATGGAAGATGCTCTCATTTACTCCAAGAAGACTATTTACATTTACATGTATTGTGTCTTGTGAGTGTGTGAGAGTGGTGTGTGTGTGCCTATGCATGTCTCTCCTTTGTGTGAGTAGAGCAGTTGCATTTGCTTGTATTTTCCTCATGGACTAGGATCCTTGACTGTAGCTCAGTGATGAGTAGCACCTCCTTTAATGTCAATCCGGGAAGATGTGACGATGGTATGAAGACCTCGAACAAGTGATGGCACAAGTGTGTGAGTGAGAAGCACACTAACATGCACACACATACACACACGTGCACACAAGGCAAGAACAAAGAAAGAGAAACAATGGAGTTCTTTAGATTACTCAAAAGTACGAGTTCAATTCTACAACAAGCTAACCTAAAAAATGAGCTCTCTAGCTCTTTTTATAGTTTTTGACTAGTTTTGGCCCTGTCCAGACCTAGTGTCCGGCCTAGTTAAAAATTAGGTTCTAGGGCAAATGGAGTCTAAAAAATATGAAAATTGATAGGTAGGTACTTCTAATGCTCCTCAAGCTCAAGGACTCCTTGGCTTGCACAAAATGGAGTTGAAACTATCCAAAAATGGTATTTACAAGGTTAATGTAGTGATGAGAATCACTGTTCAAATGAGGTTTGGTTGGAAAATTTGGATGGCCTATTTGCCAGATCTTCATTGAATACTTTGTCTACTTTGCCTTCTCTCCGTTCTGACTCCCTTCTTTGGCTTCCTTGTCTTGTGAGTCCTTGGGTGCCTTGACTGCTGCCAACACCCTCCCTCTCTCGCGTTTGTCGTCCCTGATAGACCCTTGTTTTGCTGAGCGTTTGACATAATATTCAACGACATCAGTGGCCAAGTGGTGTTTTTCGAGCCTCAAGCCCTTTGCTAAATCAGTTAGGAGGGCATCCCAATCCACTGGACCTGGAACATCTAGATGTGGCAAACATAGTTGTTCCGAATGTAAGGTTCGCTCCATTGCAAAGAGGTGGAGAAGATGGGAGGGTCTGGGAACAAAGACTTCAGAGTGGTATTCCCAGAACTCGGTGATGAACATATCTTGAAATGTTTGCTTGTAGCAAGCAGGGAGGTATTTAATTTGTGCGTGCCATGCATATATCACCTGGATGGAGGGGGTTGTACTCATATCATAGACCAAGTCGAGGTTACCTGCTGTGAATCCGACTCTTGAGAAATGTGGATCTTTAATATTTTTGAAGGTTCTGAAGGTAACCAGCATCAACTCGAATATCTTTATGCACATCTGAGCCATTATGTCTAGGATTTTTTGCAATCTGACTCCCAACTGGCGGATGGTAGAGATCATGTAGGCCACCGTAGCTTGTCCTCGTGGCAGTGCCAGGTATACGTAATTGAGCCACTTTGCACAACCTTTGACATTCTTCATAGTGATGGCAAACTCATGCCATGTGCGTCTTCTGAGTACGGGAGCATAACAGGGATTATACTTGATGAATAGTGGCATGTTATTCCAAGTTTGAACCATCTCGGGGTAAGTTTCTAGGAGTCGTAGCCGCCAGGTAGGTTGATAAATTGATCCTTGTGTAGCGCTCTCAGGGATATCATTAGGGCCGAATTGAGTGGCAAAGGTTGGAGCCTTCCACATCGTCGTTGAATTTCTGCGTTGTAATCTGTCAAGTGCACACAATACAGCACATATTGATCGTCGTTGGTGCCTATCCATCTGTGATGAGACATACTTCAGAAATATTCAGATTTGATAATGGTGTCCTCAATCTTGGTCATGGACTCAATCTGGACCGCTACTCGATCATCATGTGTATTGGCCGTTTTTTTGAGTATCTGCATCCATTCTAGGGCTTCTACCTCTAGTGTGTCCAATCCCTCAGAGGTTTGTTGGCCACCCGACATTGGCATAGGAACATATGGCTCCTCATAAGACTCATCTACTTCTATGGGTACCAATTCTTCCGCTTCTGGTTCGATGATCGGGGAAGGTTTTCGTTCATACTGAAGGAGCTTCCTTTGCGATTCTTCTACGTGCTCTTTGAGTTGCTTTATATCCTCTATAGTTAATGTCAACTCTATGATCTTTGGTTTTGCTCCTTGTTCCTTTAGTTGTTGACGAAGTGTGTCTCGTTCTTTTTCTAAATTATCATGGGCTTCCAGAAGATTGGCATAACTCTCAAGAATGGTCTTCATAGTCCCTGACGGAACAGCTTTGAATTTTTTGGGGTCGATCTACTAGGGAGAACTCTCCATGGCTGCCTCTAAATTCTCTTCGTTCTGCTTTTGCAAGCGCTTGTTCTCTTCGAGGGCCGTGGCCATGTGCTTTCTGAGTAAAGTCAGGTTGCGGCGGACTTTGACATTCTCTGTCTGATATAGTTCAAGTAAAGCTGTTAGCTTCTTAACCTCGGAGGATTCTGAGGGTTGGGGAGCTTCCAATATGGTTTGGTGGGCGTGTTCAAGTGTAGTGTATCGTTGGTTCACGTCAGCATTTTCTTCTTCTATAGAGGTAAGCCGTCTTTGTAGTTGTTGGTGCTCTGTGGTCAATTGACGATGTCGATCTTGGAGAGTTTGATATTCACTCTGTAGCTGATACACACACTGATGTAATGTAGAAAACACATTATTTACATTCAAGAGTGCTGGGAAAGGAGTAGATGCAGGGGGAATGGGAAAGGGACTCGTGAATGAGGTGGAAACAAGTGGTGATGTGGGTGGAGGGGGTATGGGAGCTTGTGGTTGTGTGTGGGGAGGGAGTGGTGCTGTGGCTGGTGATGTTTCCATGGTGTCAAAAGTGTGTGTGACTATGTAGATGGGGACCGTGGGTGGGGTGGATGTAATGTTAGTGAAAAGTGTTGTGAATGTGGGCATTGTGATGCCTCCAAATTGGGTGCCTGGAGAGATAGGAATGCCCAAAACATATGTAGTGAGTGTTGAAGTTGGGGTGGTAGTGTCGTGTGGCGAAGTGAAGGGTGTAGTGAGAGGTGGGGAGGGTGGTGATGGGTGTGCCTCGTGGTGTTCCTCTGTCTGTGTAGTGTCTCCTAATGCCAATACTTCTATGTGGATTTGCTTTTCGGAGCGAAGGGGACGGGTTGGAACTTGTTGCTGGAAGTGATGAATGTACGCCACAGCCGAATGAATGGACTCATCCAGTCCAAGCACGTCTGCTTGCAGGTTCATGGATTCAATAAACATTTTGTCCACTCCTTCCTCTGCTAACATCTGACTTATTAGCATCTTTCCTGTTTCTAGTGACAGCTTGTGATGCTCTTGGACTCTCTTCATAGTTTCATACAACCTTTTTATTTGCGCACTATAAGGTGGGGCACCTTATAGTTGTGGTCCTTGGGTCTGCTCAGCTTCCATCTCAAGGTTAGACTCATTGATCATCCTAGTGATTTCTTCATCACTTAGATAATCCAGGGTGTAGCCCTGTGGAAACTCCGGGTCAGAGGGAATCGGAGGGAAAACTAGATTGGGTCCTTCTGCACTTTGTCTGGGTAAGCGAATTGTATACGAACGGACACGTCGTGTTTGTGGAGGGGTCACCTCTGGTGTGGTGGTGTCTCCCCTTACTTGGGCACATGGTAATTGGACAACGCCTCTCATTTTCTTAGATGAAGTTTGTAGCTCAGTGATGAGTAGCACCTCCTTTAATGTCAATCCGGGAAGACGTGAGGATGGTATGAAGACCTCGAGCGAGTGGAGGCACAAGTGCGTGAGTGAGAAGCACACTAGCATGCACACACATATACACACACGCGCACACACGGCAAGACAAAGAGGGAGAAGCAATGGAATTCTTAGTTTACTTTCAAAAAGCTCTTACAAGTTTGTTTCAATTACAATCTAACCTCAAAAATGAGCTCTCTAGCTCCTTTTATAGTTTTTGACTAGCTTTGGCCCTGTTCAGACCTAGTGTCCGGCCTAGTTAAAAATTAGGTTCCAGGGCTTATTTGAGGGCTCAAACGAGATCTAAAAATTACGAAAATTGGCAGGTAGATACTTCTAAAGCTCCTCAAGCTCAAGGACTCCTTGGCTCGCACAAAATGGAGCTACAAAAATATGAAATGGTATTTACAATGGTGTTTAGTGATGAGAATCACTTTTAATTGGTGTAAGGGTTTTTGAAAAGTTAAAGGGTTGCCTAAGTGCTAGATTTGCGTGAATGCTCATACTTGTTTCTTCATGAGGAAAATTATTGGCCTACTTGCCAGATCTTCTTTGACTGCCATGTCTGCTTGTGCTGTCCCTTCGCTCTGACTCTCTTCGTCTTGTGTCTCCTTCGGTTCCCTGACTGCTGCCAACACCCCCCACTCTCGCGTCTGTCGCCCCTGACAGACCCTTGTCTAGAGGATTTTTGAACATAGTATTGGACGACATCGGAGGCTAGGTGGTGTTCTTCGAGTCGCAAGCCGCGTGCTAGATCTGTGAGCAAATCATCCCAATTCACAGGTCCGGGAACATCTGGATGAGGCACCCTCAATTGTTCTGAGTAAATAGTTCTCTCCACAGCAAATAATTGGAGGAGATGTGATGGTCTGGGTATAAAGATTTCGGAGTGGTATTCCCAGAATCCTGTGATGAACATCTCCTCAAATGTCTGTTTAAAGCAGGCTGGGAGGTACTTGATTCTGGCGTGCCAAGCATATATTACTTCAATGGACGGGGTGGTACTCGTATCGTACACTAGATCCTGGTTTCCTGTCACAAAGCCTGCACCTGAGAAGTGAGGGTCCTTAATGTTCTTAAACGTCCTGAAAGTGATCAGCATTAATTCAAATATTTTCATACACATCTGGGCCATCACATCAGGATTATTGCGTAGCCGAGTACTCCAGTGACGGATTGTAGAAATCATGTAGTTGACCGTGGGGGGTCCTCGTGGAGGTGCTAGGTAAACATAATTCAACCATTTTGCACAGGCTTTGATGTCTCTGACGGCAATAGTGAATTCAGGCCAGGTGCGTCGTCGAAGAACTGGAATGTAACAAGGATTATATTTAATAAACAACGACATATTATTCCAGGTTCGGACCATTTCAGGATACGTTTCCAAAAGCCTGATTCTCCAGGTGGGTTGATGGATGGACCCACGCTGAGCACTTTCCGGTATATCATCTGGACCAAATTGTGTAGCAAACGTGGGAGGCTTGCCACAGTGTCGTTGAATCTCCGCGTTGTAATCGGCCAAAAGTATACAGAATGGCACATATTGGTCATTATTGGTGCCGATCCACCTATGATGAGACATGCTTCTGAAATATTCAGATTTTATGACCGTTTCTTCTAAGTTCGCTAGTGATTGGATCTGAATGGCCATCCGTTCTTCGTGGGTGTTCGCTGTCCTTTCCAGTGTCTGAAGCCACTCAGGTGCTTCCACTTCCAATGTGTCTAGTCCCTCTGAGGTTCGTCGCCCGCCTGGCATTGGCATAGGAACATACGGTTCCTCGTACGAATCATCCACCTCAATAGGGACCAACTCTTCTTGCTCTGGTTCGACCACTGGAGATGGCTGCCTCTCGTATGTCAGTAACCTCTTTTGTAATTCTGCTACCTGCTCAGTTAAGGCCTTTACTTCGTCTGAGGTGGAGGTTGATGGGACACTCTTTGGTTGTTCTTCCTGTTCCTTAAGCCTGCTCTGAAGTGTGTCACGCTCTCTTTCCAAGTCATCATGGGCTGCCAGGAGATCTGCATAGCTTTCCAAAATGGTTTTCATCGTCTCCGTGGGAACTGCTTTGAACTGCTCTGGATCTATCTCGTGAGGGGAGCCTTCCATTGCCGCTTCCAGATTCTCTTCATTTTGTTTTTGCAGCCTTTTGTTCTCTTCCAGTGCTGTGGCCATATGTTTCCGTAGTAGCGCCAAGTTGCGTCTGACTCGTAGGTTATCGGCCTGGTATACTTCGAGCAAAGCTTCTAGTTGTTTGACACCTGATTCTGTCGATGGTTGGGGTGCCTCCAATAGTGTTTGGTGAGCCTGCTCAAGCGTTGTATAGCGTTGGTTCACTTCTGCATTTTCCTCTTGTAGAATGTGAAATTGCCTCTGTAAGTTTTGATGGTGTGTTGTCAGTTGTTGATACCGGCCGTCCAGAGCTCTGTACTCATTCTGGAGCTGATATACACATTGATTTAATGCTAAAAATATGCTATTTACATTAAATAATGCTGGGAGGGGTGAAGATGCAGGGGGAATGGGGGCGGGAAAGGGAGTTGTGGATGATGTGGATGCAAGTGGAGATGTGGGTGGAGGGGGTATGGGAGATGAAGGTGGCATGGGGGGAGGGAGCGGTGCTATGGCAGGTGATGTTTCCATAGTGTCAATTGTTTGAGTGACAGTGTAGATGGGGATCGTGGGTGGAGTGGATGTGACGTCAGTGAAAAGAGTGGTGAAAGTGGGCATGGTGACTCCCCCGAATTGGATTCCAGGAGAGAGTGGGATACCCATGACAATGGTGGTGGTAGTGAACGTGGTGCTAGTGTCATGTGGTGGAGTGAATTGTGTAGTGCGAGGTGGGGATGGTGGTGACAGTGGTGCTTCCTGATGTTCGTCTGCTTGCGTTGTCTCTCCTGGTGCTGATACATTGATATGAATTTGTTTCTCGGACCTCCTGGGACGAACGGGAACCCTTTTCTCAAATCTGTGAATGTAAGCCATTGCCTCATGGATGGCCTCATCCACTCCTACTGCGTCGGCATGAAGGTTTATGGACTCAATGAACATATCGTCCACACCTTCCTCAGCTAGCAACTGGTTCATGAGTTTCTTGCCCGCTTCCAGTGACATTTTATGTTGTTCTTGAACTAGTTGCATGGTTCGATATAGTCTTTTGATTTGTGCCGAATACGCAGGGGCACTTGCCAGCTCGGAAAGCTTGTCATATTCTTGTTCCTCGTAGGTTTCTTCTTCTTGTTCTGTCTCTTGTTCCTCGGCGTCGACTTCTACCACCTCTGGTCGGGTGGGGGCTGCTGTTGTTGTCTGGGGTTGTGGTTCCTGAGCTTCCGTCTCGAGATTAGAGTCATAGATCAGTCTAGCCACTTCTTCATCCGTGAGATCGTTGAGAGTAAAACCTTGTGGGAATTCCAGATCTGATGGGACGGGTGGAAATACCAGATTAGGCCCCTCTGTGCTTGGTCTTGGTAGCCGGATTGTGAATGGCCTAATGCGTCGTGTCTGGGGAGGGGTAATTTCTGGTGTAGTGGTGGCTCCCCTTGGTTGAGCACAGGGTAGTTGTACTCCCCCCCTCATCTTCTTTGATGGGGGACCTGCTGCTGATAGTCTTCTTTGGAATTCCTGGGCGCGGGGCCATATGAGTGCCCTCTGAATAGGCACGTCGTAGGCCAGACATCGGTAGATTATCTTGGTTAGAGCGCAACATCCATGAAGCACATTTTTCTGCTTCTTGTTCCACCTTTGATGGGCTAGGTGGATCTGATCTATGATCCAGTGTGGCACATTGATTGGAAGGCTTTCTGTCTCTGCCATATACAAGCTGAACCATATTTTCTTTGGGGGCATTGTGAATCTTTCCTGGGCGGGGAAAGCAAAATGTTACATGATGGTCCGCAGGTGTAGAGCGATGGTTGGTGTCATCGCTACCATATCCTTCAACTTATTAAGGTCTTTGTGTTTCATTCGACCTGGAACCATTGTTTCCTTTTCCGTGGGGATGTGCATGCCATACATGCCCAACGCTTCTCGTACCAGATTAAGGGTCAGTTTGAATCTTTTAAGCTCATGACCCGGCAGCAGTGAGGGCAACACAAAGGTGCTGTCGCCTCCCTTGGCCCTGCTTGGCGTGATGGTACTGATAAGATATGAACAGCGTAAGAAATCCGGCTTTGGTAAGTGGGCCCTGAAGTAACTGTCCAAGTCGGCTTTGGTCCATACGGATCGCATGACTTCAGCGTTTTGATAGCTTTCAAACTCGCGCGTGAAAAAGTGGTATCGTCCCCATTTACCATTAAATTCCAATTCTGCTTCCCAGAAATAGGTTCCATCACCCAATGGTCCCACGACATCACTGAACCAGTGAGCGTGTTTACCTACTTGAGAAGTGTGCCCTTGAGGAGGATCCTGAATGGGGAGCACATGCACGGCTTGAAGTTCTTGTGGCCTTGCGGTGAGATGTGGCTCGAGGAGGAGTGTTTCTATGTCCACAATCTGGGCACCGGATCCGGCTTGAGAACTGGCACCTGCTTCTGCCATGGCCCTGTTTGCTGGTTGGTTCTGTGAGAATATAGAACCACTTGTTAACATCGTAATGGACAGAATAAATCCGTTGTTGTCCCCGTTACAACATTAACATGAGGTAGATGGTGAGTTAGTGGTTAGTAAGTGCACAAAGACAGTGTGTGTAGTTAATGCTTGGGTAGTCCTAGGAGACTAATGCAGTTAGTAAGTGGGGATGAATTTACAATTTGGGGTCGGGGGGTTTATTACAGGTCTTAGGCGGCCAAATGCAGTGGATGGGTCTTGTTCTTGGTTTCGTAAAGGCTCTAGAGAGCTTTATAGGTGTATTGGCTTGAAAATGAGGCCTTTTAGGGACCCATTTACGAGTGATTATGTTCGTGCTCATGGGCCTTGGTGGGTTCTTGAGTGTTGAAAACGAGTGCATGTTGGCTGTGCGAGTGAATGGGTTACGCTGTATAGGCTGTGGCTTCGGCGTAGCTATTTGCGCCCGCAAGCAAGCCTTAGGCACCCAAATTTGTCTTGATTGTGGGCTAGCCTTCATCGACTTCTTGGGCACCCAAATAGATTTCACGTTAGTAGACGAATTTCCGAAAGACTTCTTATTCGTGACATGTTGTTGGTTACTAATAAGAGGCTTTGCCCGTGTGGTTGGCGTGAGTGCAACTGGGTGTTCGCCTTTCCGCACCCACACTTGGTTCACTTGCTGAGACATTCTGCTGCGCAGGTTCTTTTGATTTCCGGCATAGGTAGTACTCTGCTTCTTCTGCCTTTGATCCACCTTTGGTTGTTGCCTCCTTCTGGCTTTTGGAAAAGAAGGGAGTTCTGTTGCATCCCTGACTCCTTTTTTGCGCATAGCATTCCTCTGCAACACATAGTTTTGGACAAGAATAGCATGGTCAACTTCATGTGCACCCCTGGAGGGACCAGGAGTCTGTGCCTTTCCTAATTCCTTGAGTGCTCCATTATCTAACTCTACTGTGATTCGACTATGATTGACCCACACCTGAAGAAGTCCACTTCTTAGGTTTAAGTTGACTGCTTGGTCATAGATCTAGTCTTGACCCAAGACAAGGGGTTCCGTGAGGTCCTCATCTTGACACACTAGTACTTTAACTGTCATTGCCTCATCATGAATTTAGAGGGGAAGTTCCACCTCGCCCATGCAAGGGGTTTCCACACCTCCCAATCCTATGAGATATGCTTCCACAGGATTGACAACTAACTGCAACTCTTGACAGTAAGACACTCTAACAGCACTAGTGGCTGCACCTGAGTCAATCAAGGCTCTTACGGTCCTTGCACTCTTTCCTTGTCCTATATCCAAGGTTATGAAAGGTCGTCGATCAGTTATCCCATGTGAGCTTGTTCCTGCGACTTCACACATTGCCATATGATATCCTTGATCTGCATAGTCATTTGTTCTAGGCTGATCTCGACCTTGCCTTCGCAATTTCATCCTTCTGATGCGTTCTAAGGCTTCTGCTTGAGCTTCTTCTCGAATTCGCTTTTCTTCCTCTTTGCGTTTCTTAGCAGTGTTGAGTCGGCTGAGCATTTCCTCTGTGAGGAGTTCCTGATACAACTTGACTCTGCAACCGCTAATGTAATTTGGGAGAACATCACCCTCTAATGTGGCCAGTTGTACTGCTCCACTCGTGGAGATCCTATTGATGATCATAGGTCCGTAGCCTCTCTTTTCTAGCTTCCTTGCGTGTTGTTTCAGTGTATAGACTAAAACTAGATCTCCTGCTTTCAAACCCTTATCCTTCACATGGGCATCAAAGTATGCCTTCTGTCTCTTCTTAGCTGCATATATGCAACTGCTCTCAGTCTTGTTTCTCCTAATCGTTCAAGGTCAAAAAGTCTAGAGGAGAGTTCATGACCAGTCCATTCGTGCTCTTGGGCCACTCTCAGTGTAGGAATCAAGAAGTCCAAGGGAAGCACCGCGTTTTGGCCAAATACCATCTGAAAGGGGGTGGCTTGGAGTACCGTTTTGTAGGCGACTCGGTATGCCCAAACAGCATGGTGTAGCTATTTGTCCCAATCAGAGCATTTAGTGTTTACTAATTTTGTCAGTACATTGCATAAGATCTTATTGGTGCTCTCAGCTTGTCCATTAGCTTGAGGGTGATAGGGGGCAGATTTCTTATGTATTACTAAGAATTCTTGGAGTAGATTCTCAATTACTTCGTTCAAGAAGTGAGTGCCTCTATCACTTACAAGCTCTATAGGTAGCCCGTATCTTGTGAATACATTCTCAAACAAGAATTTGGCAGTTGTTTGAGCATCGTTCTTCGTCGTGGCTTTTACCTCTACCCACTTAGTTAGATAGTCTGTTGCAACAATAATGTATTCCGCATGGGAACCCTTAGCTGGGGGATTAATAGGACCTACGAAGTCTATTCCCCACTTAGAGAATGCACGTCCACCCATCATAGGTTTCAGTGGCATCTCATCTTTTCGTATAGGATACTGAGTTCTCTGACAGACATCACAGCGTTTCACATAGGTATGTGCATCCATGTGAAGGGTAGGCCACCAGAAGCCTGCAAATAGTATTGCCTTGATCACCCGATCTGGTCCAAAGTGCCCTCCTGCTACACCTTGGTGAGCAGTTTCCAAGATCTTAAGATATTCACTCTCATGGACACACAGTCTCAGGTAACCATCTTTACCACGTTTGTATAGATTATCACCAATAAGTGAGTAATCCTGGGCTTCTTGCTCTAAACTCCTTTTCCTAGCCAGAGTCATGTCTGGAGGGAATGTGTTTGTCCTCAGGAAGGATACTAGAGGTTCACTCCAATCTGGCACAATGGATACTTGATAAAGAGTGGCGTGTTCCACCGGTGGCTTAGTGCAACAGATTGGGCATTCCTTGCACAACTTTTGGACATCAGCTTCCATAGTTGGCCAATGTACTCCGAGTCTCTTTAGGGTCTGTAAAGTTCGTTGCTTTGAATGGTGTTGCTCTAGTGCACCTACATGTGCTAATTGCAACCATTTAGCGTACTCATCCTCTTCTACGCAACAAGCCAAGATCCCTTGATATGTGTGCTTGTACATACTTCGAGCCATGATGTGGTACTTTGGGCTTTTACAACCTCTTTATTCCGTGTGTTCACCACTGGATGATTAGGCCCGTATGTCAATACTGGTACCAATGGCTTAGCCCACTGAGGTACAACTTCCAAATTAAACAAGTAAGCATCAGGAAGATCATCTGACACTCCTTGTGGGGCTTCTCCCGATGTGAGCCTAGAGAGATGATCTGCTCTTAAATGAGTCCTACCTTTCCTTACCACAACCTCAAAGTCATATTCCATGAGCAAGAGAAACCATCTCACTAATCTTCCTGTATTGCATGGTTTGTTTACGAGGTATAGCAATGCCTGATGATCAGTAAAAAATTTAAACTTATTTGCAAGCAAATAGTGTCTAAATTTCTTAACTGCATATACCATGCCTAATCCTTCTCGCTCTGTAGTGGTGTAATTCCGTTCAGCCGCATTCAATTGTCTACTGGCGTAGGCAATTGGAAGATCCATATTACCTTCACCAGTAGGTTGTGCAAGCACACATCCAATAGCATAATTGGATGCATCCACATGAACATGGAATGGCTTATTCCAATCTGGTGTGGTCAAGATTGGTGCTGAACATAATCTTCGTTTAAGCTCTTGGAAGGAATTCTCACATTCATCCGTCCACTCAAAGTTAGTCAGAAGTCCGTACATGGGCTTTGCAATGACAGCATACATGTGTATAAATCGTCGGTAATAACCACAATGCCCCATGAAAGCTTGTACTTCCTTGACATTCTTTGGCCTAGGTAGCTCTGCTATAGCTCTCACTTTCTCTTCATCAGTAGATATGCCATTCTTTGACACTATGTGTCCTAGAATCTTGCCTTGCCTTACCATAAAAACGCACTTTTCTGGGTTCAGGCAGACTTGATATTCTCTACATTTTGTTGCTCTAGCACAATGGTGAGAACCACGTTAAGAAGCTTCACCTCCTTAATGTCAATCCGCGGAAGAGGTAGGAGCGATATGAAGATCGTGAATGTGAGATGATGTGAGAGTGAAGGTGAGAAGCATCAAGATGCACACACACATACACACACACAATGAAGAGACAAGCAAGACACAATGGAAGGTGGGAAATTAGCTCTATTACTCAAGAACACTCTTACAAGCTCAAAATAGCTCTAAGCTCACACTAGCTAACATGAACCAACCTCAAAAATGAGCTCTCTAGCTCTTTTTATAGTTTCTAGACTAGTTTTGACCGGTTTCACATCTAGTGACCGGCAAAGTTAAAAATTAGGTCCTAGATGCTATTTGGAAGGGTAAACGGTATCTAAAAATAAGGAAAATTGGTACGCGCATTCTACCTAAGCTCCTCAAGCTTGAGGACTCCTCGGCTTGCACAAAATGGAGCTATGGATTACAAAATGAGGTTTTTCTATGTTACATATGTTACAATTAGTGATAAAAATCACTGTTGAATGTTTTGAAAAGTGATAAAAACATATTTGTTTGAGAAATTGATCCGACTGGCTCCCTGCTCCGTCGTCACATGCTTCCATGGCGTCTGTGCCTCTGGCTGCTTCCAACACCCCCCTCCCTCTCGCTTCTGTCGTCCTCGACAGAACCTTGTTGTGCGGTCTGTCGGATGTAGTTTTGTAGGAGGTCGTGAGCGAGGGTGTGCTCAGATACTCGAATGCCTCGGGCTAGGTCTGCCTCGAGCTTCTCCCAGTTGATAGGTTGCGGTTCATCTGATGGTGGGAGTCTGTAATGCGTGGAATACACCAACTGTTCACAGGCAAATAATTGCAATAAGTGGGTCCGCCTGCTGATGAACACTTCGGAGTGGTATTCCCAGAAGCCGGTGGTGAACATTTCTTCGAAAGTTTGCTTGTAGCACGCCGGTAAGTACTTGACTCTGCAATGCCAGGCATAACACACCCGGAGCGATGGCGTCGTACTCATGTCATATGCGAGATCCAAGTTGCCATGCTCAAAGCCCGGGGTATTAACATGTGGTGCTTTGACTCTCCGAAAGACTTTAAATATCATTTGCATCATGTCAAATATCTTGACAGTCATATGCGCTGCTATATCATCCATATATCTCAAGCGAGGGAGCCAGTGACGAATCGTTGCCATCATGTAGCCAATTGTCGGTGGTCCTGTAGGTGGCCTGAAATATGGGTAGTTCAACCAGTCCTGGCACTGCTTATTGTTTTGTACTTTGATAGCGAAGGCGGTCCAGGAGCGGCGACGTGGCACGGGTCCCCAACATGGGTTGTATTTTAAATGTAAAGGTGCCTTAACCCATGTGCTCATCATTTCAGGGTACTCCTGTAAAAGACGTGTATGCCAATCTGGTTGATAAATATTGCCTTGTTGCGCATCCAGTGGCAAGTCTTCAGGCTCGAACTGGGTTGCATGTGATGGCTTCTTGCCAGTTCGCTTCTCTATGGCCAGCTGGTATTCGGCCATTAGCATGAAGTAAGGTTTGTATTGAAGCTCATGCCCGGATATGTACTTGCGTGGGGCCAATTGAGCAAAGTAGGGAGATTGCAAAATTCTTTCTTCGATCATGGCCATAGCATGTAGCTGGGCCTCGACTCTAGCTGAGTGCGTTGTTCCAATTTCCTCAATAGTCTTCATCCACGCGGGGGTCGGAAGTTCGTACGTCATCTGGCCTTCAGCCGTGACTTGTCCGCCTGGGATGGGTTGTGGCTCGTACGCTTCTTCAAATGTTTCCTCCACCGGGATGGTGACCGTTTCTTCTTCAGCTGGAAGCTTTGGTGGGGAATCTGGCCTTGGTGGCGCTTCATATACGTCAATTCTTGACTGGAGAGTGATTACCTGGGCCCGTAATGAGTTGAGTTCCTCTAGGAGGTCAGGAGAGGGGTCCACAGGTTCTGGTACTTCTGCTGCTACTTGTACTTGTTGGGGTGCCGGGTCTCTGAGCTGTAGTAGCTTGTGATCTTCCTTTAACTTCTGATGCTCTTCGTTCATCCGATCATAATCCTCGAGCAGTCGAACATGGTCATCTAGCAACATCTTCATTGCTTCGGATGGGATTGCCTTGAATCTGCTAGGACTTAAGGGTTGTTCTGGATGGTCCAATGCCGCTTCCAAATTCTCTCTATTCTGCTCTTGGAGTCTCTGGTTCTCCTCTTTTGCTGCGGCTAGGTGTCTTCTTAGTAAGCCCATGTTTCGTGTTAGCGTTGCATTTCGGACTGTCTGGGCTCTTAATAAATTATCCAAGTCAGCAGTGGCTTCCTTGGTCTTTTCTTCGCTTTCTAGCTCCAATTTGTGATATGCCTCTCGTAATTCCTAGTAGCGGGTGTTCAGTGAGGCATTCTCAATGGACAATAAGTTAAGCTGCGACTGTAAGTCATTGGTGGTCCTCTGCAGCTGCTGGTAATTATCACCAAGAGATGTGAACTCATCTCTTACTTGCGTCATACACATGAACATCTGTCGGAATGCATTATCTACAATGGGTGATAGTATTAACGGGGTGCTAAATGAAGATGCAGTTGGTGGAGATGCAACGGGAACGGGGAATGGGGATGGGAAGGTGGATGATGTAGTGATTGTTGAAAATTGTGATGTGCCTAAAAATGTTTGTGCCGTGAGTGAAGGTAGTGATGGTGCAGCGGGTGGTGAGATGTCCATGTCAGTGGACGTGTCTAGTGCGGTGACCGTGAATATTGGTGTGATCGTGGGTGCTCGTGCTGGTGTAAATACAGGATTTACAAAGGTTGAGGGGTAATTTACAGGGGGGCTGGCTGGAGCGGTTTGGTGGAAAGGGGAAAGAGGGGTTACCGTGGGTCGGGGAGGTGAGACGGGGGAGAAGGTTAACGGCGGGGGGAATGGGAAGAGGGGTCTTGGAGTTGTGGGGAAAGATGGAAAAGATTGATGAAGGAATGGGTTGGATAGAAAGGTGGGTGTGGGAAGGGGTAGAGTAGGGCTAATGGGCGCGGGAATTGTGGGGTGAGTGGTCGTAAAGACGGTTTCTGCAACACCACCGGCGAATGAAGGTGTGGGTCCGGGGGAAGGAGGGTGAAGAGGGGAGGCTGGATGGACGGGTGGTGAGGTCGGTACTTCAGTGACTACTGAGGTTTGTACAGCTGGGGTGCGGGGTGGGGAATCTACAAAGATGGTTTCAACTGCCACCGAACTTTCGGGGACGAGGTGTGCCTCCCTGGCTTGTTCTGAAGATTGTGCTCCGGTTGGTACACGAATGTATGCGCCGGGCTTTGAAAGTAGTCGTACTCTGCGGGGGTCAAACTGTGGCAGTGGCTTTCGTTGCAAGTACCTGAGTGCCTCATTGGAGCCTACTGATTGGACTAATTCTTTGAATCCCTTGATATATGCATCTTCAAATCCGCCTGTGATAAGTTCTTGTTCTATTATTTTTTGGCTCTCTTCCTCTGTCAGCTGCTTGCGTGCCCAAACTTTTTCCATGGTTCTATACAACTTCTTGATAGCCAGTGTGTAAGCTGCTGCTTCGTAAGTTTCGTCTTCATGGGTGCTAGTATCGCCAGGTGTGTCTGTTTGTTGGCCTTGGCCATCTGTCTGTTCATGCTCTTGGGATTCCTGTGTTCCCTGGCTAGCTTCGTCGTCTCCGTCGTCATCGTCGGTTGCTGTTCTTTCGTCATCAGAGCTGGACACGATCTGTCCTTGTGGCTGATCCCTGGGTGTGGTAGGGTAGCTAGGCCTTTCAAATTCTTGAGAAAACAAGTGCCCTTCTGAATACTGGAACTGATTGGAGAATGCATCGGGCATCTCAAAATCAAAGGTTTGGTCCAGTGGCTCTGCTTGTCCTGGTTCTAAATGCGGTATTGGAAAAGAGAAAGCTTCCGCACCGATAGTGGTGGGAAGTTCAGCTGCTGTGTTGATAGGTTCTGTGGTTGTGGCTGCTTGGGGTGCGACAGTACTGGTGGTGCCCTCCGTTACCACTGGTCTAGATAACCGTATACGAATAGGTTGTACTGTGGGAGTGGCTGCTGTTGGTGACTGTTCTGGAGATGGTTGCGGTGAGGGTGATTCTGGGACTTGTAGGCACGGGATAGTACCTCTCATCCGCTTTCCGGCTCTGCCTTTGCTAGACTTTCTAGCCTTCCTTGTGGTCCCTTTGAATGCTTTCAGTTCCTCACTGGTCATGGCACGCTCTATGGGTAAATCATATGCCAAGCACATATATATGATCCTGGTGAGGGCGCAACATCCATTGATTACCTTCTTTCGTTTCCATCGATGTTGTGCCAAATAGAGCTGATCAATGATCCAGCTGGCTAGATCAATTGTTTGCGGTCCAGTACATGCTAAGTATAATCCGAACCAGATTCTCTTGTGGGGCATGGTAAAACGATCCTGAGCTGGGAAAGCAAAATGCTGCATGCATATCCGTAATGGCTTAGAGAGCTCAGTGTTATAGCCGAAATATCCTCCCATTTAGTTACGTCACCACGCTTCATCTGCTCTGGGACTAGCCGTTCTTTCTCCGTTGGAGTGTGTGTTCCATGTATTTTGATGGCAGCCCTGATTAAATCCTTCGAAAGATAAAATCTTTTGTAAGGTGGATCATCCACTAAAGAAGGCAAAATAAAGGTTCCTGGGATGTCCTTATTCTCTGAGGCCAGCAAAGTGGTGATTAAATAATAACATCGATAAAAGTCAGGTTTGGGCAGAGGATCACTGAAATACTCCGTGAAGCCGGCTCTGGCCCAAACATGAGTTAAGTCCTGGGTGTTCTGTAGGCCTTCGAATTCTCTTGAGAAGAATTGATACTTGCCCCATGTGCGGTCATCAAATGTCATATTTGCTTCAAAAATGAAGTCAGCATCAGCTAATGGTCCTGCTAGGCCTTGGAACCAATGAGAGTTACGGTGTATCTTCTCTGTGTATCCCATAGGTGGGTTATCGATTGGCATGGGTCCCGGAAATCCTTGGAACTCTGGCGGTGGAGCGGTCGGGTGGGATTCTGCTCGTAAAACATTGAGTGGCACTGCAGCCACGCTGGGGCCTGCTTCCGATGGTCCTGCTTCGGTTTGCATGATGACTGATGAGCTAATGGAAAAGATCTGCTACAAAAGATTAACACATTAGTATGGAAATTAATTATGATCCCATTAAGGTGAGACCGCAATCCCTTTCCATAACCGATGTGTAACCCGTGTAGCCAAGTGTTGTGAAGTGATTAATGCAATGATTATTTGCAAAACTAATGCAGGTCTCTAGACACCTACATGGTCAGATTATGCATACATTTCTTGATGAGCCGTTATTATGCATGATGTGGGGTTTGGGTTATGAATTTATACAAGGTTTGGTTGAGGGTGAATTAGTACAAGGGTGGAGTTTAAACGGGGTGGGAAAATTGTTAGATAATGGGGTACAAGAAGACGTCCGGATACGTTTCGGTATCCATTTCCTAAGAGTCTTTGAGTGGGTGGTATGTTTCTGCTGAGGTACAAAAAGTGGTATCGGGTTTGGTGGTATTGAAGGATGGAAAGATTTCTGAGGGGTATATATTGCATGGCTAGAGGGTTGGGCTATAATACATGGTTTGGGTACCCAAATCTGCATGGGTGTGGGTCTATGGATAAGATATTTCTTGGCGATCCAAATCTGTCGAGTACTGGTACGTGTAGAAGAAGATCGAGGGGACTTTGGATACTGACTCTGCTTCTGTTGCAACTTTGTCCTGTTCGCGTCTGCAGTGTTGCCAATAGCCTGTGGTTGCTGTCCTTTTGGCACCCATATTTGTTTCATGCCACTTGTTCTGTGATGTTGATACTGCTGCTTTCTTTGCCTTGTCGGGTGGTGTCGTCGTTCTGGGTTCCTCTGTTGTGATTGACTTGTTCGGGGTTGGGTTTGAGAGGTCCATTGGACGCTCTGCTTTGGAAAAGAAGGGAGATCCAACACTTGCGTGACCTGCCCATCAGGAAGTGATTCGTTCTTTATCTTTAATCTAGGCCAGTCCGCAGCAAGTTTGGAAGGATGAGCACCGCAGGGTGTTGTGCTCATTTGGCCACTGATGCAACCCACCTGACCGCTGATTGTGTTCATCTGCCCTAGCGGTTGGGTAGCTGCCCCTTCTAGTTTGCAGGAAGCCCCAGGGAAGATCTCCTGTCGTCCTTCTGATTGACAATTGTCCCTACCCAAGCCCGAGTGGGTTGGATTAGACGTAACGTGACTGGTCTGACCCAAGATCTTCCGGTCTTCCGTTGCATGCGTTTCATAGGGTCTAGGGTTACAAACCTCAAGCGGAATGCCGTTAGGGAAGTCAAGCGGTATCACTCGCTTCTGTTCTAAGGTTCCAATCTGTAAGGAGCCTTGTCTAAGATTTAGGTCCACTGAGTGATCGTATAGCCAATCTTGGCCAAGGATTAGGGGTTCTATCAGGTCGTCATCATGGCACACTAGTAGCTTCGCAGTCATGGTCACATCCTTAATGAGGATAGGAAGGTCCACCTCACCCATGCAAGGGGTTTCCATGCCTCCTAGCCCTACGAGGTATGCCTCAATTGGCCGCATTTCTATTCTTGAATCCTTATAGTGGGACCATCTAATCGCACTAGTCGCAGCACCTGAGTCAATTAAAGCCCTGAGCTCTTGGCAAGGGTTGTCGTGCTCTAACCTGACTGTAATGAATGGTCTCCTGTCCACTATACTAGGATGGGTGGTTGACTTTACTTGACACATGGCCATGGGATATCTGGGTATAGTTTCCAAATGGTTATAATGTTCTCTCCCTAGTCCTTGTCTTCTTAACTTCATGCGTTTAATGCGTTCTACTGCTTCTGCCTGAGCTTCCGCTCGTATTCTATTTTCTTCCTCCTTACGCTTCTTTGCCAACGTGAGTCGTCTAAGCATATCCTCAGTAAGAGGTTCCTGATATAGCCTGACTCTACAGCCACTAATATAATTAGGCATTATATCTCCTTCTAAAGTGGCTAACTGTACTGCTCCACTTGTTGAGAGTCTGTTAATGATCATAGGTCCATAACCTCGCTTTTCTAACTTACGTGCGTGTTGCTTTAGCGTAGTATCCTCATGCAACCAAGAAGGATCTGATTCTAATGAGCGCACGGATTCCGTCTCTACTGGTGTCTTATGGATGGTATTCCATTGTATTGGGGGTACATCTCGATGTGAATAGTCTTTAAGATTGACTTTGGTAGTCACTCCTAAATGTTGCAAGTACAAAGAATTAGTTCCCCAATCTTGTACAATTTGCAACTGACGCATGAATGGTCGTCCCAATATCATCTCATAGGCATGGTTTTTTGCAAAGTCACAAATGGCAAAGGTATGCTCAAATTCTACACCACAAGTGGTGAGTGATATGCCTTCTAGTAAGCCTAATGGTTTTTCTATGTGTCCATCAGCCATTTGTAGCTTCATCCTGGTGGGTCTCAATGCTGGCTTACCCCAACGTTTCCATAAAGCGGTGGTAGCTATGGCTACTCCGGCTCCTGAGTCTAAGATGGCCTTCGTGGTGTAGCCCTGATGGGTTATCGGAAGATAAGTGTTACCTTCCTCTCCTTCACTTACATCTCCAATCTTTTCTACGGGTATCTCTGGTACCTTATTTTGTGATCCTATTTGTGAGGGAGTAGTAGCAAGCTCAGGGAATTGATTTGCTACATGTTTCCACAATTCTGGTTTTACCTTTAATAACTCCTCCAGAGTAAGGTTACATTGTACTTTGGTATTCTTGATCACTTCCGTGTTTCTAGGGATTACCGATTCTTCATTCCTCACTATTATCGTGGGTGCTCTCATACTAATAGACTTTGCTTCCCAAGGTCCTGTGAACTGAGGTAATTCTTGTAAAGAATTAGATTCAAATCTTGTGTGTTCACTCAGTTGTTCTTCCTCTACATCATCGTAAATAGAGGGAATGTCTTGGGGAAATTGTTCCTGCAAGTCGTCTATTTCTTGAATAGGAGGATGGGTTCCTTGTTCCTTTCTCCATTTCTCTTCTTGGATCTCTCTCAAAAATTCATGAGAGTACCTATGTATGGAAGACAGGTTGTCTTGACTTTCTGAGTTGGGTACTTGAGACAGGGATGGTGCATTCCTTTCCTGTGTCTCTGGGACAATAGGGTTCCTAGGCTGATCCTTTTTCTCTTTGCTCTCTATCAAGTATTCTAGCCTCTCCATTAGTCCTTGAAAATGTAATTCCGGTTTTGCCATGTTATTCCAATTAAGATATCTAGAGGCTTCGAACAAAGCTTGTGCTAGTTCTACCATTTTCATGCAAAGTTTAGTTCTCTCAATTTCTAGATCAGCTCGAGGGTAGTTTTTGCTCATTTCAGCTACCTGAGGTCCCTCTTTTAATCTAGCCTGATATGCACGAAACATCATGTCTAGATTTTCTGGTATGGGTTCCGCTAAAACTGATCCTGATTTTTGAGCTCGATTCTCTTGATTCAATTGCTGTGAAGTCAGTTCTTGGATTTTGGCTCTAGATTCCTTCAAACTTCCTTCCAACTCCGTTATCTTTTTACTCCACTTTCTCTTTATTCTTTCTCTAGAATCTTTCCAAGATTTTGTCTTTTTACTACTAGATTCTGCAACTTCACTAGTTCCGGCTACTTTCTCATGATTAAGCTGTTGGTTTTGTAGGAGCGCCTGGGCTCTTGTTATAGCTTGGATAGGCACGTATGTAGGGTTGGATCCATCTGCGTTATTTACAATGCCTATCACGTTGATCGGTGTCACATTCGAAGCGTTAACTAGATTTTTTGGACAATCTTTGATTATGTGCTCTTTGCCACAATCGGCACAAAAGCCTTGGATGTTATAGTACTGTGATTGTCCTGCTATCGGAGGATGTGGACAGTCCTTTATGAAATGATCTCCTTGGCACCTAAAGCATGGTCCTCTAGGGCCCTGTGGTCTTTGTTGTCTCAATTGGGGCCGTGGATTTGGGTTTGTGTACATCACATTAGCATAGTCGGGCTCCCAACTAGGTTCCACTGGTGGACTATCGTAATGATATGTCTCTACGTGTTCTGGTGACTCTGTGTAATATGCAGGTGGACTATCTACATGCGTAGAGTCAAAACTGTTTGAGTGTGGGTCACTCTCTGTGATCAAAGGTGAAGAAGGCACTAAAGCCCTACTTAGGTTCTCTTCGGCAGCAGCGTATTTGACTGAGATGACATTCGCTGGTGGGGGTGGCTGCTGAGCTAAGACAGGTTGAGGTCTCTGTTGAGCCTGGTATGGGTAGTTCTGAGGAGGCCTATAGTAATAAGGCTGAGTATTGTATTGGCCTTGATACCTACCTGGCTGCGGGTATGCTTGGGGATAGTTCTGTCTCACGGTTTGTTTGTTGTATGGGCAGTCCTGAGCCATATGATTCGTGTATCTTCTCTCAATTGTACAATATTGGCCACTAGGGTTGGCTTGAGGTTGTGGTGCATTGGGACACACATTTGCCATATGATCACCACCACAGGTGTAACAACGCTTGTTAGTTAGCACCCTAGGTTTACTAGAAACTCCTAGTTTCTGGGCCACTTTTTCTGCTAGGTCTTCTATTGAGCTAGACAATTTTGTGGATGCTAGAGATGAACAGTCTGAGTCCTTATAAACCTTTGAGAGTTCCAACTCATCTCCTAAGTTGTCCTCAATGTCTATACAAATTCTTACACATTGCTCTAGCGTTCTGGGTTCTTTTAGGTACACGTAGGAGCGTAGTTTAGAGCTCAACAAGCCATCTAGAAACAATGACACTTGCTTAGCTTGTGAGGGTAGCTCTTGCATTGGACATCGTTCAACATATTGTCTAAACCTACGTCCTGCCAGTCTAACTGTTTCTTGAGGGGTCTGTTTAAAGCTATGAATCAACGAAGACATGTCATGCCTAATCCCACTTTTAGAGAATTCGGTGATGAATGACTCTAAAAAGTGATGGATGTCTCTAAATTGCCTTTGTTGCAAAGGTTGGAACCAAGTTAAAGCTGTATTCTTTAACGTTAGTCCAAATGCGTTGTATTGCGTGAACATGTCTTCGACTTGTTCTGCTCTTAGTACTTGCTTGAATTCTGCGACATGGTCATAGGGATCTCCTGTCCCATCAAAATAATTCTTCATTGATTTTACTAATTGTGTGGGTCTCAATATTCTTGCGTGTTCGCGTGGTCTAGGTAGAGGGAAATCATCTCTACCACCTAGTATTCCATGATCTCTTTGTCTATCTGCTCTATTAGTGTTCGTGGTTGTTCTATCTCTCCCTATGGGGTGATTAAAGCTTACTTCTGGTCTCTCTTTATTTCCCTCTCTTTGAGTTCCATGGGCTGAGGATGTTCCTGCCCCTTGTTGACTTGTATTCATGTTCGCTCTAGATGGAGGGAATACCAACTCACCTCTCCATGTGTATGTGTTTTTAGCGCGGTCAGGTACCACAAAGACTCTTTCTGAAGTCTCATCCAGGTATACAACCTTTCCAGGTGTATCCGGGTCCTTGAACTCGTATATCGTGATGATACCTACCTCACTAAGTAGTTTTGTCTTGTATCTCCAAAAGGCTTCATCAGTTTCTTTATTTACAAACAACTCTATGCTTCTGTTGTCCTGAGGGATCCATTCTGGGATTAGTACTCGTGTCAGTACAGATTTCCCTCTAGGTGTTCTAGGCTCTTCTAATGGTTCTTTTCCTTGAGATTTTGCTTCCGTCTCTTGTTGAATCACGCCAAACTCGTTGGTATTGTTTGGCTGCGTACTTAAGATGTACATCGTTCCTTCCTTGTCTATGTACGCGTCTCTCTCAAATTTCACCACTGGATGTTCCAATCCAATGGGTTGATCGGGGTTGTGCATTTGCACCACTTGCCTTTGCAAACCATCCTCATAGATGCGAGCACCTAATCGGTTGGTTCGGAGAAACTCTAGTTGCGTTCTATAGGGTCCTTCTGGTTTTTCTAAGTAGGCTACATTTGACCCTCCTTCTGGTCTGTCTGTGCTAAATGCCATTTCTGATTCGCTAGTATCTGAGCTCTCGTAGGGGTAATTACTATTCAATTGCTGAGCCCACGATCGAGCAGTAGTTCTTACACTTGCCTCTGATGATCTAAGGCTTTGTCGGTCTGACTTGCCTATGTGTTTGCCCGATCTAAGGTTCATTAATTTTCTTCCTTGCACACTTAGTACACGCTCAGATCGTCAATGATTCTTTGTTATTACTGTCTTGATCCTTTTTAGATTTCTTTAGATTCTTGTCTTAATGTATGCGTCAGGAATTCGACTTTCCGTTATAATTTTGAGTTCTCGTTCCGTCAGACTTATGTTCTTTCCTTTAGGTTTTCGTGTCACACACCCTTACTTGTAGTCTTAGACTTGAAAGAATTAAATATCTTGAACTTGAGGCGTTCCTATCGTCGTTAATCCACAACACTAACGTTTATCCTAAGCTAAGAATTGACTGAGGGGGTTGAGTAATCTTCCAACCTCGAGTCAGCTTTTCTGGTTGCCCTGATGCCCAAGAAGCCGCACTTCCCAAGCTTTATGCCCTTCACTGCCTTGCCTTGGTTGCCTTTGATTGCCCTTGCTAGACCTAGAAAAATCCAATATTAGACCAATTCACAGTTGGATGATCAAGCACTTGAGTATATACACCTTTTAAGTCCCTTCCCTTTTGCCCAAATTTTCAATGTTTGCCCCCTGGCTTTCTAGTCCCAAACTAGGTCAACCTCAAAATAGCTTATCTAAAAATAGACGTATCCTTTAAGAAAAAAAACAGTTGAGGTCACGTAGTACTCGTCAAGAGCTTTCTAATGAGCTATTAAGCTCAAAAAACGGACTTCGGATGAAAAAGTTATGACCATTCAGGCCCTGGGGGGTAAAAACTGTCAAACAGGTTTTTCTCCAAATATGAGCTAAGGGGTCTCCTATGAGTCTAATCACCCAAAAATTTCCCAAAAATAGCCCCAAAATTGGCCAAAAAATGAAACCCTAAAATTTGCGATGGGGGTGCACAATCGCGATGGTCTGGGACAATCGCGATGGTCTGGGACCGTCGCGATGGCATGGACCTGCACAATCGCGATGGCGTGAAATGGGACCGTCGCGATGGCATGAAATTGCACAATCGCGATGGCGTGAATTTGCACAATTGCGATGGCGTGGACTTGCACAATCGCGATGGCGTGAAATGGGACCGTCGCGATGGCGTGAAATTGCACAATCGCGATGGTCTGAACGCGATGGTCTGAACGCGATGGTCTGGGCGCGATGGTCTGGGCGCGATGGTCTGAATGCGATGGTCTGAACGCGATGGTATGAACCAACCGCGATGGTCTGGGCGCGATGGCGTGAGCCAATCGCGATGGTCTGAATTTTTGAAGTGTCGCGATGGTGTGAGGGTGTCGTCGCGATGGTCTGGAGTGCACCGTCGCGATGGTCTAGATTGCCACGTGGCACCGTCGGCACGATGGCGTGAGCCAATCGCGATGGCGTGACACAATCGCGATGGTCAGAGACCGTCGCGATGGTCCGGCCAAGCCGTCGCGATGGCGTGAGCCTATCCCGATGGTGTGACACAATCGCGATGGTCAGAGACCGTCGCGATGGTCCACCAAACTATGATTTTTTGCAATGCAGCTATGGATTCCTACACACGCAGGGGTCGCCTACACGCTGGTGTGGTCGCCTTCTCCAAATTTCAAAGTTTGCAGACCATCTCGATGGTCTGACACAGTCGGCAATTTCTGACAGAAACTGAAAATTTTACCTTTTTGCAGCCTTCTTGATGCACTGGAGCTCTGTACCTGCAAGAAAACTCAAGAAAACCAAAGTACACACAAGCACACAAGCTCTCTCTCACTCTCTCGCATGCACAAATGAGGGGAAATGAGGAGAATGGTGGATATGGTGAATTTTCTGATTTTTTTGGAGATGAAGATGATGATGCGGTGATGAAGATGGAGTGTGGGGGAGGTGAAAAACACTAATAACTAAGTAAAAACAACAACAAAAACTGAAATTTTTACCTTCCAACGCCACTTCTTGCTATACTCTTACCATCACACATTCGTCCTAGACTCGATCCCCGGCAACGGCGCCAAATTTGGTGTTGCTCTAGCACAATGGTGAGAACCACGTTAAGAAGCTTCACCTCCTTAATGTCAATCCGCGGAAGAGGTAGGAGTGATATGAAGATCGTGAATGTGAGATGATGTGAGAGTGAAGGTGAGAAGCATCAAGATGCACACACACATACACACACACAATGAAGAGACAAGCAAGACACAATGGAAGGTGGGAAATTAGCTCTATTACTCAAGAACACTCTTACAAGCTCAAAATAGCTCTAAGCTCACACTAGCTAACATGAACCAACCTCAAAAATGAGCTCTCTAGCTCTTTTTATAGTTTCTAGACTAGTTTTGACCGGTTTCACATCTAGTGACCGGCATAGTTAAAAATTAGGTCCTAGATGCTATTTGGAAGGGTAAACGGTATCTAAAAATAAGGAAAATTGGTACGCGCATTCTACCTAAGCTCCTCAAGCTCGAGGACTCCTCGGCTTGCACAAAATGGAGCTATGGATTACAAAATGAGGTTTTTCTATGTTGCATATGTTACACTTAGTGATAAAAATCACTGTTGAATGTTTTGAAAAGTGATAAAAACATATTTGTTTGAGAAATTGATCCGACTGGCTCCCTACTCCGTCGTCACATGCTTCCATGGCGTCTGTGCCTCTGGCTGCTTCCAACACATTTGTCAAAGATTTGTCTGAGTTCAGGAATATGGGTGTGTCTAATGTTGGAATGAGCACAAAGATCATCAACATAGACCTCTAAATTCTTCCTCAAGAACTCTTTAAATACATGACACATCAGCCTCTGGAAGGTAGCCGGTGCATTGGTAAGCCCAAATGGCATTACACGAAAGGCAAATATACCCCACTCTGTGGCAAAAGCCATTTTATGCTGATCCTCTAGAGCTATGGCTACTTGATTGTAACCCGAAAATCCATCAAGGAAGCTGTAGACTTCCTTGCCTGCCACTCTTTCTAAGAGATGTTTTGTGATGGGAAGCGGATAGTTATCCCGAATAGTGGCTGCATTAACCTTCTTCAAGTTAATGCATACGTGCAACTTTCCATTTTTCTTGGGCACCACAACGATGGGGGATACCCACTCGGTGTGCTCAATTTCGTAGATAAATCCAGCTTCAACCAGTCTATCTATCTCTTCTTTGATCTTAGCAGCGTAATTATCGTTATATGTATAGGGCTTTTGCTTAGAGGGTTTGGCATCTGAAGTCATGGGGATGGTGTGTGAGCATATGTCCGGGTCAACACCCTTCAAATCCTTGTAACTCCAAGCGAATACATCTCTGTATTCTCTTAGCAAGGCAATTAACGCATGCTCTTCTTCCTCTGTTAGGTCATGGCCTATGTACGTGCATCTCTCCTCTCCTTCTTCTAGGGCCACTACTATTTTCTTGGTGGTTTCTTTGTTATCATAGGCCTCTCCTGATTGTGCCTCTCGTTTAGGCATTCTTATCATAACTCTCCTGTCGTCTATCTCATACTTCTTAAAATTTTCTGGGACCTCAAACAAAGATTCTTCCTCTTCTGGTGAGACTTCTCTCTTCTTCCGTTTCTTCCCTTCTTCTTTCGGGGTCACGTGTGTTGCTAATCTTACATCATTTGTAATCTCTCCATGCCTCTGGGGTTGAAATTCTACTTCATGGAAGTATTCTTCATCTGATGCAAATGGTGGGTCCATAATGATTGACTCTAGATCGGAGTCACTTGCATCCTCAAATGCATCAGGGCTAGGTTCGCATTCTTCTAGAACTGCCTCTCCCATGATTGGCTCTATGGAGAAGACTGAAATGTCATAGCCATCCTCATCACAGTGAGGTGTCCATTGTTCTTCATTGATGGCTACGTCCATTGTTGCTAAGATTTCTGCCCAGCCGTGAGGTTCAAATTCTTCGTCTGGAAAAACTACAGGTGCATAGGCTGGGTCTTGGATTGATCTATGGGTTTCTTTCGCACCTACCTCTCTGGCTTTCTCTCTCTTCTCTTCCTCTACTGCTACCTTGCACATCCATAAGTGGGTGTCTTCATGCATCCAAGAGGATCCTGACCCTGTGGAATGCACCGATTCTGTATCATCTTTGGCTCTATGGATGGGATTCCATTGGATAGGAGGAACATCTCTATGAGAGTAATCCTTGAGATTGACTTTGGTCGTAACACCTAAGTGTTGCAGGTACAAAGAATTGGTTCCCCAGTCCTGTACCACTTGCAACTGTCGCATGAATGGTCTCCCCAAAATCATCTCATAGGCATGATTTTTGCTAAAGTCACATATAGCAAATGTATGCTCGAACTCGACACCACAAGTGGTGAGAGTTATTCCTTCTAGCAATCCTAAGGGTCTCTCAATATGACCATCTGCCATCTGCAATTTCATTCTCGTTGGCCTGAGTGCTTGCTTACCCCAACGCTTCCATAAGGAAGTGGTGGCAATTGCAACTCCTGCACCTGAGTCCAAAATTGCCTTGGTGGTGTATCCCTGGTAGGTAATGGGAAGATAGGTGTTCCCTTCTTCACCTTCACACATATCTCCTATCTTATCCAAGGGAATTTCTGGCACTGTCCTATGGGATCCTACCTGGGAACGAGGTTTTGGTATCTCTGGTACTTGTTTGGCTACATGTTTCCACACTTCTGGTCTAACCTTAAGCAGCTCTTCCAAAGTGAGATTGCACTGCACTTTGGTGTTCTTCACTACCTCTGTGTTTCTAGGTATGACTGAATCTTCGTTTCTTACCATGACTGTAGGTGCTCTCATACAGGTGGACCTTGCTTCCCATGGGCCTGTAAAATGGGGTAGTTCTTGTAAAGAATTAGACTCGAAGTCTAATCTTTCTTGAGATTGGGTACTCTCCTGCTCTCCATAAATGGATGGGATGTCTTGTGGGAATTGGTCATGTGCCTCATCCACAAGTTCAATAGGAGGAGGGACTTCACTTTCCTTAGCCCATTTGTCTTCTTGAATCTCACGTAGGAATTCTGGTGTGAACCGATTCATAGAAGATGGTGTATCCGGCTCCGTAGAGTTAGGCACATAGGCTTCAGGCACATAGGCTTCTTGAGCAGGAATGCTTACTCTTTCACTTGCCTTGCCCTTGTGTTGAGAGGCTGGTTCCTTTGGTGATTGTGCCATTAGATTCTCTATTCTTTCTAAGGAGGGGAAGTTGTCTGGCTCAGTGGAATTTGGCACATAAGCTTTCGGTGGGGGATGGGTCATGTTTTTACTTACATTCTCCCTTTCTTGATTTTTTTCTTCCTTGGCAGATCTAGTGATTATGCCCTCTAACTTCTCTAGAAGTCCATCCAAGTGTAATTGCGTCTTAGCTGAGCCCGAGTAATTGAAAAGGCGATTTATTTTTTGAATGGAGGTTGAGCCGAAGTCTACTCCTCGAGGAGGCGACCCTGCAATCTGCTCCTGCTCTCCTAGAAGAGACATCCGTGTATGCGATGGCGTGAAAAGAAATCAAAGCTACATCACCCATGAAGTACAACAGTCAAGCCATGGCTATGAAGATCCCCATCTGCTTTGCGATGTCGCAACGTGTTTAAGCTGACGGTGATTCACTGTGATGTCGGAAGTGGGTCGCAACTACAGCCGTTGACGGATTAAGGCTCTTCTCCTGGTGTGCTGTCAGCGCTTCTTTGTGGGCACTGACGGAGGGGACCATTGCGACCGTGTGGCTATGTGCCCATCGCATCCTCGTCCATTCCCTTGACCATCGCGACGGTGTGGCCTTTTGCCCATCGCGACGGTGTGGCTCAGGCCCATCGTCTCACCTTGTGCTTCGCTTCGAGGGACTCATTCGCGAGGGGCACAACTCCCGAGGTGTCGAGGTCGACCGTCAGACCATCGCGACGGTCTGCTCTCTTTCCTTCGTGACGGCCTCCTCTGCTCCCATCGCAACGGCCTTTCTCGTTTCATCGTGCCGTGTGCACGGCATCGCGACTGGGCTCAGGTCGGTCGCCATCGCGATTGGTCACTTGTTGGTGACATTGCGACTACACACGTGGCAAGCCTTCCGCTCGCGCCCTGGCCTGGACTTCCCGCCCGGCTCGCCTCCCCTTTAGTACGGAATCTGCGGAGCTTCGCCATCAGAGCCATTTTGAATTGTTCGAGGGCGCGCCTCGCCGCCATCACGTTTGGCCAGTAGTCCCTTTGCATTTCCTAATTCCAAGGCTCCTTCCGGCGACGGTACGACTGTCTTCTGTCGCGATGGCTCACTGGCGGCTGGGCTTGCCTCTTTTCGCGATGGCTCCTCCTTTTGCGCTACCATTTTAAATTAAGAGTATTAAAAAAAAAAACCCCTTTTCGGCAGCGTCGCACCGTCAGCATCACCTTCTCGACGGTGACCTCTCTCTTTTCGCTTTCTGCGCTCTCCCTCTTCCTCTTCGGGCTTTTAACCTTTAAAAGTGGCGGTTCCTTATTTTCTCTCTTAAGAGGGTTTCCGAAGGGCTTTTGAATATACCGATTTCTCCTATTCTTGGTCTCTTGCCCTCACCTCATCATGGTGCTAAACACTTAAGTAAGAGTTTGGTGGTGCTCTTGTGAGGGTATTGACGACGACTAATGGGGCTGAATCTGCCAGCGTCAAACACCTCCTGACCCTTATTCCCTCGTTGGGTCAAGGTTAAGAATTCATAAAAAAAGAAAAGTAAAAAGAAAGAAAAGAGAAAAAGATCAGGAAAAAAAAAAAAGAGGGTAAATTGACGTTGCTTTTAAGCGGGTTTCCATAAGGCCTTTCAAGCATTTGTCATGGACTTTGTGGCTCCCCCTCAGTCCGTGTCCCCCCTGGAGATGGAGTCTGTCCCAGTGGACGTAGCGCCCCCAGAGGTCTCTTTATGCAAGGAGTCTGTGGCGGCGAAGCAGGAAGAACTGAAGAAAACTTGCCTCATCGGTCAAATGTTTGGCCCCAAGCCCCCTCTTGAAAGTGTGAGAAATTGGCTTCGCAAGGAGTGGTTCCCGCGCGGCTTAATTGTGTCCAAATGTCAATTCCTGCCGGCGAATCACCTGCTTCTAGTATTTGAGAACGAAGAGATGGCTTTCCAAGCCCTGCAGGCCGGCTCCTGGCAAGTGGGCCGGTCCACCCTTTGCCTTTTTAAGTGGACCCCAGACTTTGTCCCGAACAGATCAAAGCCTCTTCGTTACCCGCTGTGGGTGGAGCTTCCCAATCTGCCTTTCTTCATGTATGGATTTCTTCGTGAAATCGTCTCACCGATCGGTCGCCCGATGGCCGCAAGACAGGATGTCGGGGGGTTAATCTACGATGGAGCTCAACATTCTTTCAATGCAAGATGGCATCCTCAGATCTGCGTTGAAACAGACCTGAGCCAGGTCCTTCCCTCGAAGATCTCCATAAACTGTGGAGATGGTAAGACCTGGACACAAGAGGTTACTTACAAGAATCTGCCTAATGCGTGCTTCCGGTGCGGGCTTCAAGGTCACAGGATCAAAGACTGCCCCGTCAAGAAAAGTACCAATAAAAACAAGCTTAAACCAGATGGGACCCTGGACCCCCCCCCCAAGACGACACTCGGGGTCATCCCCCTCCAATGGAGGAAGAAGAGGAAACTCGCGTTGCTGAGACGGATTCAGAAGGTTTCACTGAAGTGAGACGCAAGAGGAAAGTTAGCCCTCGAAGATCAAAAACAAGGAATACTACGACAACTGCCCCCTCGAATAACATATACTGTAATCTAGAAAAAGAGATTAATGAGCTCGACTTCCCAGGGGACAACCTCTTTGAAGAAGACCCCACTGATAACCCCCTTGGGTGCTCTACCAGCAAAGAAGATAACCAAGAAGGGTACACCACGAGCAAAGAGGAAGGCTTCACTACCAGCAATGAAGACAACCCAGACAGCGAAAGCTCCGCTCTTGGTCCTACCCTCCCGGTATGCTTTCCAAGACTACCACAACAAAAGTCCAAGCTTAAAGGTAAACAACCTTCCGGCATGCCTTGGAAGAGCCCCCTCAAGGGTAGGATCCTAAGTCAAGAAGTAGGAAAAAAAAAGGAAGACCACAAGAAGAAAAAAGATCGGGTCCCTCCCCTCAAAGAGGGCAACCATCATTAATGAAATTCACATCTCTAAACGTTAGGGGTCTGTCTGACCCGTCAAGAGCTTCGATTCTTGGCCAGTGGTTCAAAGACATGTGCTTCCCCCCTGACTTTATTTGCTTACAAGAGATTAAAATCGACGGAGAGGATCTGCAAAAACGGCTTAAATGCATTTCTCCGAACCACCTTTGGTTCTCCACTTCTCACCCTAGAGGGACGGGGGGTATTAGTCACGCCTTGTCTAGCAATGTGACCTCGACCTTTGAAGGTCGGAACCATCGTTGGATTGCTGCCTCTTTCGGGTCTCCTTTCCAGTTCACTGTGGTCTCAATTTATGCCCCTAATGGTGAAGCAGATAGAATGGATACTTGGGCTTCCCTTGACTCCCTTTCACACAATGTTCTGATTTGTGGGGACTTCAACATGGTTGAGTTTCCTGAGGACCGATGGAATAACAAAGGAAAAATTATTGACGGTCAGGAGAAAGAGATATGGGATAAAATCAAGCTCCACCTCGACGTGGTCGAAGTGAAAGACAGGGAGGGGTTCTCCTGGTCTAATCTCCAGTCGGGGGACTCTTTGAGGAAAGCAAGACTTGATAGATGCTACATCGATCAGAACACCATCCTTCAGTGGGGTATTCCCTCGATTTCTCAACACATGGACCTCACTATCTCAGACCACTATCCGATTACTCTGTCCTTCAAACCGATTCCCTTGCTCCAGAAAGCTCCTTGGTTTCATGCTTGTCAGACATCATTTTCCCTCCCCTCTGTCCACCAGGAAATTTCTGAGGTGTGGACGGAAGCATTTGCTCACTGTAATGAACCGGCTAAGTGTTGGAGAAACGCAGTAGAAAGGACTCGAGAAATTCTAATCAGGACTCAAAAGGCTATAAGAGAAATTCGAAAAAAAAGAAGAGAAACGGTGTACCGGAGGCTCTCACGGCTTGAAGAAGAGGTGAACAAAGGTAAGTTACATTGCCAACAGGGTCTTTTGAAAATCAGGGGAAGACTAAGATTAGAGGAGGAGGTCCAAAGGAAAAATCTTCAAATTTTCTTCAAAGATTGGTGGGCAGGGAAGGCCGACAAACCAACGAAAGAGATGTGTAACATCCTCAAAAGGAAACAAGCTAGGGAATCCATCCCCCTAATGGTCGATAACAATGGAACTGAATGTTGCACAGAAGTGGAGAATAGAACTATCATCGTCGAACATTTTACCAATCTTCTCGGGGTCTCGACTCCTCTTTCCCCCCACAGGCGCGACTCCATGGCAACCATCTCAAGGGTTGCTCAAACCAGAATCCCACAGAACTTGATTGCTCTACTGGATGCTAACATCTCCGAGAATGAAATTATTGCGGTTATTGATGCCCTTCCCAATGGGAAAAGCCCGGGTCCAGATGGCCTTACCAATGAGTTTTTCAAGTCCTTCAAACTTCAGGTGGCCACCCCACTGCGCCTCGTGTGGCAAGAGGCTCTCTCTTTTGGTGCCCTCCCTGAGTGCCTGAATAATGGCATCATCAAGTTAATCCACAAACGGGGAGATAAGAACAAAATTGAAAACTGGCGTCCGATTACCATGCTCCAAACTGGATACAAGATAATTGCAAAAGTTATCGCCAACAGAATCTCCTGTCATTTAAAGTCATGGCTGTGCGAGGACCAGAAAGGCTTTATCAAAGGTAGATCTATACTTGAAGCTATTATCGATATTTGGGAAGGCCTTACTTTTGCTGAGGAGTCTGCTCAAGATCTAGTTTTCATTAAGATCGACTTCGACAAAGCGTATGACAGATTGGAATGGGACTTTATTCTTCAATCATTGAAAGACCTTGGATGCAACCAAAAATTCACGAAGATGGTTTCCACTCTTCTTGGAAATGCTTCAACTAGAATAAACATCAACGGTAAGCTCTCAGATCCCATTCGTTTAAAAAGATCAATTAGGCAAGGCTGCCCTCTGGCCCCTTTACTATTCGCTATCGCCTCGAATGGACTCAGCTGCCTATTAAAGCATCACATGGATGCTGGCAATCTCAAGGGTCTTTCCTTACCTCTAAATCACGGCCAAATGGTTGTGAGACTTTTTGCTGATGACATGAATGCCTTTGTGCATAACGATATAAACAGCATTGAGGTGTTTTGGTGGTGCCTCCACACCTTTTGTATGGCATCAGGCTCAAAAATCAACCATGCTAAAACTGCTTTTAGAGCAATCAGCGGACCTACTCCCCAATTGTTGGTGGATCGGGGGTGTCAAGTTATCCCTAGCGGTCAAGTCTTCCGTCTCCTTGGCATTCCGATGGGTTTCGGCATCCCAATGGACCAACGCTGGAACTGGGTGCTATCCAAGCTGGATAGCAAGCTGAATCAGTGGAAAGGTATGCAAGTCAACCTGGCAGGACGTGCTATGGTTATTAACACTTTTATGTTGTCTACAATTATTTACTTTATCTCGTGTTGGAGACCTAAGGAGAAAGACTTGGCCAAAGTGGAAAGAATCTGCAGGAACTTCCTTTGGACTGGGGACCCCAACAGAAGGGGGATTCCCAAAATCAAATGGGAAACTTGCATTAGCCCTAAAGACTCAGGGGGCTTGGAAATTTTGGATATTGCTGGATTGGCTGACAAGCTGGCGGCAAAATGGCTTATCAAGGCCTGGTGCAATAGAGAGTCCTCTTGGGCTAAATTGATCTTCAGAAACACGGAAGGCCTTACCTTTGTTGGCCTCCCCGGTTGGAAGGACATAGGGATTCTCTCGCTTTTGTTCTCCCCCCACCCGGTCTTCCCTAAAGGCTCTAGCCTCGTGTGTTCTTTATAGAAGAATTGGAACAAGGCCAAACAGTTCATCAGAATCAGTGATGATTGGAAGTGGGCGGCTGGCATAAGACAAAATGACTCTATTTGGTTCCCGATCAGTGGCATTCGGGGAGTGGAGTCTTGGAACCTCCAAACCGCAAGGCGGTTATGGAACAAGGGGTTCAAACAGTGGAAACAGCTCTGGAAACAAGAGACCAGCCAGTGGATCAGGTTCGAAGAATTGGATCCGAGACTTGGCGTTACCTTTGAGGAATGGACTCTTCTTCAAAGCAGGTGTCTTGCCTGGGACCGCTCAACTACCCGCCTTCTATGCGGTCAGGATCTTCCTTGCTTGGAGGGCCTCAAATGGAGCAATGGTAAGAAGCTATCTAGAATCCCGAACTTCAAAGGGGATTTGGATGTTCACCACACCCTTAACAAGCGATGGTGCCTTGCGTGGACCAAACTTCGATGGGAGCTAAAATTTATGTCTCTTTGGCACCCCCTAATTGAGGTCAAAAAGTCCGTTCTCATGTGGCAGATCTTGCATAAAGGAATCTGGACCAATGCAAGGGCTAACAAAATCTGTGGTGTGCAGCCATGGTGCAAGCGTTGCCATCGGTGCATCGAAGGTTTAGCTCACCTGTTCTTCGACTGCCCCAAGTCCCGTGTTATCTGGCTTCACGTGTCCCGCGTTTTGAGACTCACGAGTCAAATCCACTGGCAACAAGTGTTGTTGGGTGAGGCGATCGGATGCTCATCGAGGCTGTGGAATGCCATCAGAGGTGAGGCTCTCTGGAAGATTTGGCGAGAGCGCTGTGCCGTCAATTTTGGCCAAACTCCTAAGGAATGGTCGATCGAGAAATCTTTGTTTCTCCTTGGTAAAAGGATCTCCCGAGTCAAGAGATCGCCACCGTTTAGACATCACTGTATTTATCTCCTCGAAAACAACAAGTTGAAACCCAAATGGGTCCCGCATGAGGGTGATGGTAATGTTATCCGCCTCATTTGTAATGCCCTGTAGCTTGCCTTACTCCTCCCCTGCATTGTGGGATTTGGGGGGTCCCATGGGCACTAGTCCCATTCACTTGTAACTTTTTCTCTTTATTATAATTAAAGTCCGGGAGATTAGGCTAAGGCCGAACTTCCTTTATTTAAAAAAAAAAATTGAAAAGGCGACTGGCTTCAAACATAGTCTGAGCCAATGCGACCATTTTCGCGCAGAGCTTGGTTCTTTCTATCTCTACGTCAGCTCTAGGGTAACACTTGTCATGATCCGTGACATTTGGCCCTTCTTGGATTCTGGCTGATATGCTTCCAGCATCATGTCTATATCTTCAGGAGTGGGATCAGCTAATACTGATCCTACTCTAGGGGGTGGTGGAATCATATGAGGTGGGTTGGAAGGTGGCGGGTCGGATGGCGATGGGAATGGAGGTGGTGGGATAGTGTGAGAGGGGGTTTGAGAGGTGAGTTCACTTATCCTGGCTTTGGTTTCTCTTATGCTTTCCTCAAGTTCGCTCATCTTTTTAGCCCATTGTCTTTTCATTCTTTCTCGACTATCTTTCCACGCTCTAGTCCTTTTCTTTGTCACGCTCTCGGTTTCACTAGCCTCATGGTTCTTATCCTGGTTTACCCCTTGATTCTGCTGCAATGCTTGAGCTCTAGTGACTACCTGTACGGGAACAGTGGAAGTGACACTTCCTGTGGAGTCTACCACTAACCCAATGACGTTGATAGGAGTGATTTTTGGCATATGATTGGGGTTCTTTGGGCAATCTCGTAAGAGATGCTCTTTTCCACAATCTTGGCAAAAGCCTTGGATCGTCACTGACTGGTTTTGTGTAGGTGGAGGTAAGGGGCAATCACGAATGAGGTGATCTCCTTGGCATCTGTAGCACGGTCCTCTTGGGAACGGAGGTCTTACTTGCCTAGGTTGAGGCCTAGGGTTGGGGTTTGCATACATGATGTTTGTGTAATCTGACTCCCAACTAGGTTCATTTGGCTCTTCACTGTAATAGGACTCACCATGTTCTGGAGACTGCATGTAGTAAGCATGGGGACTATCGACATGTGTAGAATCAAAGCTATGGTCACCGGGGTCACTTTCAGAAAGCAAGGATGTTACAGGGACTATAGCTCTATTCAAGTTCTCTTCTGCAGCAGCATACTTTACCGGAATCACATTAGCTGGGGCTGGGGGTTGTTGTGCTAGCACAGGCTGAGGCCTTTGTTGGTTTTGATATTGTGGTTGATAATTTTGTTGTGGCCTGCCATATGGCTGTGGAGGGTACGGGTTCTGGTATCTTCCCTGCTGAGGGTATGGCTGAGGGTGGGGTTGCCTAACTGCCTGCTTGTTGTATGGGCAATCTTGTGCGGTGTGATTGGTGTATCTCCGTTCTATGGTGCAGTACTGGCTACTAGGATTTACTTGGGGCTGAGCCATAATGGGGCAGACATTTGCCATGTGGTCACCACCACAAGTGTAGCATCTTTTCACAGGGGAAAACCTTGGGATTTGTTTACTAGTTACACCTAATTTCTGAGCTACTTTCTCTGCAAGTTCCTCGATTGATGTGGATTGCGTGGAAGAGAGGCTAGAGGCACTATCCGAATCTTTGTATATCTTAGCAAGCTCTAACTCCTCCCCTAGGTTATCCTCAATGTCAATACACATGCGTACACACTCTTCTATGGTCCTAGGGTCTTTCAAGTACACATATGATCTTAATTTGGTACTTAGTAATCCATCCAAGAATAAGGCTACTTGCTTGGCTGGTGTGGGTAACTCCGAAACAGGGCATCTTTCAAGATATTGCCTAAATCTCCTTCCTGCAAGTCTTACAGTCTCTTGCGGGGTTTGCTTGAAGTTGTGAATCAGCGAGGAGGTATTGTGCCTTATGCCACTCTTAGAGAATTCAATGATGAAAGCCTCTAGGAGTTGGTGTATGCTCCTGAACTGCCTCTCATTTAGTGGCTGAAACCATGTCAGTGCAGTGTTCCTAAGGGTCAGACCAAAGGCATTGTATTGCGTGAATAGGTCCTCCACTTGTTCAGCTCTCAGGACTTGCCTAAACTCAGCCACATGATCGTATGGATCTCCGGTGCCATCGAAGTAGTTCTTCATGGACTTAACTAGCTGAGTCGGTCTCAAAGTCCTTGTGTGCTCTCTAGGTCATGGTAGAGGGAATTCCTCCGCATTTCTTTGATTCCTATGAGCTCTAAGTATCTCAGGTTCTACTCTATTCGTTTCCATCCTCGTTCTTTCTCTGCCCACTGGGTTGGCAAAGCTTACTTCCGGTCTTTCTCTATGTCTCTCTTTGCATTCCATGAGCTTGGGATGTTCCAGCACCAGGGTGACCATAGGATACATTCGATCTTGGTTGGGGGAAAACGAATTCACCCTTCCAAGTGTAAGCATGTTCTGTCACCACAAAGATCCTCTCCGAAGCGTGATCTAAGTAGGTCACTCTGCCTGGGCTATCAGGATCCTTAAACTCATAGATCATGATTGTCCCTATATCGGTTGGCTGATTAGATTTATACCTCTAAAAGGCTTCGTCAGTTTCTCGATTGAGAAGTAAATCTATGCTCTTGTTGTCTTGGGGCACCCACTCAGGTGTGATAATCCTAGTGAGAACAGATTTGCCTCGGGGGGTTCTAGGTTCCACGCCCATATTTCCTTGTTCCAAGTCACCTAAGTCCGCTTCTGAGATTACATTCCCAAATTCATCTGTCCTATCTGGGTGACTGGTAACTACGTATATGGTTCCTTCTTTGTCCAGATAAGCTCCGTTTTCAAATTTGACGGCTGGGTGCTCTAGTCCTATGGATTGGTCGGGGTTTTTAATCTGTACCACAGATCTTCCTAGGCCATCCACATAGATGCTAGCACCTAATCGATTGGTCCGAAGGTATTCCAACTGTGTTTTGTAAGGGCCCTCTACCCTGTGCAAGTATGGCACACCTGAACTTCCCGTAGGTCTGTCCATGCCTTGGGACATCCCTGATTCACTGGTATCAGAGCTAGGGTAATGAGAGTGGTGACTCAACTGCTGGGCCCAAGACCTTGCAGTGTGATTGACACTAGCCTCTGAAGACCTAAGGCTTTGTCTCTCTCTTACTAGGTGTCGTCCTGATCTAAGGTTCATATGCCTAACTAATTAGCCCAATTTTTTCCACGTACAACCACGTTTCTGAGTCCTTTTGTATCGGTCACTTGGTTCTTTTTATGTTGATTATCGTGTTTATACTTGTTGACCTAAGCTTCAACTTAGGGACTTGCGGAGAAAGAGACTATACCTCAATCCCCTCACAAGTGCATATAGTGGGGATACACGCTTTTAATTTATCAATCCGAAGAGTATACTAACGTAGCCGAGTGTATGAAGACATGCAAATGCGTAATGGTCAATGCAAAAGTATTACTCAAAAGTGAAAATGAGAAAAACACTTATCCTAACAAGCTTCAACTGTAGGTCAAGACGAAACGATACTTGGTGCAGCAGCCGTCAGTATTTTGGACTTTTCTCCTAGCTCCGAGCTCCAAACATAGCGAATAGCATATGCGTTTCGAAGCTCTCGAGAAGACGCATCCAATGGCAGTGGTTTCACGCAATTCCGACGCTCCTACTTCAAGTTATGACAGAAATACTGAGTCGCGGGAATACTTTCCTACACTTCAGCACCTCCTACACCTCGTACACACCTCTCCTACAGCAAAGAAACACTCTCAAGGATAGATCACACTCACAAGCACTCTTTCCAAGCAATACACATGCATACAAGCTCACGAAGAAGAAGATGAAGAGGGAAGAAGACACAAATTCGAATTTCTGTGCTCTCTATTCTCACAATGGCAAAAAGTCCTTTACAAAGAGTCACATTTGACTTATATACTAGTGCCCTAAAAATGGTCCTTTCACACAAGTGACCGGCACTTTATTCCCTAAGAGCTAATTTCCTACTATTTTACATGGATAAGCTTCTATTCTTCTATGGGAATGCATCTAGAGGACTCCTCTAGTGCCTTTACAAGGGAAATATATTACAGAAATGAATATGTTACAAAAATATCTGGTCCAAATCGGAAAAATTTTGGGGCCCGTCTTTTTCTCTGCTTTGTGCGCTCTTTGGCTCTGCAACACTCTCCCCCTCTTCGCCTCTGTCGTCCCCGATAGGCTTTGATAAGCGCCGGGCATATGTTCTGTATACTTGTTGCTCTGTATCGTTTAGCAGATTAGCTTCACGTATCATGATCTGTTTCCATTGTTCCGCTTTGACTCCATCGTTTGGCGGTTGTCTATGATCTGCGAAGAAGCTTAATTCATATGCCACAAGTCTGGCATTCAGATTTGATGACATCTTTAAAAATACCTCTGAATCTATTTCAAAAAATCCTGTAAAAAATGCTTCTTCAAATATTTGCATGTATGGACTTGGCAAAAACATGAGTCTAGAATAGTATGCCATTATTGTGGGGCGGCTCGGCATTACTGATAGATCAAAAATAAGTATATCGGTGCCTTGATTTATGCCGATGAAGTTCAGAAATGTATATGCCGCATGTTTGAAAACCTTCAGGACTGTAAGTAGCATACCAAGTATTTTATTTGTCATCTTAACTGCTAAATCTGGTACAGTCGCATAGTTTTGTAGCCAAAATTCTATGGTTTTGATCATATAATCCTCGGTTGGCAAATAATTATGTGGCGGGCTAGGTAACATCGGATAGTTTAGCCACTGTTTATTAATAGTGCCGCTGCGTTGTAAAGCCAAAAATTCTGTTGCAACCCTTCTGCGTGGTATTGGACAAAACGAAGGGTTTACCTGTAATAAATAAGGTGCGGCCTCCCAGTGCACCCGTAGTGTGGGATGTTTCTCCAAAAACTTCCTCCTCCACACTGGCTGTGCAGCTTCAAACTCTGCTTGAGTGTACGTGAATGTGTCATTCTTGAAATTAAGCTGCTGATCCGGACTTTTGTGTGTAACCTTCTTTATATATTGCCTTGTTTTCTCTTTCAACAGTCCATATGGAATGTTGAAAGGCTTGATGATCTTCTCCAAGTCTTTACCTTTGATTTTGGCTTCCTTCATGACCTTGATGACTTCATTCTCAAAACTTTCCGTCAATCGGGACACCACTAGTGCCCGTTCCTTCTGACTTATTTCTGCAGTGTATGGCATTGGATGATCATCATGCATATCCGCCATCTGCTCATGCATTGGAGAATGATAGATCGGTTGAGATAGAGGGCTTACCTCTACCTCGTCAGTAGGATGTTCTTTTTCTGGCACTACTGATGTCCCGATCGGTTCTTTACCTTTCTGCTGATTCTGTAGCTCTTCAATGCATTCTTCTTTTTCTTTTACCTTTTGCATGGCTTCACTGAGTTTTTCTTTGGTGGCTAGGAGCTCCTTACCTATGTCGGCTACGTGATCCATGTTTTCACTGTAGCTCTGTACTAGTTTGGCCTGTGCTGAATTCAGCTGCCTTTTGAGCTCACTCATTTCTTGATCGTGCCGCCGTTCTGATTCTTCTTGTACTTCCTTAGCTTGTTGTAGCAATTTGGCATACTCCGCTATCTGTTCTTTTAATTCCTGTTCTTTAGTTTCGGAGGGGCCCTGTTGTATCAGTGGTTGATCATATAATAATGATTTCATTAATTCTTTATTCCTATCGCGCAGGCTGTCGTTCTCTTCGAGATATAGCTTGAGTTGTTGCTCTAATAGCACGCTTCGCATCTTCATTTTTTCTTTCTCAGCCTCGCTTGCTTTGTGTATTTGTTGCAACTCTTCTAGTTGTGTAAGCAGCTTTTGATTTTGGGCAATGGATTCGTCATATTGTGTCTTAATTGCTAGCACTTCAGTATTTTTGTTTGCCACTTCTTTTTGTGCTGCAATTAGCTGTGCCGATAACTGTTCACTCATGAGTTGAAACTGATTTGTTTCTCTTCGTGCTTGATCATATTCAGCATCTGTATCCATCATTTGCTGCTGGGTGTCCATGGCTGTCTGGATCATTTGCTTTACCACAGGTTTTAGTTGAGTTACATCCACATTGAGCCATGTTTTCGGTATTGAAGGTTCTTCTCCTGTAGTCACGTCTTTGCCTTGGGCAATGTGTAAAGTGGTATCATGGGGCTGCCTGATTTGAAGCTGTATCCGTGGCTCAGCCCTCATGTTTTCATCCTGTGCTTGAGGTGTGTCATCAGGCACCTCGATTATTGTTTGTTCTTTTTGTGGGATCTCTCCCGCATCCATATTCTTTGGGGTTTGTTCTTCCTCTTTAATAGGTATCTTGACATGTGTAACCCCAGTAGTTGTGTCCTCCTTGATGCTTACTTTGGTAGTGTCATTCAATTGAATGACATGCTCCTGTTCCTGAGCATCATCCATCTTCTTTTCTTTTTCCTTCTGGCTGTCCGGTGTCACTTCCATTTGATTGAATTCCGGTCCTTCCTCTTCATAGGTTTCTGTCCTGATATCAGTATCTAGCGTGTCTTTCTTAGGACTGGATTCCGTATTCGTACTTGAGTCATCGATGCCCAATTCTTGGTATCTTCCAGGTTGTTTTGGAGGTGTTTCTTTACTCTGTTTTTGCTGAATTTGACTCGCTTGTCTATATTGATGTCCTTGGACATTTAGATTTACCTGCCCTTGCATATACTGGTGTGTTTGCTCGAGGGCAGCAGACAAGTCTCTTTTTGAAATCGGCATTTGAGCCGTCGTGACCTTAGGCAAGAGATGCGTTCTCTTGGACTGAGGTGTTGCTTGGGCTTCTTCTTCTCGCAATCGTTTTGTACCCCTCATGGGCTTTTGTGTGCTGGTTCCAGCCTCCTCCATCACAATTGCTGCTTTCTTCTTCTTGGGGACCGAAGCGGATTTTGCATACCTTGCTAGCCCTTCTGCTGTTGGCATCTCTCTTATGCAGTGTCTCATGTCTAGGGCTTCATATATCAATAAGGTCAAAGCTGAACCACCGTTCAGGAACTTCTTTTGCCCCCATTTCTTCTGAGCTTCAAACAATCGCTCTTGTACGTAACCTGTGAGATTCACTTTGTTTCCTATCTGTCTCATGGCATGGGAGAGTAACTGAACTACAATCTTCTGAGGAGCAGTGTATCTGTTCATGCCAGGAAAACAGAAGTGTTGGTGTACCAAACGTACTGCATCTTCAATATCCACTCTGTTGATCTCCAGGAATGATCTTTTCTTGGGGTCGTGGCATTCCTCTTTGACATTGGTAATGCCTTCTTGATTCCATCCAAAGGTCTTATTGATCAATTCATGAGTGAATTGAATGGTCTTCCATTTGCCCACCTTGTCCAAAACCTTTGCTTCTGGAACCGAAATCTTTGTAGCAGCCGGCTGCATAGTATTCATTACTTGTGTACATCTTTGGAAGTCGGGTACACATATAGGTATCTTCAAAAATGCTTCAATGCCAGCTTGAGTCCATACTTCTTCGATATGTGGTAACCCTTGTATGATGGTCTTGAAATCTTGTGACATAATAGGGAAACAGTGGTCCCTGTCCATGATCTTGATAGTTGCCATGAATAAGAGTTCCGAGATAGGTTGGTCATCTCGAAACCAATGTCCTCTGACCTTGGTTATTGACCCCAATGGAAGAAGTAGTTCCTCTTCCTGCTGTGTAGCTTCTGAGTCAGAAGATGTCATCTGCACTCAATATAGAGGATGAATTAGTATCCATATGTTTTTTTCATAAATCCTCCTCCATATGTTGATTATTAATTCGATGTTGCTCCGAGTGCATGGTGTCGTCCCTTTCCCGTGGGTGTGAGAAAGGTAATACCTGAATTTTTCATGCATTTTTATATTATATATTTTTTTTTGCTGAAAAGAAAACATAAAAGTTAGTACAAAGCCGAAGCGGTTAGTGAAATTTTTTTTGGAGTCATTTTTTAAGTATGTACAAGTGCTCTCCTATTTCCGAAGGGAAAATGTGCGCTACTATCCGAAAGTAGAAGAAGGACGTGCCGAATGCTTGGCCTTGTAATGTGGCCCTATCATGCATACTTTGGATCTTGGCAACTCCTCATGTGTGCAATTGGAAGTAGTTGCTTGATATATGCAGCTTGTCTTGTCTTTCGGCACCCATATTTGCTTCACTTGGGTGCGACGTACTGTATTCTCCACCTTCTTGATGAATGCTGTTCGTTTTCGGCTGTATGTCTTCTGATTCTGTTTTGGGAATCTCAAGTCAGTTTGTATTGCAGTTGGAGATTCCTTCTTCCTCCAATATGTGCGTTTTCTCGTCTGATATGTCTGTTGACCTTGTTGAGTATGATAGCTCTTCGGAGGATGTTCCTTGTTTGTAATGGTTGTCCTTTGGGTACATGACTTTGGGATCCAAATCTTTGTTCGATCAGGTTGTGCAGTCATCAGTTTCTTTGGGATCCATATGTTCTTGAGTCGTGTTTGCCTGATGTGTTCGAAATTCTTTGTCTTCTTATGCAATTGCTCATGCTGCTGTCGAAGACTTTTCTGTTGCTGGAGATATGCCTTCTTTTGATCCTTTGTTATCCAAGCTAGTGTAGAATGTGGAATGGGGTACACTTTCACAGTTGTAGACTTCACGTTTTGCAGAGGAATATTTTTTCTTGGACTTTGTGGTTCTCTGTGCTTGATTTCATGTTCTTGTGCACTCTTGTGACTCTCTAAACTCAAGGGTGGAGTGCACACAGGACTCACAGTATTTTCACATGAAGTACTTGACGATGGGGTTCCTATATTGCTATTGAACATACAATCATGACTGTGTTTATTAGGGTGAACTTCTGGCTCTATAATAGCAGCTTTGGGTGGTCGTTCGTCTAGCAAACTATATACTTCACGAGGTCCTATTCTGGCCGAGATGTATCCTAAAGCCAATTGAATGGTTACCTCATATTCGTAGATCCAATCTTGGCCTAACACCACATCTTCAAGCAGATCTTGGTCCTGACATACTAAAAGTCTCTGCTCCATTGTGTTGTTCCCCATATGTAAAGGTAAAGTGATCTCACCTATGCATTGAGTAACTTTTCCTCCTATTCCAATTAGCAGCGCCTTCGATGGCCGTAACTCCTCTTTAAGTCTCTGAGACAAGGAAAATCTAATACAGCTTATTGCTGCTCCTGTGTCTATAAGAGCATCCACTAAGTGGTACTCTTTTCGTCCTGCTCCCAGATTCAAATAAGGCTGTCTTCTTTGTTGTCCAGAGTTCTCTGTGGCTCTAAAATTAGCCATGGGGATGAGTTCTTCTCCTACTCGATATCTCTCGTCTCTTTCTCTCATCCACTCTTTCCGTTTTCTGATACGTTCTAGGGCTTCCTGTCTAGCTTCTTCTCGTATGCGTTCTTCTTCCTTTTTTCTACTCTGAGCTCCTAAGAGTCGTGCTAACATTTGATCCGTTAGAGGCTCCATAAATCTTTTCACTCTGCAACCACTGATGTAGTTGGGAAGAATATCTCCGTCTAGTGTGGCGAGATTGACTGCACCACTAGTGGAGATTCGATTTATGATCATAGGTCCATATCCACGTTTTTGGAGCTTCTTTGCATGCTGTTTGAGGGTGTATACTAAGACTAAATCGCCTTCTTTCAGTCCCTTGTCTTTTATATGTGCATCATAATAAGCCTTTTGTCTCCATTTGGCTGCATAAATGCCCGCTACTGCTTGCAATCTAGTCTCATGCAGCTTTTCTATTTGATCTAATTGCTGAGACAATTCATGACCGTTCCACTCATATTGCTGGGCTACTTTTAATGTAGGCACTAAGAAGTCAATTGGCAAAATTGCATTTTGCCCATACACTAAATTGAAAGGTGTAGTTCCAATAGCCATTTTATATGCCACGCGGAAGGCCCAAATTGCGTGATGCAATTGTTTGTCCCAATCTGACCTTCCATTATTGACAATCTTTGTCAATACCGTACAAAGTACTTTGTTGGAACTCTCAGCTTGCCCATTAGCTTGAGGGTGGTATGGGGCTGACTTTTTATGAATCACTAAGAATTCATTCATTAGCGATTCAATGACTTCGTTTAAGAAATGAGTTCCTCTATCACTCACTATCTCGATCGGTAGTCCAAAGCGTGTGAATATGTGCTCAAAGAGAAATTTTGCTGTAGTTTGAGCATCATTCTTTCTAGTGGCTTTTGCTTCTACCCACTTAGTCAAGTAATCAGTGGCTACTATGATGTATTCCGCATGTGATCCTTTCGCAGGTGGATTGATAGGTCCTATGAAGTCAATTCCCCATTTGGTAAATGCTCTCGCACAAACCATGGGTCTTAAAGGCATGTCATCTCTTCTAATAGGATATTTTGCTCTCTGACATGTTTCACAGCTTCTCACGTATGTCTCTGCGTCCATATGTAGAGTTGGCCACCACAGGCCTGCAAAGAGAATCATCTTGACTGTTCTATCTGCTGAGAAATGTCCTCCCGCAGCTCCTGCGTGTGCCATTTCTAATACAGAGAGATATTCATTCTCATGAATGCACAATCTTAGCTGGTTATCCTTTCCGCGTTTAAAGAGTTGTTTTCCTATGATGACGTAATCTTTGCTCTGTTCTTCAAGAGCACGTTTTCTTGCTAGGGTAGCTCCGTTAGGGTACTCTCGAGTTTTCAAGAACTTTACTAAAGGCATGCTCCACCTTGGTGCTATCGTAGAATAGCATAACGTAGAGTTCTCTCCTGGGATTTGTTCTTGACAGGTTTGACAAGTTGACACATAATGATGTGCATCTCGTTGCATGGTTGGCCAATATATGCCAAATCTCTTGAGTGTTTGCCATGTTCCATTTGCATTCAAATGAGTGTTCCATTGGTTTATGTGTGCTTTCTGAAGCCACATTTCTTGTTCCCCTTCTTCCACGCATCTCATCAGTAATCCACTTGAATCCTGGTGGTATAAACTTCCAGCAATAATGTGAAGGTTTTTAGTCTTCCATAAATCTTGCTTTCGGTTTGGCGTGATCCCATCTTTAGGTCCATGTGTGAGTATCGGAATCAACTTTTCTGCCCACTGAGGACATACTTCCAGGTTAAAGAGATAAGTATCTGGCAGATCATCAGGAACTCCTATAGGTGGTTCTCCGTGGGTCATGCGAGATAAATGATCTGCCCTTATGTGTGTGTTTCCTTTCTTGACTATTACTTCAAAATCAAATTCCATTAGCAATAAAAACCATCGTACTAGACGTCCTGTATTGCAAGGCTTGTTGACTAAGTACAATAGAGCTTGATGATCAATGAAAAATTTGAATTTGTTTGCCAATAAGTAATGTCTAAACTTCTTGACGGCATAAACCATTCCTAGGCCTTCTCTCTCCGTAGTAGTATAATTACGTTCAGCTTGATTTAACTGTCTACTGGCATAGGCTATCGGGTGGTCTAATTTACCTGTATCCGCTGGTTGAGCTAAGATGCAACCAATGGCAAACTTGGAAGCATCCACATGAATATGAAACGGTTTATTCCAGTTAGGGACTCGAAGAATGGGTGCTGAACTCAATCGATTCTTCAACTCATTAAAAGCCTTTTCGCATTCTTCGGTCCAATTGAATTGAGTTAACAATGCATAAAGAGGTCTAGCAATTATGGCGTACATATGTATGAATCTTCGATAGTAACCACAATGTCCCATAAATGCTTGAACTTCTTTAGCAGTTTTTGGTCTCGGTAAATCCAAAATGACTTTGATTTTGTCTTCATCCGTGGAAATTCCATTCTTAGAAACAATATGTCCTAAGATTTTCCCTTGTCGCACCATGAAGACACATTTTTCTGGATTGAGGCATACTCGATATTGTCGACATTTGGCAAAGATCTTTTCTAGTTCAGGGATGTGCTCTGATCGTATAGCTGAATATGTACACAGATCATCCACGTATACCTCCATGCTCTTTCGCAAAAATTCCTTGAACACATGACACATCAGTCTTTGGAACGTAGCTGGGGCATTCGTTAAACCAAAAGGCATGACTCTAAAGGCGTATACTCCCCATTCAGTTGCAAATGCAGTCTTATGTTGGTCCTCAGGAGCAATGGCTACCTGATTATACCCTGAAAAGCCATCCAAAAAACTATAAACTTCCTTCCCTGCTACTCTTTCCAAGAGATGGTCAGTGATCGGTAAGGGATAGCTATCCCTTATGGTGGCGGAGTTCACTTTTTTCAAATTGATGCACACTCTTAACTTCCCATTTTTCTTTGGTACAACTACCAAGGGTGATACCCATTCCGTGTGCTCAATTTCGTAGATGAATCCAGCGTCTAACAACTTATCTATTTCTTCTTTTATCTTGGCTGAATATACATCATTATAAGTATAAGGTCTCTGTTTGGAAGGTTTGGTCTCGGAAGTCATGGGGATTCTATGCGCACATATAGATGGATCTACTCCTTTTAAATCCTTATAGGTCCAAGCAAAGACATCCCGGTATTCTCTTATGAGTCGAATTAACTCTTGTTCTTCTTCCTCTGAGACATCCTGTCCTATAAAGGTACATCGTTCTTCTCCTCCTTCCAAGGTTACCACTATTTTCTTGGTCTGCTCTTTATTATCATATGCTATTCCCGGTTGTGCCTCTCTTTTAGGCATTTGAATAGCAATCTTCCTCTCTTCTATTTCATATTTTTTGAAATGAGCTGGTACCTCGAATTGGTCTTGAAGCTTATTATCTTCCTCTTCCAACTCCCTTTCAACTTCTAATTCTTCCTTTCGTGTGAGATCCTTACGTTGTTCGTTGGCAGCGATGTCCATGTTGGTGGTACTAATTCCTAAATCCATGGGTTCTTGTTCCATTTCAATGCTCTCGTAGTCCTCCTTCCAGTTTTCCTCAATTACTTCTCCTTCTTCTGCCTCCTGAAGGACTACCATATACAGACTAATGTCATAACCTTCCTCGTCAATGCATTCGTTCATAGTTACCACTTCTTCGTTTACACACACATCGAGGGTGGCTAAGATTTCCATCCAACCATGAGGTTCGAATTCTTCGTCTGGAAATACTTGTGGCATATAAGCTGGATCTTGTACCGATCTCACTACACCTTGTTTCTGCTGCCAACTTTTTCTTCTCTCTTCTTCCTTTTTAGCAGCTTGGCATATCCATAGATGAGTGTCCTCGTTCATCCAGGATTGGTCACTAGAACTTGCACTATGAATCGATTGATCGTCTTCCTCTTTATGGATTTGATTCCATTGCAGAGGTGGTACATCTTGATATGCGTACGTATGTAGGTTGATCCTAGTGGTGACTCCTGCGTGTTGTAGGTACACTGCATCCTTTCCCCAATCTTGTACTACCTTTAACTGTCTCATGAATGGCCTTCCCAAGATCATCTCATAGTTGCTCGGCCTTTCAAAGTGACAAATTGCTAAGGTATGCTCGAATTCCACTCCGCACGTAGTGAAGACTACTCGTTCCAACAATCCTAAGGGTCTTTCTGTATGTCCATCGGCCATCTGAATTTTCATACGTGTTGGTCTCAATGCTGGTTTTCCCCATTTCTCCCAAATTTCTTTGGTAGCAATGCCTACACCAGCTCCTGAATCTAATATGGCTTTGGTCGTGTAACCCTTGTAAGTGATTGGTAGACATGTATTTCCTTCATCTCCTTCACTAAAGTCTCCTACTTTATCCACTGGAACTCTCACCGTTTTCACTTCGTCATCTACCTCCTTCTTTGCCTCCTTGACTTCCCACTGATTGATCAATTTTTCCTTTAGATGTGGTTTTACCTTTAGCAATTCTTCGAATGTTAAGGTACATGGGATTTTCACTTCCCTAAGGCGTTGTATGATTTCCGATGTTTGAACTGATGGATTCGTTTCCCGTCTTTGTATTGATGGAATGCGATACAATTCTGAGTTGTGCTCGTATTCCCCGGTGTAATTAGGTAGCTCCTTTACATCGTCTTCGGCTTCTTTGTCACTTGCATCCATTGGAAAAATTTCTTCTGAATTAAGTTCAGGTATTGAATCTTCCATTTCGTTTTCTGCTTTCAGTTCTTCAAAGGGCGGTTCCATTCCCTCTACTTTTTTCCACTTGTCCTCTTGAACTCGCGCCCATAAATCCTTAGTCCAATCTCCTTCTGTTTCAGGGACTATGGATCCTTCCTTTCTCTCAATACCAATTTCATCATCCTGAGGTCTATTTACATTAGACTTTCCCTGATTGTTTAAACACTCTTGGAATTTTTCTTCGCCAATTCGATTGTTTGGTAATGGTGATGTGGGTTTTTCTAATGTTTGTTGGGCAACTTCTATCAATTTTCTGCAGATTTCCAATCTTTCTTTCTCTAGGTCACCTCTCGGATATTCTCTCTCATGTTGTTCTATGGTAGGTCCGGCTTTAATTCTCTCTTTGTATGCCTGAATCCACATCGCTAAATCTTCAGGCATTGTGTCTGCTAATACCGATTCTACCTCCTCCTTTTTATTCTCCTTTTTATTGTCTTCTTCCGCTTGTGATTCCTCTGTTGATTTCTGTTCACTCTTTTCCTTTTCCTTCTTTTGCACTAACTTTTTTTCTTTTATCCTGTCTCTCCTTTGCTTCCATCTTTGGGATCGTTTACTGATGATACTTTTTTCTGGTTCTTCTGAGTCTTCTACTCTGTGAGGGATGGGTGTATTTCCCTCTTTGTCACTTTGATTTTTTTCTTCGGTTTTATCAGGGTTTTCTCTAGCCTTTGCTCTCGTTATGGCTTTTAAAGGTATAGTGTACTCTTTATCGCTCCCTGACGATTCAATTACCTCTATCACGTTAATCTGTACATTAGATGTGACTTTGTTTGGGTTCTTAGGACAATCTCTGAAAAGATGTTCCTTTCCACAATCGCTACAGTATCCTTCCCAAATTCGTTGTGGTGGTGGTGGGTTTGGTAATGTACATTCTCTGATATAGTGGTCACCTCCACATCTGTAGCATGGTCCTCTAGGTACAGGTGGTCTATTCATTGGTCGAGGTGGCATGGTTGCTCTAGGAGCTGTATACATTAATGATACATAATCTTGCTCGTAGTTGTATGCATTTTCTGGTGTCTCCATGCCATAAGCATATGGGTCGTATTGTTGCCCATATTCCATTGTTGAGTTCTCATAACCTGGGTATGTTCCTTGACTAGGTTCATAAAATGAGTCATATGGTTCACTACTAGTCAACGGTGTTGCTGGCACTATGGCCCTTTCTAAGTTTTCCTCTGGCTGCGCTATCTTAACTGGGACAACGTTCTGAGGGTGGGGCGGTTGTTGTCCTAGCACTGGTTGAGGCTGTGTATATCCCTGGTATGCGTATGGTCGTGGCATGGGTGCCTGCGGCTGATATGATGGATATCTGAAGGCTTCTCCTCCTTGCTGGTTCTGCGGATATCCATATGGTCTCACATAAGGCTGGGTGGGTCTGGTTTGCCTATTGTAAGGGCAGTTCTCCGTGCTATGATTTGTGTATCTCTGCTCTATGCTGCAATACTGCAGTGGTCCTGGGACAGAGGGTCTATGAGGAGCATAGGCAGGTGGTGGGACTACTCCCCTAGTACACAAGTGAGAAGGATGATCCCCTCCGCACTGCATACATCTTCTAAGCATAGGCGTTCTCATAGGATTGGTGGGATAATTCCTCTGTCCTTGCATATTCAGTTTTTTTGCTAGCAAGTCAGCAATTTCCTCAATGTTGTTTTTAGGGTTCGATGTGCTATTTGATGACTCTTCACTTTTCACACTTCCTTGGGGTATTTTCAAGTCTCCTGCAAGGTTATCCTCTAGGTCTATACATTCCTTCATACACTCTTGCAGAGTTTGAACTCTCTTCACGTACACTAATGACCTCAAGGTTCCGTTCAATAGTCCTTCTAAGAACAATGATACCATCTTGTTTTGTGTTGGTCTCTCCTCTACGGGGCATCTATCCACATACTGCTTGAATCTCCTGGCAGCCAATCTGACTGACTCAGTTGGAGCTTGCTTGAAGCTGTGGATTAATGACGAAGAATTGTTCTTGATTCCAGACTTGGTAAATTCTTCAATCATTTCTTGATACACTTGATCCATGTTCTGAAAGGTATTTGGATCCAATGGCTGAAACCAGGCCAGGGCTGTGTCTGACAAGGTGAGGCCAAAGGATTCATATTGAATCATGAAGTCATCTACCTGCTCGGCTCTAACTACTTGTTTAAATTCTGCTATATGATTATAGGGTTCATTCGAGCCATCATAATGATTTCTCATGCATTTGGCCACTTGAATCGGTCTTAGTCTCCTTCCTACTTCAGGTTGTCTCGGCATTACAGGGTAATTTGGTCTTCCTATAGGTATGCCTGGTCCTCGTACTACCTGTGGTCTGACTGGAGCACGAACTCCTTGTCTTGGGTCCATAGCTGGTTGTGGCCGGTAATTAGGATTAGTGGCAGGTATTGCAAATTGCACATGAGGTCTAACGGGGATCTGGGTTTGTTGAGTTTGTTGTGTTTGTCTCGAATGTTGACTTGAGTCATACTGAGAAGTTCCATGTGGGTTCCGTGAAGTGGTTGCTTGGTCCCTTGGGGGGAACACTGGAATGTTCTGATATTTCAGCTCAGCTCTCTCTAATTCAGTGACTGTCCAATATCTTCTGTGGTCTTTGTCCAAATATGTAATGATGGTGGGGAATTCAGGATCTTGTAACTCATAGATGGTAACTGGATTAGGAGCAGAGTCCCAAATAGAGGAATGGGTTCTGAGCAGGTGCTCCATCCCATTGATCAAATACACATCTATTAGAGTGTCATCCTGGGGGACTAAGTCTCCTCTCCAAAGTTTAGTAATTGTCGATCTACCTCTAGGAGTTGTTACTTGTTCTTCAGTTCCATGTCTATTTAAACTTGAAGTGTCATTTTCCTCACCACGCTCATTAATGATTTCCGGGTGTTCAGTGACCATGTATTGAATGTCTTGTTTATCCATGTACAGTCCTCCCATGTATTTGACTGCTGGTCTTGGCACTATGCAGGCCTCTGAAGCCTTCCTCAATCTGGCCACTGATCTGTTTAGACCATCTAAATAGATAGGGATCTCATTGTGGTTAGTGCTCACATATTCTAAGGAAGTTCTGTATTCGCCCTCAATGATGGACATCTGGCCAATCATGGGCACAGTGTTTTGCATATCCTCGGAAGCCATGGGGATTTCTCCTTCTGACTCACTGGAGGTCTCAGAATAGTGTGATCGGTTACTTGGTTCGGCAACACTCCCTACAGAAGAAATTACACTTCTTCGGCTTCCTAGGGTTCTTCCTGATCTCAAGTTCATTCACTTAAGAGCTCTAATCAAATCTTGTCCACCTTTAGTCTCTAGAGTTCTAAGTTATGGCTCAGAAGTCTAGGAAAACTTAGGCTGGAATGTGACTGAAAGAAAATTTCAAGTCACGATACTTGACTCTCACGACCTCTAAAAAAAAACGATCGCTGACAGACGACACTTGGGTAAAACGATCGCTGACAGACGATACTTGGGTGAAACGATCGCTGGAAAACGACCTTTCCTCAAACGATCTCTGACTGGGAACGATACACGACCTCTCAACAAAACGATCTACGACCTCTGACCCAAAACGACCGCTGACAAACGATACTTCATCAAAACGATCGCTGGAAATCGACACTTGGGTCTAACGATACTTGATCGAAACGATCGCTAGAAAACGATCTTTGACCAAACGATCTCTAGCAAAACGATCTCTGGCAAAAAGCGATACACGACCGACGATCTCTGAGAGAACGATCGGCGACACTTGGGCTGAAACGACACACGATCTCTCACTAGACGATACACGATACTCGAATATAAACGATCTACGACCTTCACTAGAAACGATCGACGATACCTAACTGAAACGATACCGACCTTCGACAAGTGTCGCGATCTCTGGATCACGATACTTGACAAACGATACACGACCGACGACCTTTGATCAAAACGATCTCTAGCGAAGCGATCTACGACCGTTGTCTGAAAACGATCGACGACCTCTATCTGAAACGATCTACGATATCTCTCAAAACGATCGACGACCGCTGGGAAATATCGCGATACTCAACCGCAGGAGTAAAACGATACTCGACCGCAGGAGCAAAGCGATACTTGACCCTTTTTCAAATTTTTGTGTTGGTTTTTGAGGTTTGGATGTTTCCCCCTTTTTCTCCTAGGTTCTCTCTCTTACCCCTACCCACTGTATCAATCAACAAACCACTTTTAACCCCCTGAAAGCCCAAACGACACTCAGCGCAGGTCGTTTTTTCCTTCTCCTAGGTTGAAATGCTGAAATTTTTGAGCAAGGAGGTGGTTTAGTTTACCTTGGAAGCTCCCATGATCTCTTGGTCCAACTCCTTTGCACAGAACTCTCCTCTATTACTTGCTTGCCTCAAAACGACCGCTGGGCTCACACGACACTCGATGCAGCTCTCCACGATACTTGTTCAACAAGTAACTTGAAAATGAAAAATTTTTTGGCTTTTATACTTGGGAATTCCTAGCTTACTGAAAAATGAAAATTCTTGAACAAACCTAAAGCCTACTCTACTCTCCACTCACTCCTATTCTATTTCTTCTACTCACTTCCCTAATCTATCAACTTACTACACACACTCCAAGAATGAGAAGTAGCAAGTGCGGTTGAAATTGACTTACCAAAGAAGAGAAGATTTCCGCTCCTCCACGTTCTTCAAAGCAAAAAGCTACTTACCATCACGCGAATGCCTCGGTTTGATTCGTCACTCCCCGGCAACGGCGCCAAAAAGTGTGTTGACCTAAGCTTCAACTTAGGGACTTGCGGAGAAAGAGACTATACCTCAATCCCCTCACAAGTGCATATAGTGGGGATACACGTTTTTAATTTATCAATCCGAAGAGTATACTAACCTAGCCGAGTGTATGAAGACATGCAAATGCGTAATGGTCAATGCAAAAGTATTACTCAAAAGTGAAAATGAGAAAAACACTTATCCTAACAAGCTTCAACTGTAGGTCAAGACGAAACGATACTTGGTGCAGCAGCCGTCAGTATTTTGGACTTTTCTCCTAGCTCCGAGCTCCAAACATAGCGAATAGCATATGCGTTTCGAAGCTCTCGAGAAGACGCATCCAATGGCAGTGGTTTCACGCAATTCCGACGCTCCTACTTCAAGTTATGACAGAAATACTGAGTCGCGGGAATACTTTCCTACACTTCAGCACCTCCTACACCTCGTACACACCTCTCCTACAGCAAAGAAACACTCTCAAGGATAGATCACACTCACAAGCACTCTTTCCAAGCAATACACATGCATACAAGCTCACGAAGAAGAAGATGAAGAGGGAAGAAGACACAAATTCGAATTTCTGTGCTCTCTATTCTCACAATGGCAAAAAGTCCTTTACAAAGAGTCACATTTGACTTATATACTAGTGCCCTAAAAATGGTCCTTTCACACAAGTGACCGGCACTTTATTCCCTAAGAGCTAATTTCCTACTATTTTACATGGATAAGCTTCTATTCTTCTATGGGAATGCATCTAGAGGACTCCTCTAGTGCCTTTACAAGGGAAATATATTACAGAAATGAATATGTTACAAAAATATCTGGTCCAAATCGGAAAAATTTTGGGGCCCGTCTTTTTCTCTGCTTTGTGCGCTCTTTGGCTCTGCAACAATACTCTTGTCTGATATCACGTCGTAGGAATACTTGAGTTTAATTTCGCAATTGAATTTGGTCGTGTCACGTTAGGTTCTTTTCCTTTAGAGTTGTCGTTCACACACACATAGGTTATCTCTTAACTTGCACTTGATTTTCTTAGATGGTCTTTGATTTATCTCGTGCCTATCGTCGGCTGGGATTACTTCTAACACTACTCGCACTTAGCCTAAACTAAGAATTGACAGAGGGTGTTGCGGGTTTTCCAACCTTGAGTTCCTTTCCTTGTGTTGTTGCCCTAGTGTGCCTAGGACGCGTGTTCCCAAGCCTGCACTTACTCTTGCTCTGCGTACCCTTCGCTGCTCTCAAAGGACCTGTAAAAGGCCCACTGTTAACTCAAGACTTAAATTCAAAAGACAGAACCAATCACTTTCATTCATGTAACACTTCACCAATCTGCACTATGACTTTTTGGACACAACTCTAGAGACCCCTGAACTTTGTTCCCCCTGGGTATGGTCAACTTCAAAATACCCTATCAAATATTCCTGATCTTAATTTAACTATAACCAGTCGATGTTTTGGTTGTGCTCCCCACGAGCTTTCCAACAAAATAGAAATCACAGCAAACGGATTTCGTATGAGAAAGTTATGCCCGTTCAGGGTTTTGGGACTAAAACAGGATTAAACTAGGTTAATAGGCAAACAGGAATTCTCGAGTTACTTGGGTCATGCCCTCGTAAAGCAATACTACACCCTAATGTTTGTCCCACACTTGGCCAAAATTTAGACCACCATTTTTACCTTAAAAATTTGACCTAATTTGCCCTTCTAACGCGTTCGCAAAGTCTGTTGGTCGCGATTGACAGGTCAGTCGCGATCGACACGTCGATCGCGATTGACAGGTCCGTCGTGGCTGTCAGTCGCGATTGACTGGTCAGTCGCGATTGACAGGGGTTACGAAAAGTCAATCGGTCGTGGTCAAAGGGTCGTTGACTCTGTCGGTCGCGATTGATGGGTCGATCGCGATTGACAGGTCGATCGCGAGGGTCTGTCCGTCGTGGTCAAACAGTCGTTGACTGTGTCGATCGCGATTGATAGAGCCGTCGTGATCTGTCCGTCGTGGTCAAACAGTCCTTGACTGTGTCGATCGCGATTCACGAGTCGATCGCGATTGATGACTCAATCGCGATTGACACGTGTCACGCGTATGGTCCGTCGGTCGTGGTCAATCGGTCGTTGACTCTGTCGGTCGCAACTGACAGAGCCGTCGTGGGCTGTCGATCGCGATTGACGTGTCGATCGTGATTGACAGATCTGTCCGTCGTGGTTTGTCGGTCGCGATTGACAGAGTGATCGCGATTGACAGAAATCTGAGGAATTTCAAGAAACTAAACACATTTTTGGGAAGCTCTAGGCCTGTAGATCATGGTTTTGCACTTTGTTTGGTGATTTGAGCGTTTTTTCTATCGGTCGCGATTGACAGAAGTCGACGACACACAGACAGTTACTTCAAAATCCGTACCTGCGCAGAGTGCTGGGGACGATGATGTGACCTGTACCTGCAAGACAACTCAAGAAACATGCAAAAACAGCACACGCAATTTCGCTCTCTCTCTCTCTCTCACAAGTGAAATGAGGGAAATGAGGTGGAGATGGTGATATAATCAAAAAACTGAAATTTTCGCGATGATGGAAATGGAGGTGGAAGATGGTGGTGATGATGATGGTGATGATGATGGTGATGATGATGGTGAAGAAAAAACAAGAAAATAGATGAAAGTGAAGAAAATACCTACAACTCCAACGCGTCAACTCTACGTCTTACCATCACACGCTTGTCCTCAAAGCTCGATCCCCGGCAACGGCGCCAAAATTTGGTGTAGCTCAGTGATGAGTAGCACCTCCTTTAATGTCAATCCGGGAAGACGTGAGGATGGTATGAAGACCTCGAGCGAGTGGAGGCACAAGTGCGTGAGTGAGAAGCACACTAGCATGCACACACATATACACACACGCGCACACACGGCAAGACAAAGAGGGAGAAGCAATGGAATTCTTAGTTTACTTTCAAAAAGCTCTTACAAGTTTGTTTCAATTACAATCTTACCTCAAAAATGAGCTCTCTAGCTCCTTTTATAGTTTTTGACTAGCTTTGGCCCTGTTCAGACCTAGTGTCCGGCCTAGTTAAAAATTAGGTTCCAAGGCTTATTTGAGGGCTCAAACGAGATCTAAAAATTACGAAAATTGGCAGGTAGATACTTCTAAAGCTCTTCAAGCTCAAGGACTCCTTGGCTCGCACAAAATGGAGCTACAAAAATATGAAATGGTATTTACAATGGTGTTTAGTGATGAGAATCACTTTTAATTGGTGTAAGGGTTTTTGAAAAGTTAAAGGGTTGCCTAAGTGCTAGATTTGCGTGAATGCTCATACTTGTTTCTTCATGAGGAAAATTATTGGCCTACTTGCCAGATCTTCTTTGACTGCCATGTCTGCTTGTGCTGTCCCTTCGCTCTGACTCTCTTCGTCTTGTGGCTCCTTCGGTTCCCTGACTGCTGCCAACAAAGGTCCTGTTGTTGATAGCCGTCTTTGGAATTCCTGAGCTCTGGACCATACTAGTGCCTTTGAATTAGGCACGTCACAAGCTAAGCACCTGTAAATTATTTTTGTCAACGCACAACACCCATGAAGCACATTCTTTTGTTTATTATTCTAGTGTTGATGTGCTAGGTGGATTTGATCTATGATCTAGTGTGGTAAATTGATTGTGAGATACTCTATCTCCGCCAAGTACAAGCTGAACCACATTCTTTTTGGTGGCATAGTGAAGCGTTCTTGGGCGGGGAAGGTGAAGTGTTGCATGATCGTTCGTAGGTGGAGAGCGATGGTTGGTGTCATTGCTACCATGTCCTTGAGTTTGTTGAGATCTTTGTGCTTCATTCTTCCGGGAATCATTATTTCTTTCTCTGTGGGGATATGCATACCTTTCATATCTAGGGCCTCCCTTACTAAGTTGAGCGTAAGCTTGAATCTCTTTAGTTCATGGCTAGGCATTAATGAGGGAAGCACAAAGGTGCTATCGCCTCCCTTGGCTCTGCTAGGGGTGATGGTACTGATCAAATAGGAGCAACGCAGGAAGTCCGGCATAGGTAGGAGTGCCCGGAAGTAGCTATCCAATCCCACTTTGGTCCATACAGATCGCATTACTTCTGCATTTTGGTACTTCTCGAATTCACGGGTGAAGAAATGGTATCTTCCCCATTTGCCATTTAACTCAATTTCTGCCTCCCAAAAGTAGGTGCCTTCTCCCAATGGTCCTGCGACATCACTGAACCAATGTGTGTGTTTCCTCACTTGAGAAGTGTGTCCCTGCGGAGGGTCCTGAATGGGAATTACATGCACTGCTCTAAGTTCTTGAGGCCTCTCGGTGAGTTGTGGTTTGAGGAGGAGAGTTTCAATGTCCACTATCTGGGCGTTGGACCCTGCTTGGGAACTGGTACCTCCTGCTTCTGCCATGTTACTTCTTGTTTGCTGGTTCTGTGAGAATATAAAAGCATGTGTTAACATTGTAATGGAAGAGATAGAACAATTTTTGTCCCCGTTACAACATTTAACGTGAGGTTAGTGGGTCACTGAGTGCTCGGTGATTGTGTGTATAGTTAGTGAATGAATAATCCTATGAGCTAAATGGAAAGATGTAATGTGAGAATGATGCAGTTAGTAAGTGGAGGTGAATTTACATATGGGGTTCGGGGGGGGGGGGTTTATTACAAGCTTTGGGCTGCCAAACACAGTGGATGGCTTTTGGTTTTGATGTTGTGGAGACTCTGGAGGCTTTATAAGAGTGTCTGCTTGGAAATGAGGCTTTTTAGGGACCCATTTACAAGTGATTCTGCTCGTGCTCATGGGTGAATATGTGTTCGTGCATGTTGAATAAGAGTGGGTATCAGCTGTTCGAGTGAGTGAGCCATGTTGTACATGGTGTGGTCTGTGTGTAGCTATTTGAGCCCGCAAGCAAGCCTTAAGCACCCAAATTTGTCTTGATTATGGGTCAACCTTCATCGACTTCTTGGGTACCCAGATAGACTTCACTTTAGTGGAGGAGTTTTTGAAAGAATTCTTATTAGTGTCTTGTCGTTGCCCACTAATATGAAGCTGAGCCAATCGTTGTGACTGGATCGCAACAGGTTGGTCGCCTTTCCGCACCCACACTTGTTTTGGTGGTTGAGACACCATGCATCGTACTTTCTTTTGGCTTCAAGCATAGATCATCTGTTTCTTCTGCATTGGATCCGCCTTTGGTTGCTGCATCCCTATGGCCTTTGGAAAAGAAGGGAGTTCCATTGTATTCTTGACTTCTTTGTTGAGATAATCATCCCTCTGCATCACATAGTTTTGGACAAGAATAGCATGTTCATCTTCATGTGTACTCCTGGAAGGACCAGGAGTTTGTGCCCTTCCTAATTCCTTGAGTGCCTCATTTTCTAACTCAAGTGTAATGCGGTTCTGATCTACACAGACCTGAAGAAGTCCACTTCTTAGGTTTAGATTGACTGCATGATCATAGATCCAATCTTGACCCAAGACAAGAGGCTCAGTGAGGTCCTCGTCTTGACACACTAGTACTTTAACTGTCAATAAAACATCTTGAATGTAGAGGGGAAGTTCCACCTCTCCCATGCAAGGGGTTTCCACACCTCCTAATCCTATGAGATATGCTTCTATAGGATTGACACTTAATTTCAACTTTTGACAGTAAGAAAGTTTAACCGCACTAGTGGCTGCACCTGAGTCAATCAGGGCCCGTACAGTCCTTGCACTTTTTCCTTGTCCTATCTCTAAGGTTACAAAAGGACGTCGATCAACTATTTTATGGGGACTTACACTTGAGACTTCACACATAGCCATATGATATCCTGGGTCCGCATAGTCATCTATCCTAGGCTGATCTCTACCTTTCTTTGCAGTATTGAGTCGATTTAACATCTCCTCTGTGAGGGGTTCTTGATATAATTTGACTCTGCATCCACTGATGTAACTAGGGAGGACATCACGTTCTAGTGTAGCTAGCTGAACTGCTCCACTCTTTGAGATCCTATTTATGATCATAGGTCCATAACCTCTCTTCTCTAGTTTCCGTGCATGTTGCTTCAAAGTGTAAACCAAAACTAGGTCTCCTGCTTTTAAGCCTTTATCCTTCACATGTGCATCGAAATATGCTTTTTGCCTCTTCTTGGCTGCATAAATTCCTGCTGCAGCTCTCAATTGTGTTTCACCTAATCGTTCAAGATCAAAGATTCTGGAGGAGAGCTCATGCCCTGTCCAGTAATGCTCTTGTGCTACTTTCAATGTAGGTATCAAAAAGTCCAATGGTAGCACTGCATTTTGGCCAAATACCATCTGAAAGGGTGTGGCTTGGAGTACCGTTTTATAGGCAACTCGGTATGCCCAAACAACATGGTGTACCTGTTTGTCCCAATCAGAGCGTTTATTATTCACCAATTTAGTCAACACATTGCATAGAATCTTATTTGTGCTTTCGGATTGTCCATTAGCTTGTGGGTGATAGGGGGCAGACTTCTTGTGTACCACCAAGAACTCTCGGAGAAGATTTTCAATAACTTCATTCAAGAAGTGAGTGCCTCTATCACTTACTAGCTCTATAGGTAGCCTGTATCTTGTGAACACATTCTCAAACAAGAACTTAGCTGTCATTTGAGCATCATTCTTCATGGTAGCTTTCACTTCTACCCACTTGGTTAGATAATCCGTGGCCACAATAATGTATTCAGCATATGAACCCTTAGCTGGGGGGTTAATAGGACCCACAAAGTCTATTCCCCCACTTAGAGAATGCACGTCCACCCATCATAGGTTTCAATGGCATCTCGTCTTTATGTATAGGATATTGAGTTCGCTGACAAATGTCGCACCTCTTCACATAGGTATGTGCATCCATGTGAAGGGTTGGCCACCACAAGCCTGCAAATAGGATTGCTTTAATCACACAGTCTGGTCCAAAATGTCCTCCTGCTACACCTTGGTGAGCAGTTTCCAAGATCTTGAGATATTCACTCTCATGGACACGTAGTCTAGGTAACCATCTTTACCATGCTTGTATAAATTATCTCCAATGAGTGAGTAGTCTAAAGCTTCTTGTTCTAAGCTTCTTTGTCTAGCCACTGTCATCTCTTGAGGAAATGTTTTCATCCTCAGGAAGGCTACTAATGGTTCGCTCCAATCTGGTATCAGAGACACTTGGTACAATGTAGCGTGCTCCACAGGTGGTTTAATAGTACAGGTTGGGCATTCTTTACACAACTTATGGACATCTGCTTCCATAGTCGGCCAATGCACTCCGAGTCTCCTTAGTGTTTGTAAAGTTCTTTGCCTCGAATAGTGTTGCTCTAATGCACCTACATGTGCTAATTGCAACCATTTAGCATACTCATCCTCTTCCACACAACAAGCTAAGATTCCTTGATCTATATGCTTGTACGCACTTCTTGCCATTATATGGTACTTTTGGGATTTTACTATCTCCCTATCCTGTGTGTTTATTACTGGGTGGTTAGGCCCGTATGTCAATATTGTCACTAATGGCTTAGCCCACTGAGGTACCACTTCCAAATTAAACAAGTAAGCATCAAGAAGATCATCTGATACTCCTTGCTGTGCCTCTCCAGAGGTGAGCCTAGAAAGATGGTCAGCTCTTAAATGAGACTTGCCTTTCCTTACCACTACCTCAAAGTCATATTCCATTAGTAAGAGAAACCATCTAACTAATCTACCTGTATTGCATGGCTTGTTTACCAAGTACAACAGTGCCTGATGATCAGTAAAAAATTTAAAATTATTTGCAAGCAAATAGTGTCTAAACTTTTTAACCGCATACACCATGCCTAATCCTTCTCGTTCAGTGGTGGTATAATTTCGTTTAGCTGCATTCAATTGTCTACTAGCATAGGCAATTGGAAGATCCATATTACCTTCACCAGTAGGTTGTGCGAGTACACACCCAATAGCATAATTGGATGCATCCATGTGAACATGAAAGAGCTTATTCCAATCTGGTGTGGTCAAGATTGGTGCTGAACATAATCGTCGTTTAAGCTTGTCACTCTAGCACAATGGTGAGTACCAACGTGAGGAGATACACCTCATAAATGTCAATCCATGGAGACGTGAGGACCGGTATGAAGACCGCGAGCAAGTGATGGCACAAGTGCGTGAGTGAAAGCACACAAGCATGCACACACATACACACACACGCGCACAAGGTAAGAGCAAAGAGTGGAACAATGGAAAGCTTCGATTACCAAAGAGCTCTCTTACAAAACTGAAATCTACAACAAGCTAACCTCAAAAATGAGCTCTCCAGCCCTTTTTATAGTTTTTGAGTGGTTTTGGCCCTGTCCAGACCTAGTGTCCGGCCTAGTTAAAAAATAGGTTCCAGGGCTTATTTGGGGGCTCAAACGGAGTCTAAAAATTATGAAAATTGGTAGGATGGTAGTTCTAATACTCCTCAAGCTTGAGGACTCCTCAGCTTGAACAAAATGGAGTTATAAAAATGAAAAATGGTATTTACAATGGTTTTTAGTGATAAAAATCACTATTTTTGTAGGGATTTCTTCTGAAAATTTGACAGGTGCTTCTTGGAGCTTCCTACTTGCTCCTTCTTCTTGTGTGTCCACTTCCTTGATGCACTTCCATGCTTTATCCTTGACCTTGAGCTTCAACACTCCCCCCCCTCTTGAGTCTGTCGTCCCTGACAGACCCTTGTTATCGTGGTTGTTCCATGTAGTACATTGAGAGGTAGTGTCCGTTACGTGCAACAAGAGCGATCCCTCTTCCCAATGTATCCTGGTCGTTTGTCTGGTTCTTCACTTTGCCCCTGTTATCTCTTGCAGTTTGTAGTCCTTTTGTACGTGCTTCTGCCTTGTATTCCATCTGGATGGTGCATTTGTGAGTTTTCCAAAACTACTAGTTGCTCAGAGGAGGTGTTCAATGTTGATTATGAGCAACTCTCAATGGTGGATGGTGCCCTTGTTCTTGTAGTGGTCACCGTGATGTCCTCTGATTCTTCCAAAGATGGCTTTCATAGTTTTCGTGCCAAGTACTTGTAACCCATAATGGATGATGGTTAAGTGCATTAGTGCATGGGTTGAACAAATTATGTGCCTTGTGCATGGCCTTGTAATGTGGCCCTACGTATGCGTACTTGGAAAATGCATGGCAAGAAGTATGGTGCAAGAGATTGGGTCTTGAGCTAAGTGCTCAAGGGTATGCTGACAAAGAGGTTTCCTAATCGATCATGGTTATAGTGTTGTTGAAGCATACACGGCTTACCATGGTGAAGGGTCCGTTGATCTTCATCTCTTCGTGTTGTAGTTCCAGCATGGTGTTTGACCCTCGTCTTGTTCTTTTTGTTGATGGATGTCCTGGCTGAAAGTTCGCTGATGGGCATTTTCAAGCACAATCCTCTTCTTGCCCCTTTTTTTTTTTTTTTTTTTTTTTTGGAACAATGGCATCAACCAAGAAGAAAGATATTAGTATCAATAACATATTTTGCATGTGAAAATTGTGTTGTGTCTCATGTGCCTGGGATTTCTCAATTGTGTCTATGCACGGCCATGTAAGGTGGCCCTATATTGATGCATACTTTGGAAATGCATGACCTGAATGGTGCAAAAGACAAGGTTATGCCAAAGGCACATGGTTGCTGCACGTCGAGGCTTTTGATGTTACTCGCATAGTTGATGCATTCTTTGTTTGGAGGTGTCGATTGGATCTCGAAATGATGTAATCCTCCTAATGGGAACCCATTTCCGGATAGTATTTGGCCCTATAGAGATCACCTCAGGCCAGTTCTTCTTTGGATGCTGTCCAAACTTTGGTATCCAGTGTGGTTGGCCCCTTGGTTCTGTGGATGTTGCTTGTGCTTTTGGCTTCCAAACCCATATCCTGGGTGAGTGCCTACCTTTTTTTGTAGAAGGGTTGAGTTTAGCTTCTTTTGGTCTTTGTGCTCTGTTCTTACCCTTTGCTTTCCTTGGCTTCTTTGTTGAGGCCTTTCGCATGGTGGGGAGCATAGGTCTTTGTACGTGTAAGAGCTTCTTGGGTACCCACATCTGTAATCGCCCTTGTTGAGCTGTAGCTAATTTTTTAGGCACCCAAATTTGTACCTGATTGTGGTCGGCCTTCATTGATAGCTTCGGTACCCAAATTTGATGGATTCTTCGTGCTTGACCCTGTCGTAGGTGCTTGGTCCTTCTGTAGTCATGGTCGATCTGGTTGGGTGGGAGTCCTGGAGGCAACATCGATGGTTGTACACCTTTCTTTACCCAGATCTGTGTCATGCCCAACACTTCTTTCTTCTTGAGGGCTCTTTGTCTATTTGATAGACTGGCTGTCTTGCATTGTTTTGCTTGCTTCTGAGGTTGAGCTCCTGTGGATGCTTTGCTCTTTAAAAAACAAGAAGAAGGTTCATCTTGCCTTTGCGACTGTCCTTCCGTGATTGCGTCCGTCTGGATCATAGAGCTTTTGACATCTACAACATCTTGTTTGAGAAGATTAGCCTTAGAGGAACAAAGAGAGTGTGTGGTGTCAGTTTCAGTGGGCATGCGATTCTCCAATTCTAATGTAATGCATTGATTATATACCCACACTTGAAGAAGTTGACTTCTTAGGTTCAAGTTGACAGCATGGTCGTAAATCCAATCTTGACCCAAGACAAGTGGCTCTGTGAGGTCCTCATCATGACACACTAGCATCTTGACTTTTATTGGAACATCTTGAAGGTAGATGGGAAGTTCCACCTCTCCTAAACAAGGGGTTTCCACGCCTCCTAAACCTATGAGATAGGCTTCTATGGGCTCGATGTTCAATTGCAGGTCTTGGCAGTATGAAAGTCTAACTGCACTAGTTGCTGCTCGTGAGTCAATCAATGCTCTCACAGTTCTTACACTCTTTCCTTGTCCTACCTCTATAGTCACAAAGGGTCGTCGATCAATTATTTGAGAAGTAGTTATGCCCGATTTTTGGCACATGTCCATGTGATATTTTGGAGCTTTTGTGTTGACATCTAGGCCTAGCCGTCGTAGCTTATTTCTTCTGATGCGTTCTCTCGCCTCTGCTTGTGCTTCTTCTCTAACCCTTAACTCCTCTTCTTTTCGCTTCTTAGCAGTGTTGAGTCTCATGAGCATTTCCTCTGTAAGAGGTTCTTGATATAACTTGACTCGGCATCCACTAATATAGTTTGGTAGGATATCACCTTCTAAAGTGGCCAATTGAACTGCACCGCTAGTGGAGAGTCTATTAATGATCATGGGTCCATATCCTCGTTTCCCCAATTTGCGGGCATGTTGCTTTAGCGTATAAACCAGCACTAGATCTCCTTCCTTCAAGCCTTTATTCTTTACATGGGCATCAAAGTATGCCTTTTGCCTTTTCTTTGCAGCATAAATGCCTGCTGCTGCTCGTAGCCTCGTCTCACCTAAGCGTTCTAGATCAAAGATCTTGGAAGACAACTCATGTCCATTCCACTCATGCTCTTGTGCTACTTTCAAGGCAGGGATTAGGAAGTCTAATGGTAGCACAGCATTCTGTCCAAAAACCATCTGAAATGGGGTAGCATTGAGTACCGTTTTGTAGGCAACTCGGTATGCCCAAACAGCATGATGAAGTTGTTTGTCCCAATCAGAGCGTTTATTATTCACCAGTTTTGTTAATACGTTACATAGGATCTTATTCGTGCTCTCGGCCTGTCCGTTGGCTTGTGGGTGATAGGGGGCAGACTTCTTATGTATCACCATGAATTCTTGAAGGAGATTTTCAATGACCTCATTCAAGAAGTGCGTACCTCTATCACTAACCAACTCTATTGGTAACCCGTACCTAGTGAACACATTTTCGAATAATAACTTAGCCGTTGTTTGAGCATCATTCTTTGTCGTGGCTTTTACTTCTACCCACTTTGTAAGGTAATCTGTGGATACAATAATGTATTCTGCATGGGAGTTTCTAGCTGGGGGGTTAATAGGACCAACAAAGTCTATGCCCCACTTCGAGAATGCGCGCCCTCCCATCATTGGCCTTAAAGGCATCTCATCTTTTCTTATCGGATACTGGGCACGTTGGCATGTGTCACATTTCTTCACATAAGTATGTGCATCCATATGAAGAGTGGGCCACCAAAGTCCTGAGAATAGAATGGTCTTAATTACTCTGTCAGGCCCAAAGTGTCCACCTACAGCACCGCTGTGTGCAGTTTCTAAGACTTTCAAATAGTCTGATTCATGAACGCACAGTCTTAGGTAACCATCCTTGCCTCTTCGATATAAGTTGTCTCCTACCAAGGCATAGTCTTGAGCCTCTTGCTCCATGCTCCGTTTTCTTGCAAGACTAGCCTGATTGGGTAATGTTCTCGATCTCAGGAACTCAACCAATGGAGCACTCCAATCTGGGATTAATGACACATGATAAAGAGTGGCATGCTCCACTGGGGGTCTCTTCTGGCACACTGGACAATTTTGGATCCACTCCTGTATTTCTTTGTCCATGCTAGGCCAATACACTCCTAAACGTTTTAGATTCTGCAATGTTCGTTGTTTAGAGTAGTGATTTCCTAGCAGTCCCTCATGGGCTTGTTGCATCCAACTAGTATGTTCGTCGTCCTCAACACAACAAGCTAATACGCCCTCGGTATCTTGCTTGTATATACTTCCGGCCAATATTTGATACTTTTGTGATTTTACAATTTCTTCTTTGCTTGTTTTCACATTCTTATTTGCAGGACCGAAGGTTAGGACTGGTACCAACTTGTTTGTCCATTTAGGAACAACTTCTAAATTGAACAGATAAGCATCGGGCAATTCATCAGACACTCCTTGCGGTGGCTCTCCTGAAGTGATGCGAGAAAGATGGTCTGCCCTAAGATGGGTTCTACCTTTCCTGACAACAACTTCAAAGTCGTATTCCATTAGTAAGAGGAACCATCTTACTAAACGGCCTGTATTGCAAGGTTTATTGACCAAATATAGTAAAGCCTGATGATCGGTGAAAAACTTGAACTTATTGGCCAATAGATAGTGTCTAAACTTCTTCACAGCGTATACCATGCCTAGGCCTTCTCTCTCTGTTGTGGTATAATTTCGTTCAGCTGCATTTAATTGCCTACTAGCATATGCTATCGGCAAATCTAGGTTTCCTTCACCTGTGGGTTGTGCTAACACACATCCTATTGCATGATTGGAGGCATCTACATGGACATGGAAGGGTTTGCTCCAATCCGGAGTAGTCAATATTGGTGCTGTGCACAAACGTCTTTTCAGCTCGTTGAAGGAATTCTCGCATTCCTCGTTCCACTCAAAATTTGTTAACAACCCATAAAGAGGTTTAGCTATGATGGCATACATGTGGATGAACCTACGGTAATATCCACAATGGCCCATAAAGGCTTGTACCTCTTTAACATTCCTTGGTCTTGACAGCTCTGCTATCGCTCTTACTTTGTCCTCATCTGTTGAAATTCCATTCTTAGAAACAATGTGACCTAAGATCTTACCTTGTCGTACCATGAACACACACTTTTCTGGGTTCAGACAAACTCGATAACCTCTACACTTGTTGAACATCTGTCTGAGCTCAGGGATGTGGTAACTTCTCTGTTGGGAATGCGCACATAAATCATCCACATATACTTCTAAGCTCTTCCGCAAGAACTCTTTGAAGACATGACACATGAGCCTTTGGAATGTTGCAGGTGCATTGGTGAGCCCAAATGGCATCACACGAAATGCAAAAATTCCCCATTCTGTGGCAAAGGCCGTTTTGTGTTGATCTTCGGGGGCAATGGCTACTTGGTTGTAACCTCAAAATCCATCAAGGAAGCTATAAACTTCCTTTCCTGCAACACGCTCCAATAGATGTTCGGTGATTGGAAGTGGATAACTATCTCTGATCGTAGCGGCATTAACTTTTTTAAGGTTAATGCACACTCGCAATTTCCCATTCTTCTTGGGCACCACCACAATGGGGGACACCCATTCAGTGTGCTCAATCTCATAGATGAATCCAGCTTCAATCAGCCTGTCAATTTCCTCCTTTATTTTGGCTGCATAATTGTCATTATATGTGTAGGGCTTTTGTTTGGTGAACTTGGCATCAGCGGTCATCGGAATCGTATGAGAGCAAATCTTTGGATCTACTCCTTTCAAGTCTCTATAGTGCCATGCGAACACATCCCTATATTCCCTTAATAGAGCTACAAGCTCTGCTTCTTCTTTTGCACTTAGGTCATCTCCTATGTACGTACATCGTTCTTCGTTCCCTTCAATGGTCACTACAATTTTTTTGGTCTTTTCTTTATTGTCATATGCTTCTCCTATAATGGCCTCTCTCTTAGGCATCCGTACCAAAATTTTTCGGTCTTCCACTTCATATTTCTTGAAATTTTCTGGTACTTCAAATAATGATTCTTCCTCTTCTTGTTTCACTGCCTTTCTTTTCTTTTTCTTTTGACCTCCTTCACTTCCTTCCTTTGAATTTATCGTTTTAATACTCGTGAGGGGTTCTTCTTCTTTTTGGGTTAACACTCCTATGTCTTCTAAATAGTGTTCCTCTGAGTCAAAGTAAGTATCCATCACAATGGATTCTAGATCATCGTCATTCTCTTCTTCTTCTATGAACTCACTAGGATCACACTCTTCCAACAGGGGCTGACACATGAACACTGAAATATCATAACCCTCCTCATCACAATGAGGTGTCCATTGTTCTTCATTGACTGCTATGTCCATGGTAGCTAAGATTTCTGCCCAACCATGAGGTTCAAATTCCTCATCTGGAAATATCATTGGTGTATAGGCTGGGTCTTTTATTAGTCTATCTCCTGGGGACGTTCCTTCCTCTCTTGCTTTTAGACGCTTTTCCTCTTCCTCTGCTACCTTGCACATCCACAAGTGAGTATCTTCATGCAACCATGATGGATCAGGTGAACTTCTAGAATGCACGGAGATAGAATCTTCTTTCACTTTGTGGATAGGATTCCACTGTAGGGGTGGTACATCTCGAAAGGTGTAATCCTTCAAATTAACCTTGGTGGTGACCCCTAAGTGTTGTAAGTACAAGGAGTTGGTTCCCCAATCCTGTACTATTTGCAATTGTCGTAGGAAGGGTCTGCCTAGGATCATCTCGTAGACATTATTTTTCTCAAAGTCACATATAGCAAACGTATGTTCAAACTCTACACCACAAGTGGTTAGAGTTATCCCTTCAAGCAATCCTAGAGGTCTTTCAAAATGACCATCTACCATTTGAAGCTTCATTCTTGTTGGTCTTAATGTGGGTTTGCCCCATTGCTTCCAGAGGGAGGTGGTCGCAATAGCAACACCAGCACCCGAATCTACAATTGCCTTGGTTGTGTAACCTTGATAGGTGATCGGAAGATAAGTGTTACCTTCTTCACCTTCGCTCATGTCTCCTATCTTGTCGAGAGGTATCTCTGGAACTTTTTGCTTAGAGCCTACTTTTGGCATATTGGATTCAAGTTCTGGAACCTGATCCTTCATATGATTCCAGAGCTCAGGTTTTGCTTTGAGCAGCTCTTCCACAGTGAGATGACATTGAACCTTAGTGTTCTTCACAGCCTCAGTGTTTCTTGGAATCACTGAGTCTTCATTTCTTACCAATATTGTGGGAGCTCTGATCTGGATAGATTCAGATTCCCATGGGCCTATGAAATGAGGCAACTCTCGTAAAGAATTAGATTCAAAATCTAATCTTTCATCTTCTTGTTGCTCTGCTTGGTCTCCATAGATAGACGGAATGTCTTGGGGAAATTGATCATGAAGATCATCAATCTCAGGAATAGGAGGGGAATTACCCTTCTCCTTGGCCCATTTCTCTTCTTGTATTTCCCGCAAGAACTCTTGAGAGTACTGTTGAATTGAAGGAGGCATTCCAGCATCCGTGGAATTAGGAACATAAGCTCCCATTGGTGGTGAGCTTCCTCTTTCAATAACTGGTTGAGCCTGTGGAGGTAAAGAAATTTGTGGTTTATTTACCAACTGGTCTAATCTTTCTAGTAAACCTTGGAAATGCAAATCCGATTTGACAGAGTTTGTCTGATTGAACTTTTGACTAGTCTCAAGTATAGCCTGAGCTTGTTCTACCATTTTCATGCACATTTTCATCCGTTCAATCTCTAAATCTGCTCTAGGGTAACTCTTGTCTAGGTTTGCAGCTGTTGGCCCTTCTTGAAGACGAGCCTGGTAGGCCTTGAACATCATGTCCAAGCCTTCTGGGGTTGGATCTGCAAGAACAGACCCTGGTTGTGGGTTATTTACAATGGGTGGTGGGGTGGAATGAGGTGGAGTGGATGGAGCTTCCGCATGCGAGGGGCTTTGAGATGCAATGTCTTCTATTTTTGTTTTGGCATCTTTTAGACTTTCTTCTATTTCAGATATCTTTTTGTTCCACTTGCGATTAGCCTTCTCTCTGGTATCCTTCCATGTTCTTGGCTTCCTCTTACTAGGCTCTCCTGACTCACTTGACTCCGATTGCTCAGATGGTTTTGCTTGTTGTGCAGCCTGTGCTCTAGTAACTGCCTGTACAGGAGCCACATTATTGCTACTTGAACTTGAATCTGCCACTAAGCCTACCACGTTGATGGGTGTAACCTTGGGTGCACTAGAGGGATTCTTGGGACACTCTCTAGGAAGATGTTCCTTGCCGCACTCAGGACAAAAGCCTTGTATTGTGATGTTTTGTCCTAGTCCGAGAGCAGGTTGGTGGGGACATTCACGAATGAAATGGTCGCCCTGACATCTAAAGCATGGTCCTCTAGGGGCTTGTGGTCTTACTTGTCTCAATTGGGGCCTAGGATTTGGATTCGTATACATGACATTGGAGTATTCTGGCTCCCAATTTTGTTCCATAGGTGGTGTCTCATATTGACACTGAGAAGTCTCACTTTGCTCAGGTGACTCTATATAATAAGCATGTGGACTATCTTCATGGAAGTAGTTTGAACCATGAGCGTGAGAATCATTTTCTGAGACCAATGGGGTTAGTGGCACCAATGCTCTATTAGGGTTCTCCTCTGCCATCGTATATTTAACTGGGATCACATTGGCAGGAGTTGGCAGTTGGTTTCCTAGGACTGGTTGTGGCCTATATGGTGCCTGATATTGCTGCTGGTATTGAGGTTGATATTGTTGTGGCCTATAATATGGCTGTTGGTACTGATTCTGATACCTACCCTGCTGGTAAGGTTGCTGATAATTTTGTCTAACAGCCTGCCTGTTATACCGACAATCTTGGGCCGTATGATTTGTGTATTTTCTCTCAATGGTGCAATACAAAGCATTAGGGTTTCCTTGGGGTTGAGTCATCATTGGGCAGACATTAGCCATGTGATCTCCTCCACATGTATAACATCGCTTCACTGAAGTGACCCTTGGCATTTGTCTATTTTGAACTCCTAGCTTTTTGGCCACTTGCTCAGCTATCTCATCTATCTCAGTGGAGGCTCTAGAGGTATGACTTGTAGAACTATCAGAATCCTTATAGAGTTTGGATAGTCCTAATTCCTCACCCAAGTTGTCTTCTATGTCAATGCACATCCGTATACACTCTTCTATGGATCTAGGCTCTTTCAAGTATACATATGACCTTAATTTTGTGCTCAATAGGCCATCTAAAAACAGTGCCACCTGTTTAGCTGATGTGGGTAATTCTGGTACAGGGCATCTTTCCAAGTACTGTCTAAACCTTCTTCTTGCAAGTCGCACTGTTTCTTGGGGTGTCTGTTTGAAGCTGTGGATCAAGGATGATGTGTTATGCCTGATACCGCTTTTGGAAAATTCCACAATGAATTCTTCTAGAAGCTGACCTATCTCTCTATAGTTGCGACTGTTTAGAGGTTGAAACCAAGCTAAGGCAGTACCCTTAAGAGTCAAACCAAATGCCTCGAACTGGGTGAACAAGTCTTCAACCTGTTCAGCTCTTAGCACTTGTTTGAACTCCGCCACATGATCATAAGGATCTCCAAATCCATCAAAGTAGTTCTTCATTGTCTTAACCACTTGAGAGGGTCTAAGGGTTCTTGAGTGTTCTCGTGGTCTAGGCAATGGGAAATCATGATCATCTCTTTGATGTCTATGAACTCTATGTCTCTCCCTTTCAAGTCTTTCCGTTCCATATCCTGATCTGTCTCTGCCTATAGTGTCTGCAAAGCTTACCTCCAGTCTCTCTCTAGTTCTTTCTCTCTGGGTTTCATGAGCCTTGGATGATCCGGCTCCTTGGAGGCCCTCGGAAACATTAGATCTTGGTGGAGGGAAAATTGATTCACCTTGCCAAGTGTAAGCATGTCTGTCATGATCTGATACCAAGAATAATTTCTGAGATGTGTGATCTAGGTAGACAGCTTCCCCTGGTGTCTCTGGGTCCTTGAATTCGTAGATGGTGACTACTGGGCTGGGTTGATCTGGCCTAAATCTCCAAAAGGCTTCCTCCGTTTCTCTATTCACGAATAGTTCTATGCTTTTATTATCTTGAGGAATCCATTCTGGAGTGAGCACTCTGGTTAAGACTGACTTACCTCTAGGGGTCTTGGGTTCTCCTCCTAGGTCTCCTTGCTCTAGGTCTCCTATCTCATTATCAGGAATGATATTTCCAAACTCATCTGTCCTATCTGGTAAGTTGGTAACCACATACATGGTTCCTTCCTTATCAACGTAAGCACCCTCTTCAAACTTGACTACTGGGTGTTCAAGTCCAAAGGGTTGGTCAGGATTTTTGAGTTGAACCACTGATCGCCTTAGACCATCCTCATAGATGCGAGCACCTAATTGGTTGGTCCTGATATACTCCAATTGGGTCTTATAGGGACCTTCTGGTGTCTGTAAATAGGCAGTGCCGGAGCTACGTGTGGGTTTTTCCATGTTAAAAGACATTTCCGAGTCACTGGTTTCTGAACTTCGTGTGTAAGGATAACCATTAAGCTGTTGAGCCCAAGACTTGGATGTATGGTTGACACTAGCCTCAGATGACCTAATGCTTTGTCTATCCTTGCCTAAGTGTCTGCCAGATCTCAGGTTCATAAGCCTTGGCTTCTAGTCCCAAAGTTCTCTTATATTGCTCAAAATCCTTTGGAACACCTTGGTTTTCCAATTTTCCTGAGGGTCAACTTCAAAATACCCTATCATAACCCTCCTCATCACAATGAGGTGTCCATTGTTCTTCATTGACTGCTATGTCCATGGTAGCTAAGATTTCTGCCCAACCATGAGGTTCAAATTCCTGATCTGGAAATATCATTGGTGTATAGGCTGGGTCTTTTATTGGTCTATCTCCTGGGGACGTTCCTTCCTCTCTTGCTTTTAGACGCTTTTCCTCTTCCTCTGCTACCTTGCACATCCACAAGTGAGTATCTTCATGCAGCCATGATGGATCAGGTGAACTTCTAGAATGCACGGAGATAGAATCTTCTTTCACTTTGTGGATAGGATTCCACTGTAGGGGTGGTACATCTCGGAAGGTGTAATCCTTCAAATTAACCTTGGTGGTGACCCCTAAGTGTTGTAAGTACAAGGAGTTGGTTCCCCAATCCTGTACTATTTGCAATTGTCGTAGGAAGGGTCTGCCTAGGATCATCTCGTAGACATTATTTTTCTCAAAGTCACATATAGCAAACGTATGTTCAAACTCTACACCACAAGTGGTTAGAGTTATCCCTTCAAGCAATCCTAGAGGTCTTTCAAAATGACCATCTGCCATTTGAAGCTTCATTCTTGTTGGTCTTAATGTGGGTTTGCCCAATTGCTTCCACAGGGAGGTGGTCGCAATAGCAACACCAGCACCCGAATCTACAATTGCCTTGGTTGTGTAACCTTGATAGGTGATCAGAAGATAAGTGTTACCTTGTTCACCTTCGCTCATGTCTCCTATCTTGTCGAGAGGTATCTCTGGAACTTTTTGCTTAGAGCCTACTTTTGGCATATTGGATTCAAGTTCTGGAACCTGATCCTTCATATGATTCCAGAGCTCAGGTTTTGCTTTGAGCAGCTCTTCCACAGTGAGATGACATTGAACCTTAGTGTTCTTCACAACCTCAGTGTTTCTTGGAATCACTGAGTCTTCATTTCTTACCAATATTGTGGGAGCTCTGATCTGGATAGATTCAGATTCCCATGGGCCTATGAAATGAGGCAACTCTTGTAAAGAATTAGATTCAAAATCTAATCTTTCATCTTCTTGTTGCTCTGCTTGGTCTCCATAGATAGACGGAATGTCTTGGGGAAATTGATCATGAAGATCATCAATCTCAGGAATAGGAGGGGAATTACCCTTCTCCTTGGCCCATTTCTCTTCTTGTATTTCCCGCAAGAACTCTTGAGAGTACTGTTGAATTGAAGGAGGCATTCCAGCATCCGTGGAATTAGGAACATAAGCTCCCATTGGTGGTGAGCTTCCTCTTTCAATAACTGGTTGAGCCTGTGGAGGTAAAGAAATTTGTGGTTTATTTACCAACTGGTCTAATCTTTCTAGTAAACCTTGGAAATGCAAATCCGATTTGACAGAGTTTGTCTGATTGAACTTTTGACTAGTCTCAAGTATAGCCTGATTGTTCTACCATTTTCATGCACATTTTCATCCGTTCAATCTCTAAATCTGCTCTAGGGTAACTCTTGTCTAGGTTTGCAGCTGTTGGCCCTTCTTGAAGACGAGCCTGGTAGGCCTTGAACATCATGTCCAAGCCTTCTGGGGTTGGATCTGCAAGAACAGACCCTGGTTGTGGGTTATTTTCAATGGGTGGTGGGGTGGAATGAGGTGGAGTGGATGGAGCTTCCGCATGCGAGGGGCTTTGAGATGCAATGTCTTCTATTTTTGTTTTGGCATCTTTTAGACTTTCTTCTATTTCAGATATCTTTTTGTTCCACTTGCGATTAGCCTTCTCTCTGGTATCCTTCCATGTTCTTGGCTTCCTCTTACTAGGCTCTCCTGACTCACTTGACTCCGATTGCTCAGATGGTTTTGCTTGTTGTGCAGCCTGTGCTCTAGTAACTGCCTGTACAGGAGCCACATTATTGCTACTTGAACTTGAATCTGCCACTAAGCCTACCACGTTGATGGGTGTAACCTTGGGTGCACTAGAGGGATTCTTGGGACATTCTCTAGGAAGATGTTCCTTGCCGCACTCAGGACAAAAGCCTTGTATTGTGATGTTTTGTCCTAGTCCGAGAGCAGGTTGGTGGGGACATTCACGAATGAAATGGTCGCCCTGACATCTAAAGCATGGTCCTCTAGGGGCTTGTGGTCTTACCTGTCTCAATTGGGGCCTAGGATTTGGATTCGTATACATGACATTGGAGTATTCTGGCTCCCAATTTTGTTCCATAGGTGGTTGTTGGAAGGTGTATTCTTGGAAAAGCATTTTTGATGTAAAAAATTAGTAAAAAGTCAAAAAAAAACTTGTAAAATATTTATGCAATGGTTGTAAAAATAAGGAAGAGTCTTCCTTATGTGGTTGAGGATCTCATGTAATTTTTGTAGAATTTTTAGAAACTCTTAGATAGCATTTTTTAGAAAATTAGAGAAAAAGACCTAATTTCAAGTGTGAAAAGGGACGCTTGAAAATGTATATAAGTCAATTTTCTCTATTTTGGAGAGGTTGGTTAGTCATTTGCTCAAGCTATCAATAGAGAAGAAAGAGTTTCTGCAAAAATCGTGTTTTCTCCTGTTGAGTGTATTTTCTTTGATGTGTGAGCTTGTCTCTTGCTTAATCATGGAGATTTGTGAGTTACATTTGTGTATTATTGAGTAAGTTGTATGAAGAGAGAGACCTATTGCTGTAAATGAGTGGAAAGGACTGAAGGAAGTTTCAAAATTGTGAAAATTGTAACAAAGAATCAACAAATCATCTTTATTTTGTCAATCCTAGGAATATCCATAAGACCACAGCCCCTTCAAGATAATAGATTCAAGGAAATAAGAAATTGATGGCTGGATTGCTGAGAGAAATTGAAGATGAAGAGAAAATCTTGAGTTTACCATAACTAAGGCAAATCTCCATCATTTTCTATGTTCTTTATGTCAAAACCATGCCATTTCATTAGCAGAATACAAATATGAACTCAAAATTGAAAAATATCACCTGTATCACAAAGACGAGACAATCGCGATTCTGTACCAACAGACGATTTTCACAATTTTGAAACTTCCTTTAGTCCTTTCCACTCATTTACAGCAATAGGTCTCTCTCTTCATACAACTTACTCAATAATACACAAATGTAACTCACAAATCTCCATGATTAAGCAAGAGACAAGCTCACACATCAAAGAAAATACACTCAACAGGAGAAAACACGATTTTTGCAGAAACTCTTTCTTCTCTATTGATAGCTTGAGCAAATGACTAACCAACCTCTCCAAAATAGAGAAAATTGACTTATATACATTTTCAAGTGTCCCTTTTCACACTTGAAATTAGGTCTTTTTCTCTAATTTTCTAAAAAATGCTATCTAAGAGTTTCTAAAAATTCTACAAAAATTACATGAGATCCTCAACCACATAAGGAAGACTCTTCCTTATTTTTACAACCATTGCATAAATATTTTACAAGTTTTTTTTTGACTTTTTACTAATTTTTTACATCAAAAATGCTTTTCCAAGAATACACCTTCCAACATCCTTCCCCTCCTAAGCCTTTCGGCTCCTGACGAAAGATTTTTGTGATCCTCTACTTTGGTCACTTTTCTTCATTTCTTCTTTCTTTGATATACCTGTGACAGTAAATCATGGCTTTTCCTTTCTGTTACATTCAAATTGTTGACCATCTCGAACAAAGCTTTTCTCCATTGTATCGCAGCTTCAGGCTTATCTATGACATCCTTCTTCAAATATTCTGTGTAAGCAGCTTCATAGGCAGTAAGTCTTGCTTTTGTAACAACAGATAAGTTTCCAAAAATTTCTGACTCCCTTTCAAAGAATCCATAATCAAAAGCATCTTCAAATATTTGCAAAAAATGACTGCCCAAAAATATTATTCTACTGTAGTAGGCCATCAAACAAATCCTGTCTGGTGTCTCACTCAAATCAAACAAAAGAGCATCTGTTGGCGAATTAAAACCTATGTAGTTCAAAATTCTGACATCTGTATCAGTGTAGGTCTCTATACAGGCTAGAATCAACCTCATTATTCTGACAAGTAATATACAAGCCGGATCATTAACATCTTTATATGTTGTTAAAACTGACTCAGCAGTATTCACCATGTAACTTTTTGTAGGCCAAGTTCCTGCCTTTGGACCTGCTATTTTTGGAAAGTTCAGCCATTTTGCTGGAATCTGACCTGTTTTTCTTCTTTCCCAAAAAACAGTCCATTCTCTTCTTCTGGCAACTGGGCAATAAGCTGGGTTAATCTTTAAATTCAAAGGTGCCTCTTTCCAGATTTTCCTACATTCCTTATTGGCATCCAACCACTTATTTCTCCATTTAGGATTTGCTCTTTCAAATAACTCCTTCGTGACATTAATATCTTCTTCATACTCAAGGTATTTGTTTGGAGATAGCCCTACTCTGGCCAATTGATAATTCTTTATACTCTCCAAAATCATACAGAAAGGTATTCCCAATCCATCTGCAGCCCAATGATGCTGATCTGGATTAATGCCTTTATTCAGAGCAAAGGTAACTATTTGATCTTCATACTCATCATGCATTTTTCTGATAAATTCCATTCTTGACTCTCTATTGGTCAATAATTTCTGGACAAAATCTTCAGAATATTTTTCCTCTGTTTCTCTTGCTGCTGGTTCCTTATTCTCTTGTTCCCTGTCAAAATCCCCTGTTTCATATTCCCTGTTATCTGTATATTCTGCCTGTACTTGATCTTGAATTTCTTCTTGAACTTTTGATTTCTCCAACTGTTTCTGTAATTCTTCTATAGTCATTATTGAACTTTTGTTCTGAGCTGCCCATAACTCCTTTTCCTTCCTCCACTCATTTCTTTCTTTCTCCATCTTTGTTTGCCATTCACTTCTTTCCTTCTCTACCTCCAAATGTAATTGATGATACCCTCTCATTGATGTAGCAGCATGAGTGTTTGCCTGTTTCTCCATTTCTTTGGCCTCCTTTAATTCTATTTGAAGTCTTTGAATTTCTTTATGCAGCTCTTCCTTTTCTTCCTCTGTCAATTGAACAGGTTTACCTCCATCTTGTAGTTGACCTTCTTCTAACAACACTTTATTAATCTCTTCATGTGCTCTAGTCAGGATTTGATAGGATGTTTGTAAAGTTCTGTATCTTCCTCCTATGGCTTTTATTTCCATTTCCATTTTGGCATTCTGCTCTGATAACTTTACACTCTTTTCTTCCAAATATTGGATCCTGTTCTGCTTCTGAACCTCAGCTTCTTCCAAAGCAATGATTCTATTGATATATTCTTCATTCCTTTCCTTCATCACCCTTAATTGCTCTGTCATCTGCTCTTTTTCCCTCTTGTGTTCTTTGATAATTAAACTTCCTTTTTCAAATTCTGATTCAGCCACCATTCCTGATATGATCATATTTCTACTAGATGGTCTGAACTGTTCAATGTTGCTCATAATTATTTGACAGGCTGATCTTATATTTTTGGGTATTCTTTCCAACCCTACTTCTATTTCTGTCTGTCTAACTTCAATTTGCTTATCTTCTTTATCCACATCCTCTTCTTCTGCTGCTGTTTCATCTTCTATGTCCTGAATGTCTTGTTCTTCATAACTGTGATCATCAGTCTTTATATCCTGATTGGTATCATCCTCTTCATAAACTAGTGCTTTGTCATTTGCACTCTTCTGCTCTGAAAAATCTGAAGCCCTCTTTTTTTCTAATGACTTCTTTTCTTCCAATACTTGTTGCTTCTCTGTAAAGAGCTGGTCTCCCTTAGTTTGTATCTCCTTCTCTTGTGTTAGGGTTTCCTGACTTCTGTTTGAGTCCTTTCCAACAAGAGTTTGTTGAACTTTCCTGAGTTGCTCTTCCTGTTCCTGTTTTTCCTGAATTTCAACTGATTCAATTTCTTTTGTACAAGCAACCTGGTCATTTCTTTTCTCATTTGTGTATTCTTGATCTTGCTCCTCACTGTCCATAAAATCTGCTTCTACCTCTTGTTCTTGATCATTCTTAGATGTAAAGTCCCCACTGCTTTTTATATCCTGCAGCACATCCTTTATACTTTGAACAATTCCTTCCTCTATTACTTGTCCCAAGACCTCTTGAGCATTCTTTTCTGGTTCTAACTTCTTGCTTTCTTGGTCTTCGGATGCATCCTTCTGCTGATTATTTGAACTGCCGAATACCTTCTTTGCTAGTTCCTCTAAACTTGCAGTCAACCTTGCATTTAATTGGAATTGTGTCTGTGAAGGTTCGGTCCATATTGAATTTCCACCAACATTCATTATTCCAGAGCTATCTTCATCTCTCTTCTGGTTTTCCTCTTCTGTCATTCTTGCCTTTCCTTTTAACAGCCTTCTTTTTTCTTCAGCACTCATCTGTGGAACTATTTCCTCCTGTGTCTGCTTCTCTTGAGATTTCTTACTTGAATCCTCAGGTGTCTTCAGCTTCTCTGTGGCTTGCATAACCACATTAGGAGTAGTTGGTATTGAAAGATTTAGACTTTTTAACAAGAAGTTTTCAATATCACTATCTGAATCAGATGAGAATCGTGAAGATCCTCCCACTTCTTGTTCTGTAGGCTTTGATACTTCCATCACTGAGATTAGCTTCTGTGTTTCTTTTGTAATTACTTGTTCCATTTCTTTCATCACAGGTTCATCTGCCATTTTTCCTTTCCCTTTCTTTATCATCTTCTTCTTTTGAACAGGTTTCCTTGGCATCTTCTTTTTCACTATCACGGTAGTCCTGGCCTCTGGAGGTCCTTGCAACTCCTTGAAGTATGCCAGCAATTCTACCTCCTTCTTCACAAATATCTCTTCAGTTTCGGCTGCCATCATTTCCTCATGTAATGCTTCATAGTGCTCCACCTCTTCTTGGATCCAATCTGTAGCTTTGCATGAAAAATCTTCCAACATTTTTTGATACTGAGCCTCATATATAGCTCTTTTGTTGTTTCCTTGAGTGAGATAAGTATAAAGCTGTTCTTTACTTGTCTGCGGAGGGTGAGGTTCACTGGAGGATTGTACCTTTTTCTGTGCTGCCACCTGTTCCTCTCTTGTTTCTTCTACCTGTTCTAATTCTACTTTTCTGGGGTCCAACCTTCTTTTCTTTACTGGAATCACTTCCTCAGAGATTACTTTTCTCTTCATTCTTGTTCCCCTCATGCGAGTTTGTCCTTCTGATTCTCTTCCAAGTGCCTTTCTTGGGGGACTTTTGATTCCTGACATCAGATTTCTGAAGTACTGTGCTTCAGGAGCTAACTTTAGCTGTTCTTCCATTCCAAGAATATGATAAATGATTCTTGTCAAATACTGGGCTCCATTCATGAATTTCTTCTGCTCCCAGTGCTTTGCTGCCTCCTTTAGCTGTTCATGGATGTATGGTGAGACATCCATTACCCCAAATGGCTTGGTTCTATCTTTGTTATTGAACATCAATAGAGTTACTGACTTATGAGGCATGGTGTACCTTGGTAATTTTGGAAAACAAAAGAACTGCAAGAACATTCTTATAGCATATTCTTCATTTTCTCTTCCCTTGAAGTCAGTGAACTTTACATATCCCGTGTAAGTCTCCTTATTTTTCTTGACAAAACTTTGGTCCAGTTTGGTGCCCATTGGATAAAACTGTAAGGCGGCTCTGATATGTTCTGCTTTGATAGTTATCCGTACCTCCTGATTGTCCTTGTTCTTCACTTTGCATCTGAAGTAGGCATCATTACCTTTTCCCACTTCCTCCAAACTTCCCATTACTTGTGCTACTCTTTCAAAGTCAATAAAGAAAATAGGTTCTTCCAAGAGCTTGTGCAATCCCACAGCTTTCCATCTCTTGAGGTTGACAGAAGTTTTCTGAAATCTGTAAAATTCCTGGCACAACATAGTGTACTTATATCCTCCCACTGCTACTGTGAAGATATGCTGTCCTATCACTCCCAGAATTTCTTTAAGTTCTTTTGCTATTTTTTCAGCTTCTGGGATTTCTTGGTCTTCATCTGATTCTAAGTCCACTTGTTCTTCAACTGCATCACTATCCAAAAACCAGTGTCCTCTGGACAAAGTCACTGAATCAGCTTTAAAGTCATGGATTGTCAACTCCTTTGCATTCACCATCCTGTACTTATATATAACAGAAAAGAAAATACTCCACCCACATGAGTCAGTAGATTTTACAAGAAAATACTATATTATTCTGGAATGTTACTGACATATATAAAAAAATAAGAAAGACAAGTTCCAAGCAATTTTTGCTTTTTTCCAAGAGACTCAATTTTAAGTGAGCAACACAGGTGTAGCAAGACATCTAATGTGCTCTCTCCAATTGTCACTTCCTTGCTCAAAAAACAAATTCCTGAATAGAAAGATGATGCTAGAAAAGATGATTAATGAAGAAACTTGAAAAAGTAGTGGTCAAAAAAAATAAAATGATCACAAAAAAAATTTAAACAACAATAAGACAAAACAACTTTTTTCCATAATAAGTTACTCTTTCCCTCCCTATATCTTGCTTTGTGTTTTTTAATTTTAGAAAGAAAATCAAGAAAATAAAATATATATTTTTCTGGTTTTTTTTTTTTTTTTTTCTGTCTTCTTTCCTTCCCCTCCTAATTTTCTTCTGAGGGGAAAGAAGGAAATATTTTTTTGTCATTTTCAAAATTCCAAAAATAGGTCCACTGTGGATTATCCCTCTTCCATTGACCCAATTTTGATTTTTTCACCCAGTAATGTTTTACTCCATTTGTCTTTCTGTTATGGAAATATCCATGCTCTGTGGATGAACATTTTGTGACACTTTTTGGCTTCCATATCCATTTTGTTCTTATTTCCTGTTTTGGTGAGCAATAACTGTGCCTGACTTGTTTCCATATTCCTCTTGTTCTGATTTGTTGATATTGCAAATTTGGCAATAATAGTCTTCTTTGTTTTGTCTCCTCATCCACCTTTACCTTTTCAGTCTTTTGCTGGTCTTGAGTGTATGACGCTTGATCACTTTGTATTGTCAAAATGTTCCTGTCCTCCATTGAGAAAGTAAATCCTTCGAGATCTGGGTCATGAACATCCATATGAACTACCTGCTCTTCATTACTCAGAAAGAACATTAAAAACTTTTTGTCCTTGATGGTCAAATTAAGCTTCATTTTTTCAAAATTTAAGATGACTTTACCTTGTTTGAGCCATGGTTGCCCTAAAATCAGCTTTTCAGTCATTAAATGGTCTGGCCACTCTTCACAATCTATCTCCATATATTCATTATTAAATTTCACTTTAATAGAAAGTGAAGATATGCTCTGAATTCTTTTCCCTCCCAGGGTTTTGATCAAAATTCTGCTTTCAGCTCTCTTAAGGTTAAACTTATTGATCAAGGATGAGCTAATTAGATTCACTTGAGCTCCTGAATCTATCAAAACCCTTATGTTTTCATTCTGATAATTCATCATAATCAAAGGCAAATGTTCTTTTTGTTTTAGAGTGTTTTCACATAAGCACACTTGTTTCAATTTTCTAATTCTCTCTTTGGCTTCTAGTTGAGCCTCCTTTCTAATACTTTCTTCTTCTTTTTTCCTGTTTTGGGCCTTTTGCAATCTTCTCCATTCCTCAGTAGTTAATGGGCACTCATACCTCTTCACTCTACATCCACTTATGAAATTTGGCATGATTTCCCCATCAATGTTGGCTAATTGAATAGCTCCACTCTTGCTTATCTGATGTATGATATATGGCCCATGACCTTTTTTCTGAAACTTTTTCTGATGTTCCTTAATTGTGTAAGCTAAGACCAGGTCTCCTTCTTGTAGATCTTTGTCTTTTATGTGAACATCATGATAAGCTTTTTGTCTTTTCTTGTTTGTGTATATACTCATCACTGCTTGGAGTCTCGATGCTCCCAGTTTTTCCAAATCTATGACTCTCTCAGATAATTCATGTCCTGTCCAATTGTATTGGCTACCCACCTTCAATGTTGGAATAAGAAATTCCATGGGTAAAACTGCATTCTGGCCATATACCAAATTAAATGGTGTAGTCCCTAAAGCCGTTTTGTATGCCACTCTATAAGCCCAAAGAACATGATTCAGTTGATAATCCCAGTCATTTCTGTTTGTGTTGACTAATTTGGACAATACATTGCAAAGTACTTTATTAGTACTTTCTGCTAACCCATTGGCTTGTGGGTGATATGGGGCTGACTTATTGTGACTAATCATGAAATAATTGGTCATGTTTTCTATGATCTGATTCAAAAAATGAGTCCCCCTATCACTTACCAATTCAATCGGTAGTCCAAATCTAGTGATAATGTTTTCATACAAAAATCTAGCAGTGGTGTGAGCATCATTTCTTTTAGTAGCTTTGGCCTCAGCCCATTTTGTCAAATAATCTGTAGCTACTAGTATGTATTCTGCATGAGATTGTCTGGCTGGAGGATGTATTGGTCCAATAAAGTCCAATCCCCATTTACTAAAAGCTCTGGCTGAAATTAAAGGAATTAATGGCATGTTATCTCTTTTGTTTGGTTGACTTACCCTTTGACAGACATCACATCTTCTTACATAAGTTTTAGCATCGGGAAATAGGGTTGGCCACCAAAAGCCAGAATATAAGATGAGTTTGGCTGTTCTATCACTTGAGAAATGTCCTCCAGCTATTCCTGAGTGTGCCATTTCCAACATCTCTAAATACTTTTCTTCTGGAACACAAATTCTCAGATATCCATCCATTCCTCTCTTGTATAATTGTTCTCCTATGAGTTGATATTCCTCTGAGATCACTTGTAGATTTCTTGAATCAGCACCAGCTATTACCTGTTTTCCTTTCTCCTTTCTCTTCAACTTCTCAACAATATTTTCACTCCATTCAGGGTTTTTCTGAAACCAATATAAAGTTATTAATTCTGATTTCTGCCATGTTTGACATTTTTGACAGTTATCAATATATCTCTCCACATCTTGAATCTTATTTGGCCAATGTACTCCCATCCTATTAAGGTTACTTAGAGTGACAATCGTAGAAGCATGAGTACATGGATTCCAGCAATGAGCTTTTCTTACATATTCATGTTGCTCCTCTTCTGGAGTACAATATTCCAGTATACCTGACTGGTTGAGGTGATACAAATGTCCAGCTAACAACATGAAATTCCTGCTTTGTAACACCAGATGTGTGTTATTTGCTAATGACCTACAAGGTCCCATGGTTAGCAAGGGAATTAATGACATCGACCATTCAGGAACACTTTCCACCTTGAATAAGTATGTATCTGGCAAATCATCATCTATAGGTGAACTAGGTTCTTTTGACTGGATTCTTGATAAATGATCTGCTCTCAAGTGTGTTTTTCCTTGTCTAACCACCACCTCAAATTCAAATTCCATTAGTAAAAGAAACCATCTTACTATTCTTCCTGTATGACATGGTTTATTTACTAAATAGAGTAGCGCTTGGTGATCCACAAAGAATTTAAACTTGTTGGCCAATAGATAATGTCTGTATTTTTTGACAGCAAAGATCATTCCCAATCCTTCTCTCTCAGTGGTTGTGTAATTTTTTTCTGCAATGTTTAATTGTCTACTTGCATATGCTACTGGGAAATCTAATTTGCTTCCTTCTATAGGTTGTGCTAACACACATCCCAGAGCATAATTTGAAGCATCGACATGTACATGAAAGATTTTATCCCACTGAGGTGTTTTTAAACTTGGTGCTGTCACCAAACAAGTTTTTAATGTTTCAAATGCTTGGTCACATTCTTCAGTCCACTCAAACTTTGTGATGAGGGCATATAAGGGCTTGGCTATATCAGCAAATTTGTATACAAACTTTCTGTAGTACCCACAATGTCCCATAAAAGTTTGGAGTTCCTTCACATTTGTAGGTCTAGGAAGCTCTATTATGGCTTTTATTTTCTTCTCATCAGTAGAAATTCCATTTTTTGACACTATGTGACCCAACATTCTTCCTTGTCTGACATAGAATACACACTTTTCTGGGTTTAAGCATACTCTATATGTCCTGCACTTCCTGAATATTCTTTCCAAATCTTGTAAATGATCTTGTCTTTTTAAAGAAAAAGTGCATAAATCATCTACATAGATTTCCATCACATTTCTTAGGAATTCTTTGAAAATATGACACATCAACCTTTGAAAAGTTGCTGGGGCATTAGTCAATCCAAAGGGCATAACCCTAAAAGCATAAACCCCCCATTCTGTAGAAAAAGCAGTCTTATGTTGGTCCTCTAAAGCTATAGGTACTTGATTGTATCCTGAGAACCCATCCAGAAAACTATAGACTTCCTTCCCTGCAACTCTCTCAAGAAGATGATCTGTTATTGGCAGTGGATAACTATCCCTTATAGTTGCTGCATTCACTTTCTTCAAGTTAATGCATACCCTAAGTTTCCCGTTCTTTTTTGGCACCACAACTATAGGTGATATCCATTCAGTGTACTCTATTTCATAAATGAAATTAGCAGCCAATAACTTGTCAATTTCTTCCTTTATTTTGGCAGAATATTTATCATTAAATGTATAATGTCTCTGTTTGCTTGGTTTTGCATCAAGTGTCATAGGAATCTTATGCTCACAAATTTTTGGATCAATTCCTTTCAAATCTTTATAACTGTAAGCAAATACATCCCTATAGTTCTTTGCCAGGTTCCTTAATGCTTCTTCTTCTTGTGATGTCATGTCATCAGCTATTACTATTTGTCTCTCTTCTCCTTCTTCCTGTGTAATTACAATTTTCTTTGTTTGTTCTTCATTATCATATGCTTCCCCTTTCTTCTTCTCTCTTTTTGGTTTCATTTTCAGAAGTAGTCTGTCTTCTACTTCATAAGTTTTAAAGTTTGCTGGTACATCAAAGTATTGATCTCTGTTTATCTCTTTCTCTTTCTTTTCTTTTTCCTGGTCTCTTTCTATTTCTTTGTGTTTATGTTCCTTGTATTTGCCTGAGATTTTGTCTTTGATTGCATCCTCAGCTTTTACTGTTTCCAAATATTGTGATTTTCCTTCTTTTAATATCATTTCCTGATTTTGATCCTCCTCTGTTTTTGATACTCCTATCATGTGTATGCCAATGTGAAAAATATCAAATCCTTCCTCATTTTGGAATTCCACTCCCACATATTCCTCATTGGCCAAATCCATGGTAGCTAGAATTTGATTCCATCCATAAGGCTCAAACTCTTCATCTTTGAATGGTTGAGGCACATAATTTTCATCTTGTATTTCTCTTTCTTCCACACAATCTTCTCTTCTTAACTTCCTTTTCCTATTTGTGATATTTCTTAATATGTTACACTTCCAAACTGCTGATTCACCCTCTTCCTGATCCTCCCTCTCTGATTCTTCACTTTCCTGTTGATTTTGATGTATTTTATACCATTCTCTAGGAGATATGTCACAATAGTGGCCATTTCTTAAGTTTACTCTTGTTATTCTCCCCTGGTTCTGAAGATACAAACAATCATTACCCCAATCTTGTACAATTTGCATTTGTCTCATGAAGGGTCTTCCTAGGATAATTTCATAAGATGTGGATTGTGGAAATTCTACTATAGCAAAGGTATGCTCTATTTCTATGCCACATATGTCCACAATCACTTTTTCCCAAATTCCTAGGGGCTTTTCTATATGTCCATCTGCAAGTTGTAATCTCATTTTAGTGGGTAGTAATTCATTTCTTCCCCATTTCTCCCAGGTTTGTTTAGTCATTATAGCCACTCCTGATCCACTATCCAAAATGGCTTTTGCTGAATGTTTTCCATATTGTAATTTTAAGGTTGAATTCCCTTCTTCTCCTTCATAATATCCTCCTATTTTGTCAATAGGAATATACCATAGTTCCTCTAATTCTTGTGTTGGTGAATGAAGGTTTCCAGATATTGTTTCTGCTTTGTTCATCTTGTTTCGTAGGTGAGGATTCTGTTTCAACAAATTTTCCCATGTTGTATGACATGTAATACTACAATGTTCATCTAAGATCATTTGGAATGTTATTTGTGGATTTCCTTCTTTATCATCTTCCTTGGTTTTTGTTTTTTCATGCTGATCAACTGTTCTCCGAGAGCTGTCTTCTTCCCCTAATCTGAGTTGTGTTTCCTGGATAATTTGTTTGCATTTTAGCATCCTTTCATGCTCTAAATCCGGTATGGGATAAGCCATTACATGATCTGCAGGGCTTGGTCCCTCTTGAATCCTTCCTTTATAGGCTTTGATTAGGGTGTCTAGGCTCTGAGAATTTCCTAATTCAGACAGATTCTGGGTCTTTTGAGGAGAAGTATGTTTTGAATTTGTTTGTTCCTGATTGTCTTCTTCCAGACTTTTGCCCACTTTCCTTTTCTTTTCCCATTTCCCTTTTTGTCTATTTTTCTTCCCTTTTGATGTAGAACCCTCATTTTGTTCTTTCATTGTTCCTTGTTGTTTGGCTTGTGCCCTTGTTATAACATTAAGCTCAATTTGATCATTGTCACTCAATTCCTCTTGTTCCATAATTTTGACTGTTTTTAAAGGTATGTTATTAGGTGTGTTCTGTTGTTTTTGGGGATTTTTTGGACAGTCCTTGATCAAATGTTCTCTACCACAATCCTTACAGTATGCTCCCTCTATTCTGAATGTTGGAGGTTGTGGACAATCTCTAATGAAATGCTCTCCCCCACACCTATAACATGTTATCTTTGGTCCCCCTTTGAATTGAGGTTTTTGATTGGACATGTAGTTGTTGGTAATGTACATGAATGTTGCTGTGTCCATTTCAATTTTCCCATTTCCCAAATCTAGTGCTTTAAGCTCAGGTTCCCTTATTTCATAATCTTCCCATTCTTCCTGATGTCCCTCACTCCATTGATACTCTTCCTTATAAGGTGATCTGAATCTTGAATTTCCTTCGTCAATGGGTGTATATTTGACTGGTACCACATTAGTTGGAATAGGAGGCTGTTGTCCTAATACTGGCCTTGGTTGCTCAGTATAACCTGATTCCCTCTGAGTCATGTAGTCTCTTTCCTTGACAGGTTGTTTGTTATAGAAGCATTCCTCCCTGGTATGGTTTGTCCATTTTCTCTCTAGTGTACAATACTTGAGTGTCTTCCTATCTTGTAAGTGTTGTGGTTTCTGATAAGGGCATTGTTGTGCCAGATGATTTTCTCCACAAATATAACATTTCTTGTTTGTGTTTATCCTAGAGTTTATCAGATTAGTTTTAGTGCTTACCTCTAGGGCTTTAGCAATAGCCTGAGCCAACTCTTCTGCTGGAGGAATTTTGTCTTCATAAGATCTGGGTTGATCAAATGCTAACAAATCTTGACCTCTGTTGTCCTCCAAATCTATTGCTTCCTTAACACAGGCTGCTAAATCAGGACATCTCCTATAGTACACTAGGGTCCTTAATTGGGCACTTCTCAAACCCTCAATGAATAAGGATACTTGTTTTGCCATGGAAGGTACTTCTTCTCTTGGGCATCTATCAATGTACTGCTTAAACCTTCTGGCTGCTTCTCTAACATTTTCCTCCTTTTGTTGTTTGAAGTTGTGTATCAATGTGGTTGTACTATGTTTGATTCCAGTCTTAGAGAATTCACCAATGAAAGCTTCTAAGAAAGATTCAATGTCTAGGTACATTTCTTTTCTCAAAGGAATGAACCATGATAAGGCTGGCCCTGTTAGTGTTAGACCAAATGCCTCAAATTGTACCTTGTAATCTTCTACTTCCTCTGCTCTAATTAGTTGTCTAAATTCTGCAGCATGAGCATGAGGATCTGAATACCCCTCATATTGGTTCTTCATACATTTGGCTACTTGGTATGGTCTAAGCATCCTACCCTGAGGTTGCCAATGAGGTCTTCTTCTGAGTGGGAAGTCATTATATCCTTCTGGTTCTTTGTCAAAGGGATTTGGTGAAGCATGTGTCCTTCTCCCATGATGTTGCTCATTGTTAGTGTAGTTTTCATTTGGTCTAGGTATATCTGGTTGTCCCATGTTATGTTCCCAAGGTCCTTTGTCAGCACATTGCCCTAGATCATTTGAATTTTCAGGGTCTTGAGAGAAGATGTATACACATCCTTGCCTGTCTTCATATCTTCCATCTTTGAATTGGGCTACTGGAGTTATATTCAGGGGAACTTCTAAATTTCTCAGTCTAATGAGGAATTTATGCATTCCATCCTGGTATACATAGGTTCCAAACCTATTTGTATACATGTATTTAAGGATGTTTCTAAAATCCCCAGTTTCTATTGACTCATTTGTTTCATTTAGGTTTTCCATGTTATTTTCTTAGCCTAAACTTCTTTCTGATCTTTTACTACTTCCTGGCTCTTTTTCCTTCCTTGTTAGGTCTTGCTTGGAAAGTGAATTTATTTTATTTCCAGACCTTAGTATCATTCAACTATTTTTGACAATTTTCTAATACTCAAAAGAGTGTTTGTCACAGTTTCCTAACCAATATATTGGTTTTCCACAATTTTCTGTCCAAAATTATGTGTGTTTTAATTTTCTTCCTATGTTTTGTGCTTTTCACAACTTCTTAATGAGTTTAGGGTTTTTTTCACGATTTTCTACTGCCAGTAGTGTTTTTTCACGATTTTCAGATGAAAATCGTGTTTTTTTTTCACGATTTTATGATGCAATTAGACTTTTCCACGATTTTCAGATGGATTTGTGTTTTTTTTTCCACAATTTTCTGATGAAAATCGTGTTTTTCACGATTTTTTACCTACTTGTGAGTTTTTCACAATTTTCTGTTGAAAATCGTGTTTTTCACGATTTTGTACCTACTTGTGAGTTTTTCACGATTTTCTGTTGAAAATCGAGTTTTCTACGATTCTGTGTCAAAATCGTGTTTTTCACGATTTTGTGTCAAAATCGTGTTTTTCACGATTTTGTGTCAAAATCGTGATTTTTGCGATTTTGTGTCAAAATCGTGTTTTTCACGATTTTCTGTTGAAAATCGAGTTTTTCACGATTTTGTGTCAAAATCGTGTTATTCACGATTTTCTGTTGAAAATCGAGTTTTTCACGATTTTGTGTCAAAATCGTGTTTTTCACGATTTTGTGTCAAAATCGTGTTTTTCACGATTTTGTGTCAAAATCGTGATTTTTGCGATTTTGTGTCAAAATCGTGTTTTTCACGATTTTCTGTTGAAAATCGAGTTTTCTACGATTCTGTGTCAAAATCGTGTTTTTCACGATTTTGTGTCAAAATCGTGTTTTTCACGATTTTGTGTCAAAATCGTGATTTTTGCGATTTTGTGTCAAAATCGTGTTTTTCATGATTTTCTGTTGAAAATCGAGTTTTTCACGATTTTGTGTCAAAATCGTGTTATTCACGATTTTCTGTTGAAAATCGAGTTTTTCACGATTTTGTGTCAAAATCGTGTTATTCACGATTTTCTGTTGAAAATCGAGTTTTTCACGATTTTGTGTCAAAATCGTGTTTTTCACGATTTTGTGTCAAAATCGTGTTTTTCACGATTTTGTGTCAAAATCGTGATTTTTGCGATTTTGTGTCAAAATCGTGTTTTTCACGATTTTCTGTTGAAAATCGAGTTTTCTACGATTCTGTGTCAAAATCGTGTTTTTCACGATTTTGTGTCAAAATCGTGTTTTCTGCGATTTTGTGTAAAAATCGTGTTTTTTGCGATTTTGTTCCCAGACAATCGTGATTGCTCACAGATTGTAAAAACACGATTTTCTTTAAGAAAATCGTATTCTGGGAATCGCGATGTTGATGGCACTTTTTCACAGAATCGCGATTTTGAGTTAAAACTCAGAATCGCGATTTTGTCCAAAATTTGGCAGATTTTCAACTTATTGCTTTTTTCAATATTTTTTCACCTATAGAATCGCCTTATCAAAATTTTGACATGCAATAAAAGAAATTTCTTGAAAAACACTTTTTTCTTACTGAAAACCAACAAAAACAGGAAATCGCGATTTCGTGATTTTACTATTTTCCTTCTTTTTTGTGTTATTTAATCACTTTAATGCAAAAAATATGTACTCAAAATGCTGCTAGACTTTTTACCTTGCTTGCCAAGTTGAAAATATCTCCAAAGCTTGCTTGTAGCAGAAAATCGCGATTTTATTCGACTCTGCACACTCTCTCTCTCCCTCACTCTCACTCAAATGAATTTTTCTTTGAATTTCAAGTTTTTATAGTGTTCAGAAAATCGCGATTTTATGTGATTTCTACTTTTCCTCACTCTTTCACTTGTTCAACTTCACTTACTCAATCTTAATGACTCCCTCTACACTTTCTTATGTCAAGTACCCAAATTTACCACATATTCCAAAAAAACTTTCTTTACAGAAAATCGCGATTTTGTGTAGAGAATCGTGTTTTTTCTGTAGATCTTTTCTTGTGCAATTTTTGAGTATTCTATGTCCTTGCCTTCTCTCAATATTCTTCACACTTCAATACATGAGTCACCTGAAAAGTTATTTCAAAACAACACTTTTTACAGAAAATCGCGATTCTGTTCAGAGAATCGTGTTTTCTAATTTTCTGGTTTTTTGATCATTTTTTGTTTTCTTTTCCAGTTTTCCACAATCACTCCCAACCACAACACCTCACTTCAACTTCTTATCAAGAAAAGAAATTTGTTTGATTGTTTTTTATGAGTTTTGTGAATTTGTTTGGTATTTTTGCCCTAAAAATAAAGGTGAACACTTTACTTAGGGTTTCTGGTTTTGGAAATCAACTGATCCTATGGTTCTTGATTGGTTATGAGTTTCTATGTCCTTAGCTATCACTAAAGTACCAAAGAAAGGTTCTCCAATGAAAAAGTGTTATGAAAGGCAATCAAATTTTGTAAAGATAAACTCAATCATATGATTTTTTTTCAAAATGCAGCACAACTCAAGATTTAATGCTCAGACTTGGTCAACAACTGAATCCCTCATTCTTACATCTAGCTACTTTAACTGTCCTTTCCTTAATATCACCATGTTATCTTCCCAAGATCACCCATGGTGTCTAGTACTTGGGCAAAAAGAAATCTAGAAATGCAAGAATAGATTCAAGTTACCTCCATCTTCAGCTCCTTGGCTCAAATCCTCCACACACCTGCACTTTTACTTCACCAATATGATGAGCAACTATCAATTTACAAAGATTTCAGCACTTTCACTTCTACAAGACATCCATTGCTTTCTTCTTCCCTAAAGACAAACAATGATATCTACCTATTCATGTGTACTTTTCCTAATTAATGAGCTTTACCTTGTTCACCATCATCAACTGAAGATCCAGCAAAGGTCCAACTTCAAAGAAGTTCTTGGAATATTCCCCGGCAACGGCGCCAAAAAATGTTTTGTTTTGGACTCCAAGTTGTCCTCTCCAATCATGAAGTAACAAAGAATCAACAAATCATCTTTATTTTGTCAATCCTAGGAATATCCATAAGACCACAGCCCCTTCAAGATAATAGATTCAAGGAAATAAGAAATTGATGGCTGGATTGCTGAGAGAAATTGAAGATGAAGAGAAAATCTTGAGTTTACCATAACTAAGGCAAATCTCCATCATTTTCTATGTTCTTTATGTCAAAACCATGCCATTTCATTAGCAGAATACAAATATGAACTCAAAATTGAAAAATATCACCTGTATCACAAAGACGAGACAATCGCGATTCTGTACCAATAGACAATTTTCACAATTTTGAAACTTCCTTCAGTCCTTTCCACTCATTTACAGCAATAGGTCTCTCTCTTCATACAACTTACTCAATAATACACAAATGTAACTCACAAATCTCCATGATTAAGCAAGAGACAAGCTCACACATCAAAGAAAATACACTCAATAGGCGAAAACACGATTTTTGCAGAAACTCTTTCTTCTCTATTGATAGCTTGAGCAAATGACTAACCAACCTCTCCAAAATAGAGAAAATTGACTTCTATACATTTTCAAGTGTCCCTTTTCACACTTGAAATTAGGTCTTTTTCTCTAATTTTCTAAAAAATACTATCTAAGAGTTTCTAAAAATTCTACAAAAATTACATGAGATCCTCAACCTCACCCTCCGCAGACAAGTAAAGAACAGCTTTATACTTATCTCACTCAAGGAAACAACAAAAGAGCTATATATGAGGCTCAGTATCAAAAAATGTTGGAAGATTTTTCATGCAAAGCTACAGATTGGATCCAAGAAGAGGTGGAGCACTATGAAGCATTACATGAGGAAATGATGGCAGCCGAAACTGAAGAGATATTTGTGAAGAAGGAGGTAGAATTGCTGGCATACTTCAAGGAGTTGCAAGGACCTCCAGAGGCCAGGACTACCGTGATAGTGAAAAAGAAGATGCCAAGGAAACCTGTTCAAAAGAAGAAGATGATAAAGAAAGGGAAAGGAAAAATGGCAGATGAACCTGTGATGAAAGAAATGGAACAAGTAATTACAAAAGAAACACAGAAGCTAATCTCAGTGATGGAAGTATCAAAGCCTACAGAACAAGAAGTGGGAGGATCTTCACGATTCTCATCTGATTCAGATAGTGATATTGAAAACTTCTTGTTAAAAAGTCTAAATCTTTCAATACCAACTACTCCTAATGTGGTTATGCAAGCCACAGAGAAGCTGAAGACACCTGAGGATTCAAGTAAGAAATCTCAAGAGAAGCAGACACAGGAGGAAATAGTTCCACAGATGAGTGCTGAAGAAAAAAGAAGGCTGTTAAAAGGAAAGGCAAGAATGACAGAAGAGGAAAACCAGAAGAGAGATGAAGATAGCTCTGGAATAATGAATGTTGGTGGAAATTCAATATGGACCGAACCTTCACAGACACAATTCCAATTAAATGCAAGGTTGACAGCAAGTTTAGAGGAACTAGCAAAGAAGGTATTCGGCAGTTCAAATAATCAGCAGAAGGATGCATCCGAAGAACAGGAAAGCAAGAAGTTAGAACCAGAAAAGAATGCTCAAGAGGTCTTGGGACAAGTAATAGAGGAAGGAATTGTTCAAAGTATAAAGGATGTGCTGCAGGATATAAAAAGCAGTGGGGACTTTACATCTAAGAATGATCAAGAACAAGAGGTAGAAGCAGATTTTATGGACAGTGAGGAGCAAGATCAAGAATACACAAATGAGAAAAGAAATGACCAGGTTGCTTGTACAAAAGAAATTGAATCAGTTGAAATTCAGGAAAAACAGGAACAGGAAGAGCAACTCAGGAAAGTTCAACAAACTCTTGTTGGAAAGGACTCAAACAGAAGTCAGGAAACCCTAACACAAGAGAAGGAGATACAAACTAAGGGAGACCAACTCTTTACAGAGAAGCAACAAGTATTGGAAGAAAAGAAGTCATTAGAAAAAAAGAGGGCTTCAGATTTTTCAGAGCAGAAGAGTGCAAATGACAAAGCACTAGTTTATGAAGAGGATGATACCAATCAGGATATAAAGACTGATTACCACAGTTATGAAGAACAAGACATTCAGGACATAGAAGATGAAACAGCAGCAGAAGAAGAGGATGTGGATAAAGAAGATAAGCAAATTGAAGTTAGACAGACAGAAATAGAAGTAGGGTTGGAAAGAATACCCAAAAATATAAGATCAGCCTGTCAAATAATTATGAGCAACATTGAACAGTTCAGACCATCTAGTAGAAATATGATCATATCAGGAATGGTGGCTGAATCAGAATTTGAAAAAGGAAGTTTAATTATCAAAGAACACAAGAGGGAAAAAGAGCAGATGACAGAGCAATTAAGGGTGATGAAGGAAAGGAATGAAGAATATATCAATAGAATCATTGCTTTGGAAGAAGCTGAGGTTCAGAAGCAGAACATGATCCAATATTTGGAAGAAAAGAGTGTAAAGTTATCAGAGCAGAATGCCAAAATGGAAATGGAAATAAAAGCCATAGGAGGAAGATACAGAACTTTACAAACATCCTATCAAATCCTGACTAGAGCACATGAAGAGATTAATAAAGTGTTGTTAGAAGAAGGTCAACTACAAGATGGAGGTAAACCTGTTCAATTAACAGAGGAAGAAAAGGAAGAGCTGCATAAAGAAATTCAAAGACTTCAAATAGAATTAAAGGAGGCCAAAGAAATGGAGAAACAGGCAAACACTCATGCTGCTACATCAATGAGAGGGTATCATCAATTACATTTGGAGGTAGAGAAGGAAAGAAGTGAATGGCAAACAAAGATGGAGAAAGAAAGAAATGAGTGGAGGAAGGAAAAGGAGTTATGGGCAGCTCAGAACAAAAGTTCAATAATGACTATAGAAGAATTACAGAAACAGTTGGAGAAATCAAAAGTTCAAGAAGAAATTCAAGATCAAGTACAGGCAGAATATACAGATAACAGGGAATATGAAACAGGGGATTTTGACAGGGAACAAGAGAATAAGGAACCAGCAGCAAGAGAAACAGAGGAAAAATATTCTGAAGATTTTGTCCAGAAATTATTGACCAATAGAGAGTCAAGAATGGAATTTATCAGAAAAATGCATGATGAGTATGAAGATCAAATAGTTACCTTTGCTCTGAATAAAGGCATTAATCCAGATCAGCATCATTGGGCTGCAGATGGATTGGGAATACCTTTCTGTATGATTTTGGAGAGTATAAAGAATTATCAATTGGCCAGAGTAGGGCTATCTCCAAACAAATACCTTGAGTATGAAGAAGATATTAATGTCACGAAGGAGTTATTTGAAAGAGCAAATCCTAAATGGAGAAATAAGTGGTTGGATGCCAATAAGGAATGTAGGAAAATCTGGAAAGAGGCACCTTTGAATTTAAAGATTAACCCAGCTTATTGCCCAGTTGCCAGAAGAAGAGAATGGACTGTTTTTTGGGAAAGAAGAAAAACAGGTCAGATTCCAACAAAATGGCTGAACTTTCCAAAAATAGCAGGTCCAAAGGCAGGAACTTGGCCTACAAAAAGTTACATGGTGAATACTGCTGAGTCAGTTTTAACAACATATAAAGATGTTAATGATCCGGCTTGTATATTACTTGTCAGAATAATGAGGTTGATTCTAGCCTGTATAGAGACCTACACTGATACAGATGTCAGAATTTTGAACTAGATAGGTTTTAATTCGCCAACAGATGCTCTTTTGTTTGATTTGAGTGAGACACCAGACAGGATTTGTTTGATGGCCTACTACAGTAGAATAATATTTTTGGGCAGTCATTTTTTGCAAATATTTGAAGATGCTTTTGATTATGGATTCTTTGAAAGGGAGTCAGAAATTTTTGGAAACTTATCTGTTGTTACAAAATCAAGACTTACTGCCTATGAAGCTGCTTACACAGAATATTTGAAGAAGGATGTCATAGATAAGCCTGAAGCTGCGATACAATGGAGAAAAGCTTTGTTTGAGATGGTCAACAATTTGAATGTAACAGAAAGGAAAAGCCATGATTTACTGTCAGAGGTATATCAAAGAAAGAAGAAATGAAGAAAAGTGACCAAAGTAGAGGATCACAAAAATCTTTCGTCAGGAGCCGAAAGGCTTAGGAGGGGAAGGATGTTGGAAGGTGTATTCTTGGAAAAGCATTTTTGATGTAAAAAATTAGTAAAAAGTCAAAAAAAACTTGTAAAATATTTATGCAATGGTTGTAAAAATAAGGAAGAGTCTTCCTTATGTGAGGATCACTGGAGGATTGTACCTTTTTCTGTGCTGCCACCTGTTCCTCTCTTGTTTCTTCTACCTGTTCTAATTCTACTTTTCTGGGGTCCAACCTTCTTTTCTTTACTGGAATCACTTCCTCAGAGATTACTTTTCTCTTCATTCCTGTTCCCCTCATGCGAGTTTGTCCTTCTGATTCTCTTCCAAGTGCCTTTCTTGGGGGACTTTTGATTCCTGACATCAGATTTCTGAAGTACTGTGCTTCAGGAGCTAACTTTAGCTGTTCTTCCATTCCAAGAATATGATAAATGATTCTTGTCAAATACTGGGCTCCATTCATGAATTTCTTCTGCTCCCAGTGCTTTGCTGCCTCCTTCAGCTGTTCATGGATGTATGGTGAGACATCCATTACCCCAAATGGCTTGGTTCTATCTTTGTTATTGAACATCAATAGAGTTACTGACTTATGAGGCATGGTGTACCTTGGTAATTTTGGAAAACAAAAGAACTGCAAGAACATTCTTATAGCATATTCTTCATTTTCTCTTCCCTTGAAGTCAGTGAACTTTACATATCCCGTGTAAGTCTCCTTATTTTTCTTGACAAAACTTTGGTCCAGTTTGGTGCCCATTGGATAAAACTGTAAGGCGGCTCTGATATGTTCTGCTTTGATAGTTATCCGTACCTCCTGATTGTCCTTGTTCTTCACTTTGCATCTGAAGTAGGCATCATTACCTTTTCCCACTTCCTCCAAACTTCCCATTACTTGTGCTACTCTTTCAAAGTCAATAAAGAAAATAGGTTCTTCCAAGAGCTTGTGCAATCCCACAGCTTTCCATCTCTTGAGGTTGACAGAAGTTTTCTGAAATCTGTAAAATTCCTGGCACAGCATAGTGTACTTATATCCTCCCACTGCTACTGTGAAGATATGCTGTCCTATCACTCCCAGAATTTCTTTAAGTTCTTTTGCTATTTTTTCAGCTTCTGGGATTTCTTGGTCTTCATCTGATTCTAAGTCCACTTGTTCTTCAACTGCATCACTATCCAAAAACCAGTGTCCTCTGGACAAAGTCACTGAATCAGCTTTAAAGTCATGGATTGTCAACTCCTTTGCATTCACCATCCTGTATTTATATATAACAGAAAAGAAAATACTCCACCCACATGAGTCACAAGATTTTACAAGAAAATACTATATTATTCTGGAATGTTACTGACATATATAAAAAAATAAGAAAGACAAGTTCCAAGCAATTTTTGTTTTTTTCCAAGAGACTCAATTTTAAGTGAGCAACACAGGTGTAGCAAGACATCTAATGTGCTGTCTCCAATTGTCACTTCCTTGCTCAAAAAACAAATTCCTGAATAGAAAGATGATGCTAGAAAAGATGATTAATGAAGAAACTTGAAAAAGTAGTGGTCAAAAAAAATAAAATGATCACAAAAAAAATTTAAACAACAATAAGACAAAACAACTTTTTTCCATAATAAGTTACTCTTTCCCTCCCTATATCTTGCTTTGTGTTTTTTAATTTTAGAAAGAAAATCAAGAAAATAAAATATATATTTTTCTGGTTTTTTTTTTTTTTTTTTTTTTCTGTCTTCTTTCCTTCCCCTCCTAATTTTCTTCTGAGGGGAAAGAAGGAAATATTTTTTTGTCATTTTCAAAATTCCAAAAATAGGTCCACTGTGGATTATCCCTCTTCCATTGACCCAATTCTGATTTTTTCACCCAGTAATGTTTTACTCCATTTGTCTTTCTGTTATGGAAATATCCATGCTCTGTGGATGAACATTTTGTGACACTTTTTGGCTTCCATATCCATTTTGTTCTTATTTCCTGTTTTGGTGAGCAATAACTGTGCCTGACTTGTTTCCATATTCCTCTTGTTCTGATTTGTTGATATTGCAAATTTGGCAATAATAGTCTTCTTTGTTTTGTCTCCTCATCCACCTTTACCTTTTCAGTCTTTTGCTGGTCTTGAGTGTATGACGCTTGATCACTTTGTATTGTCAAAATGTTCCTGTCCTCCATTGAGAAAGTAAATCCTTCGAGATCTGGGTCATGAACATCCATATGAACTACCTGCTCTTCATTACTCAGAAAGAACATTAAAAACTTTTTGTCCTTGATGGTCAAATTAAGCTTCATTTTTTCAAAATTTAAGATGACTTTACCTTGTTTGAGCCATGGTTGCCCTAAAATCAGCTTTTCAGTCATTAAATGGTCTGGCCACTCTTCACAATCTATCTCCATATATTCATTATTAAATTTCACTTTAATAGAAAGTGAAGATATGCTCTGAATTCTTTTCCCTCCCAGGGTTTTGATCAAAATTCTGCTTTCAGCTCTCTTAAGGTTAAACTTATTGATCAAGGCTGAGCTAATTAGATTCACTTGAGCTCCTGAATCTATCAAAACCCTTATGTTTTCATTCTGATAATTCATCATAATCAAAGGCAAATGTTCTTTTTGTTTTAGAGTGTTTTCACATAAGCACACTTGTTTCAATTTTCTAATTCTCTCTTTGGCTTCTAGTTGAGCCTCCTTTCTAATACTTTCTTCTTCTTTTTTCCTGTTTTGGGCCTTTTGCAATCTTCTCCATTCCTCAGTAGTTAATGGGCACTCATACCTCTTCACTCTACATCCACTTATGAAATTTGGCATGATTTCCCCATCAATGTTGGCTAATTGAATAGCTCCACTCTTGCTTATCTGATGTATGATATATGGCCCATGACCTTTTTTCTGAAACTTTTTCTGATGTTCCTTAATTGTGTAAGCTAAGACCAGGTCTCCTTCTTGTAGATCTTTGTCTTTTATGTGAACATCATGATAAGCTTTTTGTCTTTTCTTGTTTGTGTATATACTCATCACTGCTTGGAGTCTCGATGCTCCCAGTTTTTCCAAATCTATGACTCTCTCAGATAATTCATGTCCTGTCCAATTGTATTGGCTACCCACCTTCAATGTTGGAATAAGAAATTCCATGGGTAAAACTGCATTCTGGCCATATACCAAATTAAATGGTGTAGTCCCTAAAGCCGTTTTGTATGCCACTCTATAAGCCCAAAGAACATGATTCAGTTGATAATCCCAGTCATTTCTGTTTGTGTTGACTAATTTGGACAATACATTGCAAAGTACTTTATTAGTACTTTCTGCTAACCCATTGGCTTGTGGGTGATATGGGGCTGACTTATTGTGACTAATCATGAAATAATTGATCATGTTTTCTATGATCTGATTCAAAAAATGAGTCCCCCTATCACTTACCAATTCAATCGGTAGTCCAAATCTAGTGATAATGTTTTCATACAAAAATCTAGCAGTGGTGTGAGCATCATTTCTTTTAGTAGCTTTGGCCTCAGCCCATTTTGTCAAATAATCTGTAGCTACTAGTATGTATTCTGCATGAGATTGTCTGGTTGGAGGATGTATTGGTCCAATAAAGTCCAATCCCCATTTACTAAAAGCTCTGGCTGAAATTAAAGGAATTAATGGCATGTTATCTCTTTTGTTTGGTTGACTTACCCTTTGACAGACATCACATCTTCTTACATAAGTTTTAGCATCGGGAAATAGGGTTGGCCACCAAAAGCCAGAATATAAGATGAGTTTGGCTGTTCTATCACTTGAGAAATGTCCTCCAGCTATTCCTGAGTGTGCCATTTCCAACATCTCTAAATACTTTTCTTCTGGAACACAAATTCTCAGATATCCATCCATTCCTCTCTTGTATAATTGTTCTCCTATGAGTTGATATTCCTCTGAGATCACTTGTAGATTTCTTGAATCAGCACCAGCTATTACCTGTTTTCCTTTCTCCTTTCTCTTCAACTTCTCAACAATATTTTCACTCCATTCAGGGTTTTTCTGAAACCAATATAAAGTTATTAATTCTGATTTCTGCCATGTTTGACATTTTTGACAGTTATCAATATATCTCTCCACATCTTGAATCTTATTTGGCCAATGTACTCCCATCCTATTAAGGTTACTTAGAGTGACAATCGTAGAAGCATGAGTACATGGATTCCAGCAATGAGCTTTTCTTACATATTCATGTTGCTCCTCTTCTGGAGTACAATATTCCAGTATACCTGACTGGTTGAGGTGATACAAATGTCCAGCTAACAACATGAAATTCCTGCTTTGTAACACCAGATGTGTGTTATTTGCTAATGACCTACAAGGTCCCATGGTTAGCAAGGGAATTAATGACATCGACCATTCAGGAACACTTTCGGCCTTGAATAAGTATGTATCTGGCAAATCATCATCTATAGGTGAACTAGGTTCTTTTGACTGGATTCTTGATAAATGATCTGCTCTCAAGTGTGTTTTTCCTTGTCTAACCACCACCTCAAATTCAAATTCCATTAGTAAAAGAAACCATCTTACTATTCTTCCTGTATGACATGGTTTATTTACTAAATAGAGTAGCGCTTGGTGATCCACAAAGAATTTAAACTTGTTGGCCAATAGATAATGTCTGTATTTTTTGACAGCAAAGATCATTCCCAATCCTTCTCTCTCAGTGGTTGTGTAATTTTTTTCTGCAATGTTTAATTGTCTACTTGCATATGCTACTGGGAAATCTAATTTGCTTCCTTCTATAGGTTGTGCTAACACACATCCCAGAGCATAATTTGAAGCATCGACATGTACATGAAAGATTTTATCCCACTGAGGTGTTTTTAAAATTGGTGCTGTCACCAAACAAGTTTTTAATGTTTCAAATGCTTGGTCACATTCTTCAGTCCACTCAAACTTTGTGATGAGGGCATATAAGGGCTTGGCTATATCAGCAAATTTGTATACAAACTTTCTGTAGTACCCACAATGTCCCATAAAAGTTTGGAGTTCCTTCACATTTGTAGGTCTAGGAAGCTCTATTATGGCTTTTATTTTCTTCTCATCAGTAGAAATTCCATTTTTTGACACTATGTGACCCAACATTCTTCCTTGTCTGACATAGAATACACACTTTTCTGGGTTTAAGCATACTCTATATGTCCTGCACTTCCTGAATATTCTTTCCAAATCTTGTAAATGATCTTGTCTTTTTAAAGAAAAAGTGCATAAATCATCTACATAGATTTCCATCACATTTCTTAGGAATTCTTTGAAAATATGACACATCAACCTTTGAAAAGTTGCTGGGGCATTAGTCAATCCAAAGGGCATAACCCTAAAAGCATAAACCCCCCATTCTGTAGAAAAAGCAGTCTTATGTTGGTCCTCTAAAGCTATAGGTACTTGATTGTATCCTGAGAACCCATCCAGAAAACTATAGACTTCCTTCCCTGCAACTCTCTCAAGAAGATGATCTGTTATTGGCAGTGGATAACTATCCCTTATAGTTGCTGCATTCACTTTCTTCAAGTTAATGCATACCCTAAGTTTCCCGTTCTTTTTTGGCACCACAACTATAGGTGATATCCATTCAGTGTACTCTATTTCATAAATGAAATTAGCAGCCAATAACTTGTCAATTTCTTCCTTTATTTTGGCAGAATATTTATCATTAAATGTATAATGTCTCTGTTTGCTTGGTTTTGCATCAGGTGTCATAGGAATCTTATGCTCACAAATTTTTGGATCAATTCCTTTCAAATCTTTATAACTGTAAGCAAATACATCCCTATAGTTCTTTGCCAGGTTCCTTAATGCTTCTTCTTCTTGTGATGTCATGTCATCAGCTATTACTATTTGTCTCTCTTCTCCTTCTTCCTGTGTAATTACAATTTTCTTTGTTTGTTCTTCATTATCATATGCTTCCCCTTTCTTCTTCTCTCTTTTTGGTTTCATTTTCAGAAGTAGTCTGTCTTCTACTTCATAAGTTTTAAAGTTTGCTGGTACATCAAAGTATTGATCTCTGTTTATCTCTTTCTCTTTCTTTTCTTTTTCCTGGTCTCTTTCTATTTCTTTGTGTTTATGTTCCTTGTATTTGCCTGAGATTTTGTCTTTGATTGCATCCTCAGCTTTTACTGTTTCCAAATATTGTGATTTTCCCTCTTTTAATATCATTTCCTGATTTTGATCCTCCTCTGTTTTTGATACTCCTATCATGTGTATGCCAATGTGGAAAATATCAAATCCTTCCTCATTTTGGAATTCCACTCCCACATATTCCTCACTGGCCAAATCCATGGTAGCTAGAATTTGATTCCATCCATAAGGCTCAAACTCTTCATCTTTGAATGGTTGAGGCACATAATTTTCATCTTGTATTTCTCTTTCTTCCACACAATCTTCTCTTCTTAACTTCCTTTTCCTCTCCAATCATGAAGTAACAAAGAATCAACAAATCATCTTTATTTTGTCAATCCTAGGAATATCCATAAGACCACAGCCCCTTCAAGATAATAGATTCAAGGAAATAAGAAATTGATGGCTGGATTGCTGAGAGAAATTGAAGATGAAGAGAAAATCTTGAGTTTACCATAACTAAGGCAAATCTCCATCATTTTCTATGTTCTTTATGTCAAAACCATGCCATTTCATTAGCAGAATACAAATATGAACTCAAAATTGAAAAATATCACCTATATCACAAAGACGAGACAATCGCGATTCTGTACCAACAGACGATTTTCACAATTTTGAAACTTCCTTCAGTCCTTTCCACTCATTTACAGCAATAGGTCTCTCTCTTCATACAACTTACTCAATAATACACAAATGTAACTCACAAATCTCCATGATTAAGCAAGAGACAAGCTCACACATCAAAGAAAATACACTCAACAGGAGAAAACACGATTTTTGCAGAAACTCTTTCTTCTCTATTGATAGCTTGAGCAAATGACTAACCAACCTCTCCAAAATAGAGAAAATTGACTTATATACATTTTCAAGTGTCCCTTTTCACACTTGAAATTAGGTCTTTTTCTCTAATTTTCTAAAAAATGCTATCTAAGAGTTTCTAAAAATTCTACAAAAATTACATGAGATCCTCAACCACATAAGGAAGACTCTTCCTTATTTTTACAACCATTGCATAAATATTTTACAAGTTTTTTTTTGACTTTTTACTAATTTTTTACATCAAAAATGCTTTTCCAAGAATACACCTTCCAACATCCTTCCCCTCCTAAGCCTTTCGGCTCCTGACGAAAGATTTTTGTGATCCTCTACTTTGGTCACTTTTCTTCATTTCTTCTTTCTTTGATATACCTGTGACAGTAAATCATGGCTTTTCCTTTCTGTTACATTCAAATTGTTGACCATCTCGAACAAAGCTTTTCTCCATTGTATCGCAGCTTCAGGCTTATCTATGACATCCTTCTTCAAATATTCTGTGTAAGCAGCTTCATAGGCAGTAAGTCTTGCTTTTGTAACAACAGATAAGTTTCCAAAAATTTCTGACTCCCTTTCAAAGAATCCATAATCAAAAGCATCTTCAAATATTTGCAAAAAATGACTGCCCAAAAATATTATTCTACTGTAGTAGGCCATCAAACAAATCCTGTCTGGTGTCTCACTCAAATCAAACAAAAGAGCATCTGTTGGCGAATTAAAACCTATGTAGTTCAAAATTCTGACATCTGTATCAGTGTAGGTCTCTATACAGGCTAGAATCAACCTCATTATTCTGACAAGTAATATACAAGCCGGATCATTAACATCTTTATATGTTGTTAAAACTGACTCAGCAGTATTCACCATGTAACTTTTTGTAGGCCAAGTTCCTGCCTTTGGACCTGCTATTTTTGGAAAGTTCAGCCATTTTGCTGGAATCTGACCTGTTTTTCTTCTTTCCCAAAAAACAGTCCATTCTCTTCTTCTGGCAACTGGGCAATAAGCTGGGTTAATCTTTAAATTCAAAGGTGCCTCTTTCCAGATTTTCCTACATTCCTTATTGGCATCCAACCACTTATTTCTCCATTTAGGATTTGCTCTTTCAAATAACTCCTTCGTGACATTAATATCTTCTTCATACTCAAGGTATTTGTTTGGAGATAGCCCTACTCTGGCCAATTGATAATTCTTTATACTCTCCAAAATCATACAGAAAGGTATTCCCAATCCATCTGCAGCCCAATGATGCTGATCTGGATTAATGCCTTTATTCAGAGCAAAGGTAACTATTTGATCTTCATACTCATCATGCATTTTTCTGATAAATTCCATTCTTGACTCTCTATTGGTCAATAATTTCTGGACAAAATCTTCAGAATATTTTTCCTCTGTTTCTCTTGCTGCTGGTTCCTTATTCTCTTGTTCCCTGTCAAAATCCCCTGTTTCATATTCCCTGTTATCTGTATATTCTGCCTGTACTTGATCTTGAATTTCTTCTTGAACTTTTGATTTCTCCAACTGTTTCTGTAATTCTTCTATAGTCATTATTGAACTTTTGTTCTGAGCTGCCCATAACTCCTTTTCCTTCCTCCACTCATTTCTTTCTTTCTCCATCTTTGTTTGCCATTCACTTCTTTCCTTCTCTACCTCCAAATGTAATTGATGATACCCTCTCATTGATGTAGCAGCATGAGTGTTTGCCTGTTTCTCCATTTCTTTGGCCTCCTTTAATTCTATTTGAAGTCTTTGAATTTCTTTATGCAGCTCTTCCTTTTCTTCCTCTGTCAATTGAACAGGTTTACCTCCATCTTGTAGTTGACCTTCTTCTAACAACACTTTATTAATCTCTTCATGTGCTCTAGTCAGGATTTGATAGGATGTTTGTAAAGTTCTGTATCTTCCTCCTATGGCTTTTATTTCCATTTCCATTTTGGCATTCTGCTCTGATAACTTTACACTCTTTTCTTCCAAATATTGGATCCTGTTCTGCTTCTGAACCTCAGCTTCTTCCAAAGCAATGATTCTATTGATATATTCTTCATTCCTTTCCTTCATCACCCTTAATTGCTCTGTCATCTGCTCTTTTTCCCTCTTGTGTTCTTTGATAATTAAACTTCCTTTTTCAAATTCTGATTCAGCCACCATTCCTGATATGATCATATTTCTACTAGATGGTCTGAACTGTTCAATGTTGCTCATAATTATTTGACAGGCTGATCTTATATTTTTGGGTATTCTTTCCAACCCTACTTCTATTTCTGTCTGTCTAACTTCAATTTGCTTATCTTCTTTATCCACATCCTCTTCTTCTGCTGCTGTTTCATCTTCTATGTCCTGAATGTCTTGTTCTTCATAACTGTGATCATCAGTCTTTATATCCTGATTGGTATCATCCTCTTCATAAACTAGTGCTTTGTCATTTGCACTCTTCTGCTCTGAAAAATCTGAAGCCCTCTTTTTTTCTAATGACTTCTTTTCTTCCAATACTTGTTGCTTCTCTGTAAAGAGCTGGTCTCCCTTAGTTTGTATCTCCTTCTCTTGTGTTAGGGTTTCCTGACTTCTGTTTGAGTCCTTTCCAACAAGAGTTTGTTGAACTTTCCTGAGTTGCTCTTCCTGTTCCTGTTTTTCCTGAATTTCAACTGATTCAATTTCTTTTGTACAAGCAACCTGGTCATTTCTTTTCTCATTTGTGTATTCTTGATCTTGCTCCTCACTGTCCATAAAATCTGCTTCTACCTCTTGTTCTTGATCATTCTTAGATGTAAAGTCCCCACTGCTTTTTATATCCTGCAGCACATCCTTTATACTTTGAACAATTCCTTCCTCTATTACTTGTCCCAAGACCTCTTGAGCATTCTTTTCTGGTTCTAACTTCTTGCTTTCCTGTTCTTCGGATGCATCCTTCTGCTGATTATTTGAACTGCCGAATACCTTCTTTGCTAGTTCCTCTAAACTTGCAGTCAACCTTGCATTTAATTGGAATTGTGTCTGTGAAGGTTCGGTCCATATTGAATTTCCACCAACATTCATTATTCCAGAGCTATCTTCATCTCTCTTCTGGTTTTCCTCTTCTGTCATTCTTGCCTTTCCTTTTAACAGCCTTCTTTTTTCTTCAGCACTCATCTGTGGAACTATTTCCTCCTGTGTCTGCTTCTCTTGAGATTTCTTACTTGAATCCTCAGGTGTCTTCAGCTTCTCTGTGGCTTGCATAACCACATTAGGAGTAGTTGGTATTGAAAGATTTAGACTTTTTAACAAGAAGTTTTCAATATCACTATCTGAATCAGATGAGAATCGTGAAGATCCTCCCACTTCTTGTTCTGTAGGCTTTGATACTTCCATCACTGAGATTAGCTTCTGTGTTTCTTTTGTAATTACTTGTTCCATTTCTTTCATCACAGGTTCATCTGCCATTTTTCCTTTCCCTTTCTTTATCATCTTCTTCTTTTGAACAGGTTTCCTTGGCATCTTCTTTTTCACTATCACGGTAGTCCTGGCCTCTGGAGGTCCTTGCAACTCCTTGAAGTATGCCAGCAATTCTACCTCCTTCTTCACAAATATCTCTTCAGTTTCGGCTGCCATCATTTCCTCATGTAATGCTTCATAGTGCTCCACCTCTTCTTGGATCCAATCTGTAGCTTTGCATGAAAAATCTTCCAACATTTTTTGATACTGAGCCTCATATATAGCTCTTTTGTTGTTTCCTTGAGTGAGATAAGTATAAAGCTGTTCTTTACTTGTCTGCGGAGGGTGAGGTTCACTGGAGGATTGTACCTTTTTCTGTGCTGCCACCTGTTCCTCTCTTGTTTCTTCTACCTGTTCTAATTCTACTTTTCTGGGGTCCAACCTTCTTTTCTTTACTGGAATCACTTCCTCAGAGATTACTTTTCTCTTCATTCCTGTTCCCCTCATGCGAGTTTGTCCTTCTGATTCTCTTCCAAGTGCCTTTCTTGGGGGACTTTTGATTCCTGACATCAGATTTCTGAAGTACTGTGCTTCAGGAGCTAACTTTAGCTGTTCTTCCATTCCAAGAATATGATAAATGATTCTTGTCAAATACTGGGCTCCATTCATGAATTTCTTCTGCTCCCAGTGCTTTGCTGCCTCCTTCAGCTGTTCATGGATGTATGGTGAGACATCCATTACCCCAAATGGCTTGGTTCTATCTTTGTTATTGAACATCAATAGAGTTACTGACTTATGAGGCATGGTGTACCTTGGTAATTTTGGAAAACAAAAGAACTGCAAGAACATTCTTATAGCATATTCTTCATTTTCTCTTCCCTTGAAGTCAGTGAACTTTACATATCCCGTGTAAGTCTCCTTATTTTTCTTGACAAAACTTTGGTCCAGTTTGGTGCCCATTGGATAAAACTGTAAGGCGGCTCTGATATGTTCTGCTCTGATATGTTCTGCTTTGATAGTTATCCGTACCTCCTGATTGTCCTTGTTCTTCACTTTGCATCTGAAGTAGGCATCATTACCTTTTCCCACTTCCTCCAAACTTCCCATTACTTGTGCTACTCTTTCAAAGTCAATAAAGAAAATAGGTTCTTCCAAGAGCTTGTGCAATCCCACAGCTTTCCATCTCTTGAGGTTGACAGAAGTTTTCTGAAATCTGTAAAATTCCTGGCACAGCATAGTGTACTTATATCCTCCCACTGCTACTGTGAAGATATGCTGTCCTATCACTCCCAGAATTTCTTTAAGTTCTTTTGCTATTTTTTCAGCTTCTGGGATTTCTTGGTCTTCATATGATTCTAAGTCCACTTGTTCTTCAACTGCATCACTATCCAAAAACCAGTGTCCTCTGGACAAAGTCACTGAATCAGCTTTAAAGTCATGGATTGTCAACTCCTTTGCATTCACCATCCTGTATTTATATATAACAGAAAAGAAAATACTCCACCCACATGAGTCACAAGATTTTACAAGAAAATACTATATTATTCTGGAATGTTACTGACATATATAAATATAAGAAAGACAAGTTCCAAGCAATTTTTGCTTTTTTCCAAGAGACTCAATTTTAAGTGAGCAACACAGGTGTAGCAAGACATCTAATGTGCTCTCTCCAATTGTCACTTCCTTGCTCAAAAAACAAATTCCTGAATAGAAAGATGATGCTAGAAAAGATGATTAATGAAGAAACTTGAAAAAGTAGTGGTCAAAAAAAATAAAATGATCACAAAAAAAATTTAAACAACAATAAGACAAAACAACTTTTTTCCATAATAAGTTACTCTTTCCCTCCCTATATCTTGCTTTGTGTTTTTTAATTTTAGAAAGAAAATCAAGAAAATAAAATATATATTTTTCTGGTTTTTTTTTTCTTTTTTTTCTTTTTTTTTTTTTTTTTTTCTTTTTTTTCTGTCTTCTTTCCTTCCCCTCCTAATTTTCTTCTGAGGGGAAAGAAGGAAATATTTTTTTGTCATTTTCAAAATTCCAAAAATAGGTCCACTGTGGATTATCCCTCTTCCATTGACCCAATTCTGATTTTTTCACCCAGTAATGTTTTACTCCATTTGTCTTTCTGTTATGGAAATATCCATGCTCTGTGGATGAACATTTTGTGACACTTTTTGGCTTCCATATCCATTTTGTTCTTATTTCCTGTTTTGGTGAGCAATAACTGTGCCTGACTTGTTTCCATATTCCTCTTGTTCTGATTTGTTGATATTGCAAATTTGGCAATAATAGTCTTCTTTGTTTTGTCTCCTCATCCACCTTTACCTTTTCAGTCTTTTGCTGGTCTTGAGTGTATGACGCTTGATCACTTTGTATTGTCAAAATGTTCCTGTCCTCCATTGAGAAAGTAAATCCTTCGAGATCTGGGTCATGAACATCCATATGAACTACCTGCTCTTCATTACTCAGAAAGAACATTAAAAACTTTTTGTCCTTGATGGTCAAATTAAGCTTCATTTTTTCAAAATTTAAGATGACTTTACCTTGTTTGAGCCATGGTTGCCCTAAAATCAGCTTTTCAGTCATTAAATGGTCTGGCCACTCTTCACAATCTATCTCCATATATTCATTATTAAATTTCACTTTAATAGAAAGTGAAGATATGCTCTGAATTCTTTTCCCTCCCAGGGTTTTGATCAAAATTCTGCTTTCAGCTCTCTTAAGATTAAACTTATTGATCAAGGCTGAGCTAATTAGATTCACTTGAGCTCCTGAATCTATCAAAACCCTTATGTTTTCATTCTGATAATTCATCATAATCAAAGGCAAATGTTCTTTTTGTTTTAGAGTGTTTTCACATAAGCACACTTGTTTCAATTTTCTAATTCTCTCTTTGGCTTCTAGTTGAGCCTCCTTTCTAATACTTTCTTCTTCTTTTTTCCTGTTTTGGGCCTTTTGCAATCTTCTCCATTCCTCAGTAGTTAATGGGCACTCATACCTCTTCACTCTACATCCACTTATGAAATTTGGCATGATTTCCCCATCAATGTTGGCTAATTGAATAGCTCCACTCTTGCTTATCTGATGTATGATATATGGCCCATGACCTTTTTTCTGAAACTTTTTCTGATGTTCCTTAATTGTGTAAGCTAAGACCAGGTCTCCTTCTTGTAGATCTTTGTCTTTTATGTGAACATCATGATAAGCTTTTTGTCTTTTCTTGTTTGTGTATATACTCATCACTGCTTGGAGTCTCGATGCTCCCAGTTTTTCCAAATCTATGACTCTCTCAGATAATTCATGTCCTGTCCAATTGTATTGGCTACCCACCTTCAATGTTGGAATAAGAAATTCCATGGGTAAAACTGCATTCTGGCCATATACCAAATTAAATGGTGTAGTCCCTAAAGCCGTTTTGTATGCCACTCTATAAGCCCAAAGAACATGATTCAGTTGATAATCCCAGTCATTTCTGTTTGTGTTGACTAATTTGGACAATACATTGCAAAGTACTTTATTAGTACTTTCTGCTAACCCATTGGCTTGTGGGTGATATGGGGCTGACTTATTGTGACTAATCATGAAATAATTGATCATGTTTTCTATGATCTGATTCAAAAAATGAGTCCCCCTATCACTTACCAATTCAATCGGTAGTCCAAATCTAGTGATAATGTTTTCATACAAAAATCTAGCAGTGGTGTGAGCATCATTTCTTTTAGTAGCTTTGGCCTCAGCCCATTTTGTCAAATAATCTGTAGCTACTAGTATGTATTCTGCATGAGATTGTCTGGCTGGAGGATGTATTGGTCCAATAAAGTCCAATCCCCATTTACTAAAAGCTCTGGCTGAAATTAAAGGAATTAATGGCATGTTATCTCTTTTGTTTGGTTGACTTACCCTTTGACAGACATCACATCTTCTTACATAAGTTTTAGCATCGGGAAATAGGGTTGGCCACCAAAAGCCAGAATATAAGATGAGTTTGGCTGTTCTATCACTTGAGAAATGTCCTCCAGCTATTCCTGAGTGTGCCATTTCCAACATCTCTAAATACTTTTCTTCTGGAACACAAATTCTCAGATATCCATCCATTCCTCTCTTGTATAATTGTTCTCCTATGAGTTGATATTCCTCTGAGATCACTTGTAGATTTCTTGAATCAGCACCAGCTATTACCTGTTTTCCTTTCTCCTTTCTCTTCAACTTCTCAACAATATTTTCACTCCATTCAGGGTTTTTCTGAAACCAATATAAAGTTATTAATTCTGATTTCTGCCATGTTTGACATTTTTGACAGTTATCAATATATCTCTCCACATCTTGAATCTTATTTGGCCAATGTACTCCCATCCTATTAAGGTTACTTAGAGTGACAATCGTAGAAGCATGAGTACATGGATTCCAGCAATGAGCTTTTCTTACATATTCATGTTGCTCCTCTTCTGGAGTACAATATTCCAGTATACCTGACTGGTTGAGGTGATACAAATGTCCAGCTAACAACATGAAATTCCTGCTTTGTAACACCAGATGTGTGTTATTTGCTAATGACCTACAAGGTCCCATGGTTAGCAAGGGAATTAATGACATCGACAATTCAGGAACACTTTCCACCTTGAATAAGTATGTATCTGACAAATCATCATCTATAGGTGAACTAGGTTCTTTTGACTGGATTCTTGATAAATGATCTGCTCTCAAGTGTGTTTTTCCTTGTCTAACCACCACCTCAAATTCAAATTCCATTAGTAAAAGAAACCATCTTACTATTCTTCCTGTATGACATGGTTTATTTACTAAATAGAGTAGCGCTTGGTGATCCACAAAGAATTTAAACTTGTTGGCCAATAGATAATGTCTGTATTTTTTGACAGCAAAGATCATTCCCAATCCTTCTCTCTCAGTGGTTGTGTAATTTTTTCTGCAATGTTTAATTGTCTACTTGCATATGCTACTGGGAAATCTAATTTGCTTCCTTCTATAGGTTGTGCTAACACACATCCCAGAGCATATTTTGAAGCATCGACATGTACATGAAAGATTTTATCCCACTGAGGTGTTTTTAAAATTGGTGCTGTCACCAAACAAGTTTTTAATGTTTCAAATGCTTGGTCACATTCTTCAGTCCACTCAAACTTTGTGATGAGGGCATATAAGGGCTTGGCTATATCAGCAAATTTGTATACAAACTTTCTGTAGTACCCACAATGTCCCATAAAAGTTTGGAGTTCCTTCACATTGGTAGGTCTAGGAAGCTCTATTATGGCTTTTATTTTCTTCTCATCAGTAGAAATTCCATTTTTTGACACTATGTGACCCAACATTCTTCCTTGTCTGACATAGAATACACACTTTTCTGGGTTTAAGCATACTCTATATGTCCTGCACTTCCTGAATATTCTTTCCAAATCTTGTAAATGATCTTGTCTTTTTAAAGAAAAAGTGCATAAATCATCTACATAGATTTCCATCACATTTCTTAGGAATTCTTTGAAAATATGACACATCAACCTTTGAAAAGTTGCTGGGGCATTAGTCAATCCAAAGGGCATAACCCTAAAAGCATAAACCCCCCATTCTGTAGAAAAAGCAGTCTTATGTTGGTCCTCTAAAGCTATAGGTACTTGATTGTATCCTGAGAACCCATCCAGAAAACTATAGACTTCCTTCCCTGCAACTCTCTCAAGAAGATGATCTGTTATTGGCAGTGGATAACTATCCCTTATAGTTGCTGCATTCACTTTCTTCAAGTTAATGCATACCCTAAGTTTCCCGTTCTTTTTTGGCACCACAACTATAGGTGATATCCATTCAGTGTACTCTATTTCATAAATGAAATTAGCAGCCAATAACTTGTCAATTTCTTCCTTTATTTTGGCAGAATATTTATCATTAAATGTATAATGTCTCTGTTTGCTTGGTTTTGCATCAGGTGTCATAGGAATCTTATGCTCACAAATTTTTGGATCAATTCCTTTCAAATCTTTATAACTGTAAGCAAATACATCCCTATAGTTCTTTGCCAGGTTCCTTAATGCTTCTTCTTCTTGTGATGTCATGTCATCAGCTATTACTATTTGTCTCTCTTCTCCTTCTTCCTGTGTAATTACAATTTTCTTTGTTTGTTCTTCATTATCATATGCTTCCCCTTTCTTCTTCTCTCTTTTTGGTTTCATTTTCAGAAGTAGTCTGTCTTCTACTTCATAAGTTTTAAAGTTTGCTGGTACATCAAAGTATTGATCTCTGTTTATCTCTTTCTCTTTCTTTTCTTTTTCCTGGTCTCTTTCTATTTCTTTGTGTTTATGTTCCTTGTATTTGCCTGAGATTTTGTCTTTGATTGCATCCTCAGCTTTTACTGTTTCCAAATATTGTGATTTTCCTTCTTTTAATATCATTTCCTGATTTTGATCCTCCTCTGTTTTTGATACTCCTATCATGTGTATGCCAATGTGGAAAATATCAAATCCTTCCTCATTTTGGAATTCCACTCCCACATATTCCTCACTGGCCAAATCCATGGTAGCTAGAATTTGATTCCATCCATAAGGCTCAAACTCTTCATCTTTGAATGGTTGAGGCACATAATTTTCATCTTGTATTTCTCTTTCTTCCACACAATCTTCTCTTCTTAACTTCCTTTTCCTATTTGTGATATTTCTTAATATGTTACACTTCCAAACTGCTGATTCACCCTCTTCCTGATCCTCCCTCTCTGATTCTTCACTTTCCTGTTGATTTTGATGTATTTTATACCATTCTCTAGGAGATATGTCACAATAGTGGCCATTTCTTAAGTTTACTCTTGTTATTCTCCCCTGGTTCTGAAGATACAAACAATCATTACCCCAATCTTGTACAATTTGCATTTGTCTCATGAAGGGTCTTCCTAGGATAATTTCATAAGATGTGGATTGTGGAAATTCTACTATAGCAAAGGTATGCTCTATTTCTATGCCACATATGTCCACAATCACTTTTTCCCAAATTCCTAGGGGCTTTTCTATATGTCCATCTGCAAGTTGTAATCTCATTTTAGTGGGTAGTAATTCATTTCTTCCCCATTTCTCCCAGGTTTGTTTAGTCATTATAGCCACTCCTGATCCACTATCCAAAATGGCTTTTGCTGAATGTTTTCCATATTGTAATTTTAAGGTTGAATTCCCTTCTTCTCCTTCACAATATCCTCCTATTTTGTCAAAAAATGGAATTTCTACTGATGAGAAGAAAATAAAAGCCATAATAGAGCTTCCTAGACCTACAAATGTGAAGGAACTCCAAACTTTTATGGGACATTGTGGGTACTACAGAAAGTTTGTATACAAATTTGCTGATATAGCCAAGCCCTTATATGCCCTCATCACAAAGTTTGAGTGGACTGAAGAATGTGACCAAGCATTTGAAACATTAAAAACTTGTTTGGTGACAGCACCAATTTTAAAAACACCTCAGTGGGATAAAATCTTTCATGTACATGTCGATGCTTCAAATTATGCTCTGGGATGTGTGTTAGCACAACCTATAGAAGGAAGCAAATTAGATTTCCCAGTAGCATATGCAAGTAGACAATTAAACATTGCAGAAAAAAATTACACAACCACTGAGAGAGAAGGATTGGGAATGATCTTTGCTGTCAAAAAATACAGACATTATCTATTGGCCAACAAGTTTAAATTCTTTGTGGATCACCAAGCGCTACTCTATTTAGTAAATAAACCATGTCATACAGGAAGAATAGTAAGATGGTTTCTTTTACTAATGGAATTTGAATTTGAGGTGGTGGTTAGACAAGGAAAAACACACTTGAGAGCAGATCATTTATCAAGAATCCAGTCAAAAGAACCTAGTTCACCTATAGATGATGATTTGCCAGATACATACTTATTCAAGGTGGAAAGTGTTCCTGAATGGTCGATGTCATTAATTCCCTTGCTAACCATGGGACCTTGTAGGTCATTAGCAAATAACACACATCTGGTGTTACAAAGCAGGAATTTCATGTTGTTAGCTGGACATTTGTATCACCTCAACCAGTCAGGTATACTGGAATATTGTACTCCAGAAGAGGAGCAACATGAATATGTAAGAAAAGCTCATTGCTGGAATCCATGTACTCATGCTTCTACGATTGTCACTCTAAGTAACCTTAATAGGATGGGAGTACATTGGCCAAATAAGATTCAAGATGTGGAGAGATATATTGATAACTGTCAAAAATGTCAAACATGGCAGAAATCAGAATTAATAACTTTATATTGGTTTCAGAAAAACCCTGAATGGAGTGAAAATATTGTTGAGAAGTTGAAGAGAAAGGAGAAAGGAAAACAGGTAATAGCTGGTGCTGATTCAAGAAATCTACAAGTGATCTCAGAGGAATATCAACTCATAGGAGAACAATTATACAAGAGAGGAATGGATGGATATCTGAGAATTTGTGTTCCAGAAGAAAAGTATTTAGAGATGTTGGAAATGGCACACTCAGGAATAGCTGGAGGACATTTCTCAAGTGATAGAACAGCCAAACTCATCTTATATTCTGGCTTTTGGTGGCCAACCCTATTTCCCGATGCTAAAACTTATGTAAGAATATGTGATGTCTGTCAAAGGGTAAGTCAACCAAACAAAAGAGATAACATGCCATTAATTCCTTTAATTTCAGCCAGAGCTTTTAGTAAATGGGGATTGGACTTTATTGGACCAATACATCCTCCAGCCAGACAATCTCATGCAGAATACATACTAGTAGCTACAGATTATTTGACAAAATGGGCTGAGGCCAAAGCTACTAAAAGAAATGATGCTCACACCACTGCTAGATTTTTGTATGAAAACATTATCACTAGATTTGGACTACCGATTGAATTGGTAAGTGATAGGGGGACTCATTTTTTGAATCAGATCATAGAAAACATGACCAATTATTTCATGATTAGTCACAATAAGTCAGCCCCATATCACCCACAAGCCAATGGGTTAGCAGAAAGTACTAATAAAGTACTTTGCAATGTATTGTCCAAATTAGTCAACACAAACAGAAATGACTGGGATTATCAACTGAATCATGTTCTTTGGGCTTATAGAGTGGCATACAAAACGGCTTTAGGGACTACACCATTTAATTTGGTATATGGCCAGAATGCAGTTTTACCCATGGAATTTCTTATTCCAACATTGAAGGTGGGTAGCCAATACAATTGGACAGGACATGAATTATCTGAGAGAGTCATAGATTTGGAAAAACTGGGAGCATCGAGACTCCAAGCAGTGATGAGTATATACACAAACAAGAAAAGACAAAAAGCTTATCATGATGTTCACATAAAAGACAAAGATCTACAAGAAGGAGACCTGGTCTTAGCTTACACAATTAAGGAACATCAGAAAAAGTTTCAGAAAAAAGGTCATGGGCCATATATCATACATCAGATAAGCAAGAGTGGAGCTATTCAATTAGCCAACATTGATGGGGAAATCATGCCAAATTTCATAAGTGGATGTAGAGTGAAGAGGTATGAGTGCCCATTAACTACTGAGGAATGGAGAAGATTGCAAAAGGCCCAAAACAGGAAATAAGAACAAAATGGATATGGAAGCCAAAAAGTGTCACAAAATGTTCATCCACAGAGCATGGATATTTCCATAACAGAAAGACAAATGGAGTAAAACATTACTGGGTGAAAAAATCAGAATTGGGTCAATGGAAGAGGGATAATCCACAGTGGACCTATTTTTGGAATTTTGAAAATGACAAAAAAATATTTCCTTCTTTCCCCTCAGAAGAAAATTAGGAGGGGAAGGAAAGAAGACAGAAAAAAAAAAAAAAAAAAGAAAAAACCAGAAAAATATATATTTTATTTTCTTGATTTTCTTTCTAAAATTAAAAAACACAAAGCAAGATATAGGGAGGGAAAGAGTAACTTATTATGGAAAAAAGTTGTTTTGTCTTATTGTTGTTTAAATTTTTTTTGTGATCATTTTATTTTTTTTTGACCACTACTTTTTCAAGTTTCTTCATTAATCATCTTTTCTAGCATCATCTTTCTATTCAGGAATTTGTTTTTTGAGCAAGGAAGTGACAATTGGAGAGAGCACATTAGATGTCTTGCTACACCTGTGTTGCTCACTTAAAATTGAGTCTCTTGGAAAAAAGCAAAAATTGCTTGGAACTTGTCTTTCTTATATTTATATATGTCAGTAACATTCCAGAATAATATAGTATTTTCTTGTAAAATCTTGTGACTCATGTGGGTGGAGTATTTTCTTTTCTGTTATATATAAATACAGGATGGTGAATGCAAAGGAGTTGACAATCCATGACTTTAAAGCTGATTCAGTGACTTTGTCCAGAGGACACTGGTTTTTGGATAGTGATGCAGTTGAAGAACAAGTGGACTTAGAATCAGATGAAGACCAAGAAATCCCAGAAGCTGAAAAAATAGCAAAAGAACTTAAAGAAATTCTGGGAGTGATAGGACAGCATATCTTCACAGTAGCAGTGGGAGGATATAAGTACACTATGCTGTGCCAGGAATTTTACAGATTTCAGAAAACTTCTGTCAACCTCAAGAGATGGAAAGCTGTGGGATTGCACAAGCTCTTGGAAGAACCTATTTTCTTTATTGACTTTGAAAGAGTAGCACATGTAATGGGAAGTTTGGAGGAAGTGGGAAAAGGTAATGATGCCTACTTCAGATGCAAAGTGAAGAACAAGGACAATCAGGAGGTACGGATAACTATCAAAGCAGAACATATCAGAGCCGCCTTACAGTTTTATCCAATGGGCACCAAACTGGACCAAAGTTTTGTCAAGAAAAATAAGGAGACTTACACGGGATATGTAAAGTTCACTGACTTCAAGGGAAGAGAAAATGAAGAATATGCTATAAGAATGTTCTTGCAGTTCTTTTGTTTTCCAAAATTACCAAGGTACACCATGCCTCATAAGTCAGTAACTCTATTGATGTTCAATAACAAAGATAGAACCAAGCCATTTGGGGTAATGGATGTCTCACCATACATCCATGAACAGCTGAAGGAGGCAGCAAAGCACTGGGAGTAGAAGAAATTCATGAATGGAGCCCAGTATTTGACAAGAATCATTTATCATATTCTTGGAATGGAAGAACAGCTAAAGTTAGCTCCTGAAGCACAGTACTTCAGAAATCTGATGTCAGGAATCAAAAGTCCCCCAAGAAAGGCACTTGGAAGAGAATCAGAAGGACAAACTCGCATGAGGGGAACAGGAATGAAGAGAAAAGTAATCTCTGAGGAAGTGATTCCAGTAAAGAAAAGAAGGTTGGACCCCAGAAAAGTAGAATTAGAACAGGTAGAAGAAACAAGAGAGGAACAGGTGGCAGCACAGAAAAAGGTACAATCCTCCAGTGAACCTCACCCTCCGCAGACAAGTAAAGAACAGCTTTATACTTATCTCACTCAAGGAAACAACAAAAGAGCTATATATGAGGCTCAGTATCAAAAAATGTTGGAAGATTTTTCATGCAAAGCTACAGATTGGATCCAAGAAGAGGTGGAGCACTATGAAGCATTACATGAGGAAATGATGGCAGCCGAAACTGAAGAGATATTTGTGAAGAAGGAGGTAGAATTGCTGGCATACTTCAAGGAGTTGCAAGGACCTCCAGAGGCCAGGACTACCGTGATAGTGAAAAAGAAGATGCCAAGGAAACCTGTTCAAAAGAAGAAGATGATAAAGAAAGGGAAAGGAAAAATGGCAGATGAACCTGTGATGAAAGAAATGGAACAAGTAATTACAAAAGAAACACAGAAGCTAATCTCAGTGATGGAAGTATCAAAGCCTACAGAACAAGAAGTGGGAGGATCTTCACGATTCTCATCTGATTCAGATAGTGATATTGAAAACTTCTTGTTAAAAAGTCTAAATCTTTCAATACCAACTACTCCTAATGTGGTTATGCAAGCCACAGAGAAGCTGAAGACACCTGAGGATTCAAGTAAGAAATCTCAAGAGAAGCAGACACAGGAGGAAATAGTTCCACAGATGAGTGCTGAAGAAAAAAGAAGGCTGTTAAAAGGAAAGGCAAGAATGACAGAAGAGGAAAACCAGAAGAGAGATGAAGATAGCTCTGGAATAATGAATGTTGGTGGAAATTCAATATGGACCGAACCTTCACAGACACAATTCCAATTAAATGCAAGGTTGACTGCAAGTTTAGAGGAACTAGCAAAGAAGGTATTCGGCAGTTCAAATAATCAGCAGAAGGATGCATCCGAAGAACAGGAAAGCAAGAAGTTAGAACCAGAAAAGAATGCTCAAGAGGTCTTGGGACAAGTAATAGAGGAAGGAATTGTTCAAAGTATAAAGGATGTGCTGCAGGATATAAAAAGCAGTGGGGACTTTACATCTAAGAATGATCAAGAACAAGAGGTAGAAGCAGATTTTATGGACAGTGAGGAGCAAGATCAAGAATACACAAATGAGAAAAGAAATGACCAGGTTGCTTGTACAAAAGAAATTGAATCAGTTGAAATTCAGGAAAAACAGGAACAGGAAGAGCAACTCAGGAAAGTTCAACAAACTCTTGTTGGAAAGGACTCAAACAGAAGTCAGGAAACCCTAACACAAGAGAAGGAGATACAAACTAAGGGAGACCAGCTCTTTACAGAGAAGCAACAAGTATTGGAAGAAAAGAAGTCATTAGAAAAAAAGAGGGCTTCAGATTTTTCAGAGCAGAAGAGTGCAAATGACAAAGCACTAGTTTATGAAGAGGATGATACCAATCAGGATATAAAGACTGATGATCACAGTTATGAAGAACAAGACATTCAGGACATAGAAGATGAAACAGCAGCAGAAGAAGAGGATGTGGATAAAGAAGATAAGCAAATTGAAGTTAGACAGACATAAATAGAAGTAGGGTTGGAAAGAATACCCAAAAATATAAGATCAGCCTGTCAAATAATTATGAGCAACATTGAACAGTTCAGACCATCTAGTAGAAATATGATCATATCAGGAATGGTGGCTGAATCAGAATTTGAAAAAGGAAGTTTAATTATCAAAGAACACAAGAGGGAAAAAGAGCAGATGACAGAGCAATTAAGGGTGATGAAGGAAAGGAATGAAGAATATATCAATAGAATCATTGCTTTGGAAGAAGCTGAGGTTCAGAAGCAGAACAGGATCCAATATTTGGAAGAAAAGAGTGTAAAGTTATCATAGCAGAATGCCAAAATGGAAATGGAAATAAAAGCCATAGGAGGAAGATACAGAACTTTACAAACATCCTATCAAATCCTGACTAGAGCACATGAAGAGATTAATAAAGTGTTGTTAGAAGAAGGTCAACTACAAGATGGAGGTAAACCTGTTCAATTGACAGAGGAAGAAAAGGAAGAGCTGCATAAAGAAATTCAAAGACTTCAAATAGAATTAAAGGAGGCCAAAGAAATGGAGAAACAGGCAAACACTCATGCTGCTACATCAATGAGAGGGTATCATCAATTACATTTGGAGGTAGAGAAGGAAAGAAGTGAATGGCAAACAAAGATGGAGAAAGAAAGAAATGAGTGGAGGAAGGAAAAGGAGTTATGGGCAGCTCAGAACAAAAGTTCAATAATGACTATAGAAGAATTACAGAAACAGTTGGAGAAATCAAAAGTTCAAGAAGAAATTCAAGATCAAGTACAGGCAGAATATACAGATAACAGGGAATATGAAACAGGGGATTTTGACAGGGAACAAGAGAATAAGGAACCAGCAGCAAGAGAAACAGAGGAAAAATATTCTGAAGATTTTGTCCAGAAATTATTGACCAATAGAGAGTCAAGAATGGAATTTATCAGAAAAATGCATGATGAGTATGAAGATCAAATAGTTACCTTTGCTCTGAATAAAGGCATTAATCCAGATCAGCATCATTGGGCTGCAGATGGATTGGGAATACCTTTCTGTATGATTTTGGAGAGTATAAAGAATTATCAATTGGCCAGAGTAGGGCTATCTCCAAACAAATACCTTGAGTATGAAGAAGATATTAATGTCACGAAGGAGTTATTTGAAAGAGCAAATCCTAAATGGAGAAATAAGTGGTTGGATGCCAATAAGGAATGTAGGAAAATCTGGAAAGAGGCACCTTTGAATTTAAAGATTAACCCAGCTTATTGCCCAGTTGCCAGAAGAAGAGAATGGACTGTTTTTTGGGAAAGAAGAAAAACAGGTCAGATTCCAGCAAAATGGCTGAACTTTCCAAAAATAGCAGGTCCAAAGGCAGGAACTTGGCCTACAAAAAGTTACATGGTGAATACTGCTGAGTCAGTTTTAACAACATATAAAGATGTTAATGATCCGGCTTGTATATTACTTGTCAGAATAATGAGGTTGATTCTAGCCTGTATAGAGACCTACACTGATACAGATGTCAGAATTTTGAACTACATAGGTTTTAATTCGCCAACAGATGCTCTTTTGTTTGATTTGAGTGAGACACCAGACAGGATTTGTTTGATGGCCTACTACAGTAGAATAATATTTTTGGGCAGTCATTTTTTGCAAATATTTGAAGATGCTTTTGATTATGGATTCTTTGAAAGGGAGTCAGAAATTTTTGGAAACTTATCTGTTGTTACAAAAGCAAGACTTACTGCCTATGAAGCTGCTTACACAGAATATTTGAAGAAGGATGTCATAGATAAGCCTGAAGCTGCGATACAATGGAGAAAAGCTTTGTTCGAGATGGTCAACAATTTGAATGTAACAGAAAGGAAAAGCCATGATTTACTGTCACAGGTATATCAAAGAAAGAAGAAATGAAGAAAAGTGACCAAAGTAGAGGATCACAAAAATCTTTCGTCAGGAGCCGAAAGGCTTAGGAGGGGAAGGATGTTGGAAGGTGTATTCTTGGAAAAGCATTTTTGATGTAAAAAATTAGTAAAAAGTCAAAAAAAAACTTGTAAAATATTTATGCAATGGTTGTAAAAATAAGGAAGAGTCTTCCTTATGTGGTTGAGGATCTCATGTAATTTTTGTAGAATTTTTAGAAACTCTTAGATAGCATTTTTTAGAAAATTAGAGAAAAAGACCTAATTTCAAGTGTGAAAAGGGACACTTGAAAATGTATATAAGTCAATTTTCTCTATTTTGGAGAGGTTGGTTAGTCATTTGCTCAAGCTATCAATAGAGAAGAAAGAGTTTCTGCAAAAATCGTGTTTTCTCCTGTTGAGTGTATTTTCTTTGATGTGTGAGCTTGTCTCTTGCTTAATCATGGAGATTTGTGAGTTACATTTGTGTATTATTGAGTAAGTTGTATGAAGAGAGAGACCTATTGCTGTAAATGAGTGGAAAGGACTGAAGGAAGTTTCAAAATTGTGAAAATCGTCTGTTGGTACAGAATCGCGATTGTCTCGTCTTTGTGATACAGGTGATATTTTTCAATTTTGAGTTCATATTTGTATTTTGCTAATGAAATGGCATGGTTTTGACATAAAGAACATAGAAAATGATGGAGATTTGCCTTAGTTATGGTAAACTCAAGATTTTCTCTTCATCTTCAATTTCTCTCAGCAATCCAGCCATCAATTTCTTATTTCCTTGAATCTATTATCTTGAAGGGGCTGTGGTCTTATGGATATTCCTAGGATTGACAAAATAAAGATGATTTGTTGATTCTTTGTTACTTCATGATTGGAGAGGACAACTTGGAGTCCAAAACAAAACAGTGGTGTCTCATATTGACACTGAGAAGTCTCACTTTGCTCAGGTGACTCTATATAATAAGCATGTGGACTATCTTCATGGAAGTAGTTTGAACCATGAGCGTGAGAATCATTTTCTGAGACCAATGGGGTTAGTGGCACCAATGCTCTATTAGGGTTCTCCTCTGCCATCGTATATTTAACTGGGATCACATTGGCAGGAGTTGGCGGTTGGTTTCCTAGGACTGGTTGTGGCCTATATGGTGCCTGATATTGCTGCTGGTATTGAGGTTGATATTGTTGTCGCCTATAATATGGCTGTTGGTACTGATTCTGATACCTACCCTGCTGGTAAGGTTGCTGATAATTTTGTCTAACAGCCTACCTGTTATACCCCTTGGGCCGTATGATTTGTGTATTTTCTCTCAATGGTGCAATACAAAGCATTAGGGTTTCCTTGGGGTTGAGTCATCATTGGGCAGACATTAGCCATGTGATCTCCTCCACATGTATAACATCGCTTCACTGAAGTGACCCTTGGCATTTGTCTATTTTGAACTCCTAGCTTTTTGGCCACTTGCTCAGGTATCTCATCTATCTCAGTGGAGGCTCTAGAGGTATGACTTGTAGAACTATCAGAATCCTTATAGATTTTGGATAGTCCTAATTCCTCACCCAAGTTGTCTTCTATGTCAATGCACATCCGTATACACTCTTCTATGGATCTAGGCTCTTTCAAGTATACATATGACCTTAATTTTGTGCTCAATAGGCCATCTAAAAACAGTGCCACCTGTTTAGCTGATGTGGGTAATTCTGGTACAGGGCATCTTTCCAAGTACTGTCTAAACCTTCTTCCTGCAAGTCGCACTGTTTCTTGGGGTGTCTGTTTGAAGCTGTGGATCAAGGATGATGTGTTATGCCTGATACCGCTTTTGGAAAATTCCACAATGAGTTCTTCTAGAAGCTGACCTATCTCTCTATAGTTGCGACTGTTTAGAGGTTGAAACCAAGCTAAGGCAGTACCCTTAAGAGTCAAACCAAATGCCTCGAACTGGGTGAACAAGTCTTCAACCTGTTCAGCTCTTAGCACTTGTTTGAACTCCGCCACATGATCATAAGGATCTCCAAATCCATCAAAGTAGTTCTTCATTGTCTTAACCACTTGAGAGGGTCTAAGGGTTCTTGAGTGTTCTCGTGGTCTAGGCAATGGGAAATCATGATAATCTCTTTGATGTCTATGAACTCTATGTCTCTCCCTTTCAAGTCTTTCCGTTCCATATCCTGATCTGTCTCTGCCTATAGTGTCTGCAAAGCTTACCTCCGGTCTCTCTCTAGTTCTTTCTCTCTGGGTTTCATGAGCCTTGGATGATCCGGCTCCTTGGAGGCCCTGGGAAACATTAGATCTTGGTGGAGGGAAAATTGATTCACCTTGCCAAGTGTAAGCATGTCTGTCATGATCTGATACCAAGAATAATTTCTGAGATGTGTGATCTAGGTAGACAGCTTCCCCTGGTGTCTCTGGGTCCTTGAATTTGTAGATGGTGACTACTGGGCTGGGTTGATCTGGCCTAAATCTCCAAAAGGCTTCCTCCGTTTCTCTATTCACGAATAGTTCTATGCTTTTATTATCTTGAGGAATCCATTCTGGAGTGAGCACTCTGGTTAAGACTGACTTACCTCTAGGGGTCTTGGGTTCTCCTCCTAGGTCTCCTTGCTCTAGGTCTCCTATCTCATTCTCAGGAATGATATTTCCAAACTCATCTGTCCTATCTGGTAAGTTGGTAACCACATACATGGTTCCTTCCTTATCAATGTAAGCACCCTCTTCAAACTTGACTACTGGGTGTTCAAGTCCAAAGGGTTGGTCAGGATTTTTGAGTTGAACCACTGATCGCCTTAGACCATCCTCATAGATGCGAGCACCTAAATGGTTGGTCCTGATATACTCCAATTGGGTCTTATAGGGACCTTCTGGTGTCTGTAAATAGGCAGTGCCGGAGCTACGTGTGGGTTTTTCCATGTTAAAAGACATTTCCGAGTCACTGGTTTCTGAACTTCGTGTGTAAGGATAACCATTAAGCTGTTGAGCCCAAGACTTGGATGTATGGTTGACACTAGCCTCAGATGACCTAATGCTTTGTCTATCCTTGCCTAAGTGTCTGCCAGATCTGAGGTTCATAAGCCTTGGCTTCTAGTCCCAAAGTTCTCTTATATTGCTCAAAATCCTTTGGAACACCTTGGTTTTCCAATTTTCCTGAGGGTCAACTTCAAAATACCCTATCATAACCCTCCTCATCACAATGAGGTGTCCATTGTTCTTCATTGACTGCAATGTCCATGGTAGCTAAGATTTCTGCCCAACCATGAGGTTCAAATTCCTCATCTGGAAATATCATTGGTGTATAGGCTGGGTCTTTTATTGGTCTATCTCCTGGGGACGTTCCTTCCTCCCTTTGTTTTAGACGCTTTTCCTCTTCCTCTGCTACCTTGCACATCCACAAGTGAGTATCTTCATGCAGCAATGATGGATCAGGTGAACTTCTAGAATGCACGGAGATAGAATCTTCTTTCACTTTGTGGATAGGATTCCACTGTAGGGGTGGTACATCTCGGAAGGTGTAATCCTTCAAATTAACCTTGGTGGTGACCCCTAAGTGTTGTAAGTACAAGGAGTTGGTTCCCCAATCCTGTACTATTTGCAATTGTCGTAGGAAGGGTCTGCCTAGGATCATCTCGTAGACATTATTTTTCTCAAAGTCACATATAGCAAACGTATGTTCAAACTCTACACCACAAGTGGTTAGAGTTATCCCTTCAAGCAATCCTAGAGGTCTTTCAAAATGACCATCTGCCATTTGAAGCTTCATTCTTGTTGGTCTTAATGTGGGTTTGCCCCATTGCTTCCAGAGGGAGGTGGTCGCAATAGCAACACCAGCACCCGAATCTACAATTGCCTTGGTTGTGTAACCTTGATAGGTGATCGGAAGATAAGTGTTACCTTCTTCACCTTCGCTCATGTCTCCTATCTTGTCGAGAGGTATCTCTGGAACTTTTTGCTTAGAGCCTACTTTTGGCATATTGGATTCAAGTTCTGGAACCTGATCCTTCATATGATTCCAGAGCTCAGGTTTTGCTTTGAGCAGCTCTTCCACAGTGAGATGACATTGAACCTTAGTGTTCTTCACAACCTCAGTGTTTCTTGGAATCACTGAGTCTTCATTTCTTACCAATATTGTGGGAGCTCTGATCTGGATAGATTCAGATTCCCATGGGCCTATGAAATGAGGCAACTCTTGTAAAGAATTAGATTCAAAATCTAATCTTTCATCTTCTTGTTGCTCTGCTTGGTCTCCATAGATAGACGGAATGTCTTGGGGAAATTGATCATGAAGATCATCAATCTCAGGAATAGGAGGGGAATTACCCTTCTCCTTGGCCCATTTCTCTTCTTGTATTTCCCGCAAGAACTCTTGAGAGTACTGTTGAATTGAAGGAGGCATTCTAGCATCCGTGGAATTAGGAACATAAGCTCCCATTGGTGGTGAGCTTCCTCTTTCAATAACTGGTTGAGCCTGTGGAGGTAAAGAAATTTGTGGTTTATTTACCAACTGGTCTAATCTTTCTAGTAAACCTTGGAAATGCAAATCCGATTTGACAGAGTTTGTCTGATTGAACTTTTGACTAGTCTCAAGTATAGCCTGAGCTTGTTCTACCATTTTCATGCACATTTTCATCCGTTCAATCTCTAAATCTGCTCTAGGGTAACTCTTGTCTAGGTTTGGAGCTGTTGGCCCTTCTTGAAGACGAGCCTGGTAGGCCTTGAACATCATGTCCAAGCCTTCTGGGGTTGGATCTGCAAGAACAGACCCTGGTTGTGGGTTATTTACAATGGGTGGTGGGGTGGAATGAGGTGGAGTGGATGGAGCTTCCGCATGCGAGGGGCTTTGAGATGCAATGTCTTCTATTTTTGTTTTGGCATCTTTTAGACTTTCTTCTATTTCAGATATCTTTTTGTTCCACTTGCGATTAGCCTTCTCTCTGGTATCCTTCCATGTTCTTGGCTTCCTCTTACTAGGCTCTCCTGACTCACTTGACTCCGATTGCTCAGATGGTTTTGCTTGTTGTGCAGCCTGTGCTCTAGTAACTGCCTGTACAGGAGCCACATTATTGCTACTTGAACTTGAATCTGCCACTAAGCCTACCACGTTGATGGGTGTAACCTTGGGTGCACTAGAGGGATTCCTGGGACACTCTCTAGGAAGATGTTCCTTGCCGCACTCAGGACAAAAGCCTTGTATTGTGATGTTTTGTCCTAGTCCGAGAGCAGGTTGGTGGGGACATTCACGAATGAAACGGTCGCCCTGACATCTAAAGCATGGTCCTCTAGGGGCTTGTGGTCTTACTTGTCTCAATTGGGGCCTAGGATTTGGATTCGTATACATGACATTGGAGTATTCTGGCTCCCAATTTTGTTCCATAGGTGGTGTCTCATATTGACACTGAGGAGTCTCACTTTGCTCAGGTGACTCTATATAATAAGCATGTGGACTATCTTCATGGAAGTAGTTTGAACCATGAGCGTGAGAATCATTTTCTGAGACCAATGGGGTAAGTGGCACCAATGCTCTATTAGGGTTCTCCTCTGCCATCGTATATTTAACTAGGATCACATTGGCAGGAGTTGGCGGTTGGTTTCCTAGGACTCGTTGTGGCATATATGGTGCCTGATATTGCTGCTGGTATTGAGGTTGATATTGTTGTGGCCTATAATATGGCTGTTGGTACTGATTCTGATACCTACCCTGCTGGTAAGGTTGCTGATAATTTTGTCTAACAGCCTGCCTGTTATACGGACAATCTTGGGCCGTATGATTTGTGTATTTTCTCTCAATGGTGCAATACAAAGCATTAGGGTTTCCTTGGGGTTGAGTCATCATTGGGCAGACATTAGCCATGTGATCTCCTCCACATGTATAACATCGCTTCACTGAAGTGACCCTTGGCATTTGTCTATTTTGAACTCCTAGCTTTTTGGCCACTTGCTCAGCTATCTCATCTATCTCAGTGGAGGCTCTAGAGGTATGACTTGTAGAACTATCAGAATCCTTATAGAGTTTGGATAGTCCTAATTCCTCACCCAAGTTGTCTTCTATGTCAATGCACATCTGTATACACTCTTCTATGGATCTAGGCTCTTTCAAGTATACATATGACCTTAATTTTGTGCTCAATAGGCCATCTAAAAACAGTGCCACCTGTTTAGCTGATGTGGGTAATTCTGGTACAGGGCATCTTTCCAAGTACTGTCTAAACCTTCTTCCTGCAAGTCGCACTGTTTCTTGGGGTGTTTGTTTGAAGCTGTGGATCAAGGATGATGTGTTATGCCTGATACCGCTTTTGGAAAATTCCACAATGAATTCTTCTAGAAGCTGACCTATCTCTCTATAGTTGCGACTGTTTAGAGGTTGAAACCAAGCTAAGGCAGTACCCTTAAGAGTCAAACCAAATGCCTCGAACTGGGTGAACAAGTCTTCAACCTGTTCAGCTCTTAACACTTGTTTGAACTCCGCCACATGATCATAAGGATCTCCAAATCCATCAAAGTAGTTCTTCATTGTCTTAACCACTTGAGAGGGTCTAAGGGTTCTTGAGTGTTCTCGTGGTCTAGGCAATGGGAAATCATGATCGTCTCTTTGATGTCTATGAACTCTATGTCTCTCCCTTTCAAGTCTTTCCGTTCCATATCCTGATCTGTCTCTGCCTATAGTGTCTGCAAAGCTTACCTCCGGTCTCTCTCTAGTTCTTTCTCTCTGGGTTTCATGAGCCTTGGATGATCCGGCTCCTTGGAGGCCCTGGGAAACATTAGATCTTGGTGGAGGGAAAATTGATTCACCTTGCCAAGTGTAAGCATGTCTGTCATGATCTGATACCAAGAATAATTTCTGAGATGTGTGATCTAGGTAGACAGCTTCCCCTGGTGTCTCTGGGTCCTTGAATTCGTAGATGGTGACTACTGGGCTGGGTTGATCTGGCCTAAATCTCCAAAAGGCTTCCTCCGTTTCTCTATTCACGAATAGTTCTATGCTTTTATTATCTTGAGGAATCCATTCTGGAGTGAGCACTCTGGTTAAGACTGACTTACCTCTAGGGGTCTTGGGTTCTCCTCCTAGGTCTCCTTGCTCTAGGTCTCCTATCTCATTCTCAGGAATGATATTTCCAAACTCATCTGTCCTATCTGGTAAGTTGGTAACCACATACATGGTTCCTTCCTTATCAATGTAAGCACCCTCTTCAAACTTGACTACTGGGTGTTCAAGTCCAAAGGGTTGGTCAGGATTTTTGAGTTGAACCACTGATCGCCTTAGACCATCCTCATAGATGCGAGCACCTAATTGGTTGGTCCTGATATACTCCAATTGGGTCTTATAGGGACCTTTTGGTGTCTGTAAATAGGCAGTGCCGGAGCTACGTGTGGGTTTTTCCATGTTAAAAGACATTTCCGAGTCACTGGTTTCTGAACTTCGTGTGTAAGGATAACCATTAAGCTGTTGAGCCCAAGACTTGGATGTATGGTTGACACTAGCCTCAGATGACCTAATGCTTTGTCTATCCTTGCCTAAGTGTCTGTCAGATCTCAGGTTCATAAGCCTTGGCTTCTAGTCCCAAAGTTCTCTTATATTGCTCAAAATCCTTTGGAACACCTTGGTTTTCCAATTTTCCTGAGGGTCAACTTCAAAATACCCTATCATAACCCTCCTCATCACAATGAGGTGTCCATTGTTCTTCATTGACTGCTATGTCCATGGTAGCTAAGATTTCAGCCCAACCATGAGGTTCAAATTCCTCATGTGGAAATATCATTGGTGTATAGGCTGGGTCTTTTATTGGTCTATCTCCTGGGGACGTTCCTTCCTCTCTTGCTTTTAGACGCTTTTCCTCTTCCTCTGCTACCTTGCACATCCACAAGTGAGTATCTTCATGCAGCCATGATGGATCAGGTGAACTTCTAGAATGCACGGAGATAGAATCTTCTTTAACTTTGTGGATAGGATTCCACTGTAGGGGTGGTACATCTCGGAAGGTGTAATCCTTCAAATTAACCTTGGTGGTGACCCCTAAGTGTTGTAAGTACAAGGAGTTGGTTCCCCAATCCTGTACTATTTGCAACTGTCCTAGGAAGGGTCTGCCTAGGATCATCTCGTAGACATTATTTTTCTCAAAGTCACATATAGCAAACGTATGTTCAAACTCTACACCACAAGTGGTTAGAGTTATCCCTTCAAGCAATCCTAGAGGTCTTTCAAAATGACCATCTGCCATTTGAAGCTTCATTCTTGTTGGTCTTAATGTGGGTTTGCCCCATTGCTTCCAGAGGGAGGTGGTCACAATAGCAACACCAGCACCCGAATCTACAATTGCCTTGGTTGTGTAACCTTGATAGGTGATCGGAAGATAAGTGTTACCTTCTTCACCTTCGCTCATGTCTCCTATCTTGTCGAGAGGTATCTCTGGAACTTTTTGCTTAGAGCCTACTTTTGGCATATTGGATTCAAGTTCTGGAACCTGATCCTTCATATGATTCCAGAGCTCAGGTTTTGCTTTGAGCAGCTCTTCCACAGTGAGATGACATTGAACCTTAGTGTTCTTCACAACCTCAGTGTTTCTTGGAATCACTGAGTCTTCATTTCTTACCAATATTGTGGGAGCTCTGATCTGGATAGATTCAGATTCCCATGGGCCTATGAAATGAGGCAACTCTTGTAAAGAATTAGATTCAAAATCTAATCTTTCATCTTCTTGTTGCTCTGCTTGGTCTCCATAGATAGACGGAATGTCTTGGGGAAATTGATCATGAAGATCATCAATCTCAGGAATAGGAGGGGAATTACCCTTCTCCTTGGCCCATTTCTCTTCTTGTATTTCCCGCAAGAACTCTTGAGAGTACTGTTGAATTGAAGGAGGCATTCTAGCATCCGTGGAATTAGGAACATAAGCTCCCATTGGTGGTGAGCTTCCTCTTTCAATAACTGGTTGAGCCTGTGGAGGTAAAGAAATTTGTGGTTTATTTACCAACTGGTCTAATCTTTCTAGTAAACCTTGGAAATGCAAATCCGATTTGACAGAGTTTGTCTGATTGAACTTTTGACTAGTCTCAAGTATAGCCTGAGCTTGTTCTACCATTTTCATGCACATTTTCATCCGTTCAATCTCTAAATCTGCTCTAGGGTAACTCTTGTCTAGGTTTGCAGCTGTTGGCCCTTCTTGAAGACGAGCCTGGTAGGCCTTGAACATCATGTCCAAGCCTTCTGGGGTTGGATCTGCAAGAACAGACCCTGGTTGTGGGTTATTTACAATGGGTGGTGGGGTGGAATGAGGTGGAGTGGATGGAGCTTCCGCATGCGAGGGGCTTTGAGATGCAATGTCTTCTATTTTTGTTTTGGCATCTTTTAGACTTTCTTCTATTTCAGATATCTTTTTGTTCCACTTGCGATTAGCCTTCTCTTTGGTATCCTTCCATGTTCTTGGCTTCCTCTTACTAGGCTCTCCTGACTCACTTGACTTCGATTGCTCAGATGGTTTTGCTTGTTGTGCAGCCTGTGCTCTAGTAACTGCCTGTACAGCAGCCACATTATTGCTACTTGAACTTGAATCTGCCACTAAGCCTACCACGTTGATGGGTGTAACCTTGGGTGCACTAGAGGGATTCTTGGGACACTCTCTAGGAAGATGTTCCTTGCCGCACTCAAGACAAAAGCCTTGTATTGTGATGTTTTGTCCTAGTCCGAGAGCAGGTTGGTGGGGACATTCACGAATGAAATGGTCGCCCTGACATCTAAAGCATGGTCCTCTAGGGGCTTGTGGTCTTACTTGTCTCAATTGGGGCCTAGGATTTGGATTCGTATACATGACATTGGAGTATTCTGGCTCCCAATTTTGTTCCATAGGTGGTGTCTCATATTGACACTGAGAAGTCTCACTTTGCTCAGGTGACTCTATATAATAAGCATGTGGACTATCTTCATGGAAGTAGTTTGAACCATGAGCGTGAGAATCATTTTCTGAGACCAATGGGGTTAGTGGCACCAATGCTCTATTAGGGTTCTCCTCTGCCATCGTATATTTAACTGGGATCACATTGGCAGGAGTTGGCGGTTGGTTTCCTAGGACTGGTTGTGGCCTATATGGTGCCTGATATTGCTGCTGGTATTGAGGTTGATATTGTTGTGGCCTATAATATGGCTGTTGGTACTGATTCTGATACCTACCCTGCTGGTAAGGTTGTTGATAATTTTGTCTAACAGCCTGCCTGTTATACGGACAATCTTGGGCCGTATGATTTGTGTATTTTCTCTCAATGGTGCAATACAAAGCATTAGGGTTTCCTTGGGGTTGAGTCATCATTGGGCAGACATTAGCCATGTGATCTCCTCCACATGTATAACATCGCTTCACTGAAGTGACCCTTGGCATTTGTCTATTTTGAACTCCTAGCTTTTTGGCCACTTGCTCAGCTATCTCATCTATCTCAGTGGAGGCTCTAGAGGTATGACTTGTATCAGCTCTTAGCACTAGTTTGAACTCTGCCACATGATCATAAGGATCTCCAAATCCATCAAAGTAGTTCTTCATTGTCTTAACCACTTGAGAGGGTCTAAGGGTTCTTGAGTGTTCTCGTGGTCTAGGCAATGGGAAATCATGATCATCTCTTTGATGTCTATGAACTCTATGTCTCTCCCTTTCAAGTCTTTCCGTTCCATATCCTGATCTGTCTCTGCCTATAGTGTCTGCAAAGCTTACCTCCGGTCTCTCTCTAGTTCTTTCTCTCTGGGTTTCATGAGCCTTGGATGATCCGGCTCCTTGGAGGCCCTGGGAAACATTAGATCTTGGTGGAGGGAAAATTGATTCACCTTGCCAAGTGTAAGCATGTCTGTCATGATCTGATACCAAGAATAATTTCTGAGATGTGTGATCTAGGTAGACAGCTTCCCCTGGTGTCTCTGGGTCCTTGAATTCGTAGATGGTGACTACTGGGCTGGGTTGATCTGGCCTAAATCTCCAAAAGGCTTCCTCCGTTTCTCTATTCACGAATAGTTCTATGCTTTTATTATCTTGAGGAATCCATTCCTGAGTGAGCACTCTGGTTAAGACTGACTTACCTCTAGGGGTCTTGGGTTCTCCTCCTAGGTCTCCTTGCTCTAGGTCTCCTATCTCATTCTCAGGAATGATATTTCGAAACTCATCTGTCCTATCTGGTAAGTTGGTAACCACATACATGGTTCCTTCCTTATCAATGTAAGCACCCTCTTCAAACTTGACTACTGGGTGTTCAAGTCCAAAGGGTTGGTCAAGATTTTTGAGTTGAACCACTGATCGCCTTAGACCATCCTCATAGATGCGAGCACCTAATTGGTTGGTCCTGATATACTCCAATTGGGTCTTATAGGGACCTTCTGGTGTCTGTAAATAGGCAGTGCCGGAGCTATGTGTGGGTTTTTCCATGTTAAAAGACATTTCCGAGTCACTGGTTTCTGAACTTCGTGTGTAAGGATAACCATTAAGCTGTTGAGCCCAAGACTTGGATGTATGGTTGACACTAGCCTCAGATGACCTAATGCTTTGTCTATCCTTGCCTAAGTGTCTGCCAGATCTCAGGTTCATAAGCCTTGGCTTCTAGTCCCAAAGTTCTCTTATATTGCTCAAAATCCTTTGGAACACCTTGGTTTTCCAATTTTCCTGAGGGTCAACTTCAAAATACCCTTTCATAACCCTCCTCATCACAATGAGGTGTCCATTGTTCTTCATTGACTGCTATGTCCATGGTAGCTAAGATTTCTGCCCAACCATGAGGTTCAAATTCCTCATCTGGAAATATCATTGGTGTATAGGCTGGGTCTTTTATTGGTCTATCTCCTGGGGACGTTCCTTCCTCTCTTGCTTTTAGACGCTTTTCCTCTTCCTCTGCTACCTTGCACATCCACAAGTGAGTATCTTCATGCAGCCATGATGGATCAGGTGAACTTCTAGAATGCACGGAGATAGAATCTTCTTTCACTTTGTGGATAGGATGCCACTGTAGGGGTGGTACATCTCGAAAGGTGTAATCCTTCAAATTAACCTTGGTGGTGACCCCTAAGTGTTGTAAGTACAAGGAGTTGGTTCCCCAATCCTGTACTATTTGCAATTGTCGTAGGAAGGGTCTGCCTAGGATCATCTCGTAGAAATTATTTTTCTCAAAGTCACATATAGCAAACGTATGTTCAAACTCTACACCACAAGTGGTTAGAGTTATCCCTTCAAGCAATCCTAGAGGTCTTTCAAAATGACCATCTGCCATTTGAAGCTTCATTCTTGTTGGTCTTAATGTGGGTTTGCCCCATTGCTTCCAGAGGGAGGTGGTCGCAATAGCAACACCAGCACCCGAATCTACAATTGCCTTGGTTGTGTAACCTTGATAGGTGATCGGAAGATAAGTGTTACCTTCTTCACCTTCGCTCATGTCTCCTATCTTGTTGAGAGGTATCTCTGGAACTTTTTGCTTAGAGCCTACTTTTGGCATATTGGATTCAAGTTCTGGAACCTGATCCTTCATATGATTCCAGAGCTCAGGTTTTGCTTTGAGCAGCTCTTCCACAGTGAGATGACATTGAACCTTAGTGTTCTTCACAACCTCAGTGTTTCTTGGAATCACTGAGTCTTCATTTCTTACCAATATTGTGGGAGCTCTGATCTGGATAGATTCAGATTCCCATGGGCCTATGAAATGAGGCAACTCTTGTAAAGAATTAGATTCAAAATCTAATCTTTCATCTTCTTGTTGCTCTGCTTGGTCTCCATAGATAGACGGAATGTCTTGGGGAAATTGATCATGAAGATCATCAATCTCAGGAATAGGAGGGGAATTACCCTTCTCCTTGGCCCATTTCTCTTCTTGTATTTCCCGCAAGAACTCTTGAGAGTACTGTTGAATTGAAGGAGGCATTCCAGCATCCGTGGAATTAGGAACATAAGCTCCCATTGGTGGTGAGCTTCCTCTTTCAATAACTGGTTGAGCCTGTGGAGGTAAAGAAATTTGTGGTTTATTTACCAACTGGTCTAATCTTTCTAGTAAACCTTAGAAATGCAAATCTGATTTGACAGAGTTTGTCTGATTGAACTTTTGACTAGTCTCAAGTATAGCCTGAGCTTGTTCTACCATTTTCATGCACATCTTCATCCGTTCAATCTCTAAATCTGCTCTAGGGTAACTCTTGTCTAGGTTTGCAGCTGTTGGCCCTTCTTGAAGACGAGCCTGGTAGGCCTTGAACATCATGTCCAAGCCTTCTGGGGTTGGATCTGCAAGAACAGACCCTGGTTGTGGGTTATTTACAATGGGTGGTGGGGTGGAATGAGGTGGAGTGGATGGAGCTTCCGCATGCGAGGGGCTTTGAGATGCAATGTCTTCTATTTTTGTTTTGGCATCTTTTAGACTTTCTTCTATTTCAGATATCTTTTTGTTCCACTTGCGATTAGCCTTCTCTCTGGTATCCTTCCATGTTCTTGGCTTCCTCTTACTAGGCTCTCCTGACTCACTTGACTCCGATTGCTCAGATGGTTTTGCTTGTTGTGCAGCCTGTGCTCTAGTAACTGCCTGTACAGGAGCCACATTATTGCTACTTGAACTTGAATCTGCCACTAAGCCTACCACGTTGATGGGTGTAACCTTGGGTGCACTAGAGGGATTCTTGGGACACTCTCTAGGAAGATGTTCCTTGCCGCACTCAGGACAAAAGCCTTGTATTGTGATGTTTTGTCCTAGTCCGAGAGCAGGTTGGTGGGGACATTCACGAATGAAATGGTCGCCCTCACATCTAAAGCATGGTCCTCTAGGGGCTTGTGGTCTTACTTGTCTCAATTGGGGCCTAGGATTTGGATTCGTATACATGACATTGGAGTATTCTGGCTCCCAATTTTGTTCCATAGGTGGTGTCTCATATTGACACTGAGAAGTCTCACTTTGCTCAGGTGACTCTATATAATAAGCATGTGGACTATCTTCATGGAAGTAGTTTGAACCATGAGCGTGAGAATCATTTTCTGAGACCAATGGGGTTAGTGGCACCAATGCTCTATTAGGGTTCTCCTCTGCCATCGTATATTTAACTGGGATCACATTGGCAGGAGTTGGCGGTTGGTTTCCTAGGACTGGTTGTGGCCTATATGGTGCCTGATATTGCTGCTGGTATTGAGGTTGATATTGTTGTGGCCTATAATATGGCTGTTGGTACTGATTCTGATACCTACCCTGCTGGTAAGGTTGCTGATAATTTTGTCTAACAGCCTGCCTGTTATACGGACAATCTTGGGCCGTATGATTTGTGTATTTTCTCTCAATGGTGCAATACAAAGCATTAGGGTTTCCTTGGGGTTGAGTCATCATTGGGCAGACATTAGCCATGTGATCTCCTCCACATGTATAACATCGCTTCACTGAAGTGACCCTTGGCATTTGTCTATTTTGAACTCCTAGCTTTTTGGCCACTTGCTCAGCTATCTCATCTATCTCAGTGGAGGCTCTAGAGGTATGACTTGTAGAACTATCAGAATCCTTATAGAGTTTGGATAGTCCTAATTCCTCACCCAAGTTGTCTTCTATGTCAATGCACATCTGTATACACTCTTCTATGGATCTAGGCTCTTTCAAGTATACATATGACCTTAATTTTGTGCTCAATAGGCCATCTAAAAACAGTGCCACCTGTTTAGCTGATGTGGGTAATTCTGGTACAGGGCATCTTTCCAAGTACTGTCTAAACCTTCTTCTTGCAAGTCGCACTGTTTCTTGGGGTGTCTGTTTGAAGCTGTGGATCAAGGATGATGTGTTATGCCTGATACCGCTTTTGGAAAATTCCACAATGAGTTCTTCTAGAAGCTGACCTATCTCTCTATAGTTGCGACTCTTTAGAGGTTGAAACCAAGCTAAGGCAGTACCTTTAAGAGTCAAACCAAATGCCTCGAACTGGGTGAACAAGTCTTCAACCTGTTCAGCTCTTAGCACTTGTTTGAACTCCGCCACATGATCATAAGGATCTCCAAATCCATCAAAGTAGTTCTTCATTGTCTTAACCACTTGAGAGGGTCTAAGGGTTCTTGAGTGTTCTCGTGTTCTAGGCAATGGGAAATCATGATCATCTCTTTGATGTCTATGAACTCTATGTCTCTCCCTTTCAAGTTTTTCCGTTCCATATCCTGATCTGTCTCCGCCTATAGTGTCTGCAAAGCTTACCTCCGGTCTCTCTCTAGTTCTTTCTCTCTGGGTTTCATGAGCCTTGGATGATCCGGCTCCTTGGAGGCCCTGGGAAACATTAGATCTTGGTGGAGGGAAAATTGATTCACCTTGCCAAGTGTAAGCATGTGTGTCATGATCTGATACCAAGAATAATTTCTGAGATGTGTGATCTAGGTAGACAGCTTCCCCTGGTGTCTCTGAGTCCTTGAATTCGTAGATGGTGACTACTGGGCTGGGTTGGTCTGGCCTAAATCTCCAAAAGGCTTCCTCCGTTTCTCTATTCACGAATAGTTCTATGCTTTTATTATCTTGAGGAATCCATTCTGGAGTGAGCACTCTGGTTAAGACTGACCTACCTCTAGGGGTCTTGGGTTCTCCTCCTAGGTCTCCTTGCTCTAGGTCTCCTATCTCATTCTCAGGAATGATATTTCCAAACTCATCTGTCCTATTTGGTAAGTTGGTAACCACATACATGGTTCCTTCCTTATCAATGTAAGCACCCTCTTCAAACTTGACTACTGGGTGTTCAAGTCCAAAGGGTTGGTCAGGATTTTTGAGTTGAACCACTGATCGCCTTAGACCATCCTCATAGATGCGAGCACCTAATTGGTTGGTCCTGATATACTCCAATTGGGTCTTATAGGGACCTTCTGGTGTCTGTAAATAGGCAGTGCCGGAGCTACGTGTGGGTTTTTCCATGTTAAAAGACATTTCCGAGTCACTGGTTTCTGAACTTCGTGTGTAAGGATAACCATTAAGCTGTTGAGCCCAAGACTTGGATGTATGGTTGACACTAGCCTTAGATGACCTAATGCTTTGTCTATCCTTGCCTAAGTGTCTGCCAGATCTCAGGTTCATAAGCCTTGGCTTCTAGTCCCAAAGTTCTCTTATATTGCTCAAAATCCTTTGGAAGACCTTGGTTTTCCAATTTTCCTGAGGGTCAACTTCAAAATACCCTATCATAACCCTCCTCATCACAATGAGGTGTCCATTGTTCTTCATTGACTGCTATGTCCATGGTAGCTAAGATTTTCTCCCCAACCATGAGGTTCAAATTCCTCATCTGGAAATATCATTGGTGTATAGGCTGGGTCTTTTATTGGTCTATCTCCTGGGGACGTTCCTTCCTCTCTTGCTTTTAGACGCTTTTCCTCTTCCTCTGCTACCTTGCACATCCACAAGTGAGTATCTTCATGCAGCCATGATGGATCATGTGAACTTCTAGAATGCACGGAGATAGAATCTTCTGTCACTTTGTGGATAGGATTCCACTGTAGGGGTGGTACATCTCGGAAGGTGTAATCCTTCAAATTAACCTTGGTGGTGACCCCTAAGTGTTGTAAGTACAAGGAGTTGGTTCCCCAATCCTGTACTATTTGCAATTGTCATAGGAAGGGTCTGCCTAGGATCATCTCGTAGACATTATTTTTCTCAAAGTCACATATAGCAAACGTATGTTCAAACTCTACACCACAAGTGGTTAGAGTTATCCCTTCAAGCAATCCTAGAGGTCTTTCAAAATGACCATCTGCCATTTGAAGCTTCATTCTTGTTGGTCTTAATGTGGGTTTGCCCCATTGCTTCCAGAGGGAGGTGGTCGCAATAGCAACACCAGCACCCGAATCTACAATTGCCTTGGTTGTGTAACCTTGATAGGTGATCGGAAGATAAGTTTTACCTTCTTCACCTTCGCTCATGTCTCCTATCTTGTCAAGAGGTATCTCTGGAACTTTTTGCTTAGAGCCTACTTTTGGCATATTGGATTCAAGTTCTGGAACCTGATCCTTCATATGATTCCAGAGCTCAGGTTTTGCTTTGAGCAGCTCTTCCACAGTGAGATGACATTGAACCTTAGTGTTCTTCACAACCTCAGTGTTTCTTGGAATCACTGAGTCTTCATTTCTTACCAATATTGTGGGAGCTCTGATCTGGATAGATTCAGATTCCCATGAGCCTATGAAATGAGGCAACTCTTGTAAAGAATTAGATTCAAAATCTAATCTTTCATCTTCTTGCTGCTCTGCTTGGTCTCCATAGATAGACGGAATGTCTTGGGGAAATTGATCATGAAGATCATCAATCTCAGGAATAGGAGGGGAATTACCCTTCTCCTTGGCCCATTTCTCTTCTTGTATTTCCCGCAAGAACTCTTGAGAGTACTGTTGAATTGAAGGAGGCATTCCAGCATCCGTGGAATTAGGAACATAAGCTCCCATTGGTGGTGAGCTTCCTCTTTCAATAACTGGTTGAGCCTGTGGAGGTAAAGAAATTTGTGGTTTATTTACCAACTGGTCTAATCTTTCTAGTAAACCTTGGAAATGCAAATCCGATTTGACAGAGTTTGTCTGATTGAACTTTTGACTAGTCTCAAGTATAGCCTGAGCTTGTTCTACCATTTTCATGCACATTTTCATCCGTTCAATCTCTAAATCTGCTCTAGGGTAACTCTTGTCTAGGTTTGCAGCTGTTGGCCCTTCTTGAAGACGAGCCTGGTAGGCCTTGAACATCATGTCCAAGCCTTCTGGGGTTGGATCTGCAAGAACAGACCCTGGTTGTGGGTTATTTACAATGGGTGGTGGGGTGGAATGAGGTGGAGTGGATGGAGCTTCCGCATGCGAGGGGCTTTGAGATGCAATGTCTTCTATTTTTGTTTTGGCATCTTTTAGACTTTCTTCTATTTCAGATATCTTTTTGTTCCACTTGCGATTAGCCTTCTCTCTGGTATCCTTCCATGTTCTTGGCTTCCTCTTACTAGGCTCTCCTGACTCACTTGACTCCGATTGCTCAGATGGTTTTGCTTGTTGTGCAGCCTGTGCTCTAGTAACTGCCTGTACAGGAGCCACATTATTGCTACTTGAACTTGAATCTGCCACTAAGCCTACCACGTTGATGGGTGTAACCTTGGGTGCACTAGAGGGATTCTTGGGACACTCTCTAGGAAGATGTTCCTTGCCGCACTCAGGACAAAAGCCTTGTATTGTGATGTTTTGTCCTAGTCCGAGAGCAGGTTGGTGGGGACATTCACGAATGAAATGGTCGCCCTGACATCTAAAGCATGGTCCTCTAGGGGCTTGTGGTCTTACTTGTCTCAATTGGGGCCTAGGATTTGGATTCGTATACATGACATTGGAGTATTCTGGCTCCCAATTTTGTTCCATAGGTGGTGTCTCATATTGACACTGAGAAGTCTCACTTTGCTCAGGTGACTCTATATAATAAGCATGTGGACTATCTTCATGGAAGTAGTTTGAACCATGAGCGTGAGAATCATTTTTTGAGACCAATGGGGTTAGTGGCACCAATGCTCTATTAGGGTTCTCCTCTGCCATCGTATATTTAACTGGGATCACATTGGCAAGAGTTGGCGGTTGGTTTCCTAGGACTGGTTGTGGCCTATATGGTGCCTGATATTGCTGCTGGTATTGAGGTTGATATTGTTGTGGCCTATAATATGGCTGTTGGTACTGATTCTGATACCTACCCTGCTGGTAAGGTTGCTGATAATTTTGTCTAACAGCCTGCCTGTTATACGGACAATCTTGGGCCGTATGATTTGTGTATTTTCTCTCAATGGTGCAATACAAAGCATTAGGGTTTCCTTGGGGTTGAGTCATCATTGGGCAGACATTAGCCATGTGATCTCCTCCACATGTATAACATCGCTTCACTGAAGTGACCCTTGGCATTTGTCTATTTTGAACTCCTAGCTTTTTGGCCACTTGCTCAGCTATCTCATCTATCTCAGTGGAGGCTCTAGAGGTATGACTTGTAGAACTATCAGAATCCTTATAGAGTTTGGATAGTCCTAATTCCTCACCCAAGTTGTCTTCTATGTCAATGCACATCCGTATACACTCTTCTATGGATCTAGGCTCTTTCAAGTATACATATGACCTTAATTTTGTGCTCAATAGGCCATCTAAAAACAGTGCCACCTGTTTAGCTGATGTGGGTAATTCTGGTACAGGGCATCTTTCCAAGTACTGTCTAAACCTTTTTCCTGCAAGTCGCACTGTTTCTTGGGGTGTTTGTTTGAAGCTGTGGATCAAGGATGATGTGTTATGCCTGATACCGCTTTTGGAAAATTCCACAATGAATTCTTCTAGAAGCTGACCTATCTCTCTATAGTTGCGACTGTTTAGAGGTTGAAACCAAGCTAAGGAAGTACCCTTAAGAGTCAAACCAAATGCCTCGAACTGGGTGAACAAGTCTTCAACCTGTTCAGCTCTTAGCACTTGTTTGAAGTCCAAAGGGTTGGTCAGGATTTTTGAGTTGAACCACTGATCGCCTTAGACCATCCTCATAGATGCGAGCACCTAATTGGTTGGTCCTGATATACTCCAATTGGGTCTTATAGGGACCTTCTGGTGTCTGTAAATAGGCAGTGCCGGAGCTACGTGTGGGTTTTTCCATGTTAAAAGACATTTCCGAGTCACTGGTTTCTGAACTTCGTGTGTAAGGATAACCATTAAGCTGTTGAGCCCAAGACTTGGATGTATGGTTGACACTAGCCTCAGATGACCTAATGCTTTGTCTATCCTTGCCTAAGTGTCTGCCAGATCTCAGGTTCATAAGCCTTGGCTTCTAGTCCCAAAGTTCTCTTATATTGCTCAAAATCCTTTGGAACACCTTGGTTTTCCAATTTTCCTGAGGGTCAACTTCAAAATACCCTATCATAACCCTCCTCATCACAATGAGGTGTCCATTGTTCTTCATTGACTGCTATGTCCATGGTAGCTAAGATTTCTGCCCAACCATGAGGTTCAAATTCCTCATCTGGAAATATCATTGGTGTATAGGCTGGGTCTTTTATTGGTCTATCTCCTGGGGACGTTCCTTCCTCTCTTGCTTTTAGACGCTTTTCCTCTTCCTCTGCTACCTTGCACATCCACAAGTGAGTATCTTCATGCAGCCATGATGGATCAGGTGAACTTCTAGAATGCACGGAGATAGAATCTTCTTTCACTTTGTGGATAGGATTCCACTGTAGGGGTGGTACATCTCGGAAGGTGTAATCCTTCAAATTAACCTTAGTGGTGACCCCTAAGTGTTGTAAGTACAAGGAGTTGGTTCCCCAATCCTGTACTATTTGCAATTGTCGTAGGAAGGGTCTGCCTAGGATCATCTCGTAGACATTATTTTTCTCAAAGTCACATATAGCAAACGTATGTTCAAACTCTACACCACAAGTGGTTAGAGTTATCCCTTCAAGCAATCCTAGAGGTCTTTCAAAATGACCATCTGCCATTTGAAGCTTCATTCTTGTTGGTCTTAATGTGGGTTTGCCCCATTGCTTCCAGAGGGAGGTGGTCGCAATAGCAACACCAGCACCCGAATCTACAATTGCCTTGGTTGTGTAACCTTGATAGGTGATCGGAAGATAAGTGTTACCTTCTTCACCTTCGCTCATGTCTCCTATCTTGTCGAGAGGTATCTCTGGAACTTTTTGCTTAGAGCCTACTTTTGGCATATTGGATTCAAGTTCTGGAACCTGATCCTTCATATGATTCCAGAGCTCAGGTTTTGCTTTGAGCAGCTCTTCCACAGTGAGATGACATTGAACCTTAGTGTTCTTCACAACCTCAGTGTTTCTTGGAATCACTGAGTCTTCATTTCTTACCAATATTGTGGGAGCTCTGATCTGGATAGATTCAGATTCCCATGGGCCTATGAAATGAGGCAACTCTTGTAAAGAATTAGATTCAAAATCTAATCTTTCATCTTCTTGTTGCTCTGCTTGGTCTCCATAGATAGACGGAATGTCTTGGGGAAATTGATCATGAAGATCATCGATCTCAGGAATAGGAGGGGAATTACCCTTCTCCTTGGCCCATTTCTCTTCTTGTATTTCCCGCAAGAACTCTTGAGAGTACTGTTGAATTGAAGGAGGCATTCCAGCATCCGTGGAATTAGGAACATAAGCTCCCATTGGTGGTGAGCTTCCTCTTTCAATAACTGGTTGAGCCTGTGGAGGTAAAGAAATTTGTGGTTTATTTACCAACTGGTCTAATCTTTCTAGTAAACCTTGGAAATGCAAATCCGATTTGACAGAGTTTGTCTGATTGAACTTTTGACTAGTCTCAAGTATAGCCTGAGCTTGTTCTACCATTTTCATGCACATTTTCATCCGTTCAATCTCTAAATCTGCTCTAGGGTAACTCTTGTCTAGGTTTGCAGCTGTTGGCCCTTCTTGAAGACGAGCCTGGTAGGCCTTGAACATCATGTCCAAGCCTTCTGGGGTTGGATCTGCAAGAACAGACCCTGGTTGTGGGTTATTTACAATGGGTGGTGGGATGGAATGAGGTGGAGTGGATGGAGCTTCCGCATGCGAGGGGCTTTGAGATGCAATGTCTTCTATTTTTGTTTTGGCATCTTTTAGACTTTCTTCTATTTCAGATATCTTTTTGTTCCACTTGCGATTAGCCTTCTCTCTGGTATCCTTCCATGTTCTTGGCTTCCTCTTACTAGGCTCTCCTGACTCACTTGACTCCGATTGCTCAGATGGTTTTGCTTGTTGTGCAGCCTGTGCTCTAGTAACTGCCTGTACAGGAGCCACATTATTGCTACTTGAACTTGAATCTGCCACTAAGCCTACCACGTTGATGGGTGTAACCTTGGGTGCACTAGAGGGATTCTTGGGACACTCTCTAGGAAGATGTTCCTTGCCGCACTCATGACAAAAGCCTTGTATTGTGATGTTTTGTCCTAGTCCGAGAGCAGGTTGGTGGGGACATTCACGAATGAAATGGTCGCCCTGACATCTAAAGCATGGTCCTCTAGGGGCTTGTGGTCTTACTTGTCTCAATTGGGGCCTAGGATTTGGATTCGTATACATGACATTGGAGTATTCTGGCTCCCAATTTTGTTCCATAGGTGGTGTCTCATATTGACACTGAGAAGTCTCACTTTGCTCAGGTGACTCTATATAATAAGCATGTGGACTATCTTCATGGAAGTAGTTTGAACCATGAGCGTGAGAATCATTTTCTGAGACCAATGGGGTTAGTGGCACCAATGCTCTATTAGGGTTCTCCTCTGCCATCGTATATTTAACAGGGATCACATTGGCAGGAGTTGGCGGTTGGTTTCCTAGGACTGGTTGTGGCCTATATGGTGCCTGATATTGCTGCTGGTATTGAGGTTGATATTGTTGTGGCCTATAATATGGCTGTTGGTACTGATTCTGATACCTACCCTGCTGGTAAGGTTGCTGATAATTTTGTCTAACAGCCTGCCTGTTATACGGACAATCTTGGGCCGTATGATTTGTGTATTTTCTCTCAATGGTGCAATACAAAGCATTAGGGTTTCCTTGGGGTTGAGTCATCATTGGGCGGACATTAGCCATGTGATCTCCTCTGTTGGATGTGATGGCTGGGTACAATCAGAAGATCAAGGTGGTGCTGCTAGACCTGCTTCACAGCTGCCCTTTCTTTTCTTCAGATATGGTTAGGAGACTCCTTGAGCTTCCAAATAACACCAAGAAACTATATATGTGCTTTACAAAGTGATTGAGTAATGATCAAATCAAAACAGATAAGTTTGAACCTTCATAAGTCCAAAAACTTGCTATTTCTGTAATGACACCTGCTCAGTCCTAAGCTCAGTGTGTCCAGCACACTTGCAATTGGTCTAATTCCTTCTGGGAGTATTAAATTAACTTAACAAGCTACCATTAGCAAGTTAAATCACTCCAAATGACAAACTATACACTGAGCATGATGTTTAGCAAAATTAGGAACACCCCCGACTTTTCAGGAAACACACAGAAATATACCAGTGACTGCTTCGATTGAGATTTCTCCCAATTGGCTGAATAGATTGACTTGAAACTTTGTACGGTTGTAGAATGCTTTGAGCTGGTTCCAATGAGCCCTTGATCATCAAATTTGGTTCAGTAGATCTTGAGATATGCTCTGTTGAAGTTGGCAGACTTGGAGGTAGTCACTCAGAGAAAACACAGAGTAAAAAACTATGAGTATATGTATTGATACTATCAAATGTACATTCCCATTGGCATGTAGAATGATGCCCAATGGTACTCAGAGGTGTAGGCTAAGTAGTAGCACTCATACACTCACAAATATGCTTGGATTAGCCTCGGGAAGAGTGTCACACATCCGCGACTTTTGACTTGTGACTTATATAGAGATTGAGTAAATTTTGAATTTCAAATCCATGTCAATCTCCTAGAATCATGTACCTAAAAGTAAATGAGATATTCTCTCAACCATTCATCTACTTTTCCACGACTTCCTCAGGTAGGTGAGTTTACAAGAGTGATTAAAGTCATATAGACTTTTACATGAGATAAAAAGTAATAACCAGATTAGGCATTGGTTCCTATGGTTCAAGGTTTATGTGAATACTTCCTTCAAGGGTCCAAACTTTATCTTTCCAAGGTTCCAATTGTCCAAGCTTTTATGTTGAGTCTTCAAGGCACAAATCAAAGCCAAGTGTTAAGGCTTGTTTGCACCAACAGCTCCCCCTCAAGCCAAACACTTGCTTGAGTCTTCATCTTTAGTCTTCAATGATATCCTGTAATCCAATCATGGATTTAAACTTGCATAGCTTGCTTCCATCCAAAGCTTTTGTAAGCAAATCTGCACATTGAATATTAGTGGACACATATGATAATTGAACTTCTTTGCTCAGTAATTTCTCCCTCACATAGTGGTAATGAACCTCTATGTGTTTTGTCCTAGCATGATACACAGGATTAGCAGCTAAATGTAATGAACTTGTGTTATCACCAAATATGATAGGTGGCCTTGTGTATAGGCCCAATTCTGAATAGAGTAACTTTAACCATATTGCTTCTTGAGTGGCATTGGCTAGCCCTCTGTACTCTGCCTCAGTAGATGATAGAGCCACTGTGGGTTGTTTCTTGGATGACCAAGAAATTGGTTTATCACCTGCAAAGCATATGTAACCAGATGTACTCCTCCTGTCATCCTTGCAACCTGCCCAATCTGCATCTGAGTATACCTTGATGTCAATGTCTGATGAATATGGATAATACAAACCATGATTTTGTGTTCCCTTTAGGTACTTTACTATCTTCTTGGCTGCCTCCAAATGTGGTACTCTTGGCTTATGCATAAATTGGCTAAGTATACTAACACCATATGAGATATCAATCCTTGTTAAGGTAGCATAATTAAGACTACCTACCAAACTTTGGTAACCTGTAATATCTTTGAGTTCTTCTCCTTCATGTGCACTGAGTTTGTGGTTGACCTCCATAGGAATGTTTGAGACTTTAGCTTCCTGCAATTTAAACTTCTTGACCATGTCCTGAATGTACTTCTTCTGAGTAATGAATATACCTGAATTTGTGTAGACCAATTCAAGCCCTAGAAAGTACTTCAATAATCCAAGATCATTGATCTTGAATTCCTTCATCATTTGACCTTTGATGTGTCTAATTCCTTGAACATCATTTCCTGTAATAATGATGTCATCAACATAGACACACAAGTATATTACCTCTGAATTGTTCTTCTTTATAAACAATGAAGTATCTGCTTTACTCATCACAAATCCTTGATCCAAGAGATAGGTTGTCAACCTATAGTTCCATGCTCTAGGTGCCTGCTTCAATCCATACAGAGCTTTCTTCAATTTGCAAACATGATTTACCTTATTGGGATCTTCATAGCCAGGTGGTTGTGACATGTAGACCTCTTCAGATATCCATCCATTCAAGAATGCATTCTTTACATCCAATTGGTATATGTTCCAATTTTTGGATGCAGCTACACTCACCATAATTCTGATAGTTGGCATCTTTGCCACAGGAGAAAATGTCTCCTCATAATCAATGCCTTGGGTTTGTGCAAAACCCTTGGCCACCAACCTAGCTTTGTACCTGCTTATTGAACCATCTGAGTTCCTTTTGAGTTTGTAGATCCATCTGGATCCTATGACCTTCATGGAGTCCTTCTTGGGTACCAAGTCCCAAGTATCACTCTCCTTGAGAGCCTCCATTTCTTCATCCATTGCTTCCTTCCATTCTGGTTTAGTAATAGCTTCCTCAAATGTACCTGGTTCTTCACTTAAGATGTCCTTTGCAAGATATACAGAGTGCTTGGTCACAAGTGAAGTATCATAACCATACCTAATAGGTTTCTTCTTTTCCCTTGAAGATCTCCTCATAGCTTGAGTTGAGGATTCTGGATTGTCTTCAAGTTGCTTCATCTTCATCTTCCCTTTGGATTTCCAAGCTTTGAATTCTTCAATGTTGATGGTGTCTTCATCATCTGAGCTTGTGTCCTCATTCTGAGTTGGTTCTTGTCTGACAAGCTTTGGAAAGTCTTCTTCCATATCATAAGGTAAACTTACTTTCCTGCACTCATTGTCATACCATGAATCATTTTCATCAAAGATTACATCTCTGCTTACCTTGAAGCCTTTGTTTGAGGGGTTATAGAACCTGTATCCTTTCTGATTCAAATCATAACCAATAAAGATACACTTTTCAGCCTTAGGATCTAGCTTTCCCCTTACCTGTGAGGGAATATGCACATATGCAACACACCCAAAGATCTTGCAATGATCCAGAGATGGTCTCTTACCATGCCAAGCCTCATAGGGTGTCATTCCATCAAGTGTCTTTGATGGCAATCTGTTGATCAAGTATGTGGCAGTAGATACACTCTCTGCCCAAAGATAATTTGGTAGTTTCTTCTCATTGAGCATAGACCTAGCTGTCTCCACAATGATTCTATTTCTTCTTTCAGCTACCCCATTTTGTTCTGGAGAGTACCTTGTGGTAATCTCCCTCTTGATTCCTCTTTCCTGCAAGAACTCTTCAAAGTCATTGGAGAAGTATTCTCCACCACCATCAGACCTTAACCTCTTCAAATGTCTACCTGTTTGATTCTCTACTAATGCAAGATACCTTTTGAAGCAATTAAATACTTCATCTTTATGTTTCATGAAGTACAAGACAGTCCATCTGCTATAATCATCTATAAAAGATACATAGTACCTTGATCCAGATATGGATGGCTCCTTGCTTGGTCCCCAAACATCTGTATGCACCAATTCCAAGTAATCTTCATGCATAAATCCTTTCTTGGTATATGGCAACCTGTGTGACTTACCAAATTGACAAGCCCCACACTTGTATATCATGTGTTGCTTGGATACATTAGGTATCCCAAGCACACATTGATCTCTGCTCATCTGCTTTATGGTTCTCTCTCCAATGTGACCTAATCTCTTGTGCCACATCTCCAATTCTGATAGGGTTTGGTCCCTATAGTTGTACAAGGCAATACTTTTAGTATCCTCAAGTTCAAAGGTAAACAATCTACCTGACTTCTCTCCCTTGGCTATCCTTCTGAATCCATGTCTTGGATCCTCCACATATGCACCATGTTGAGTGAACCTGACCTGTAGACCTTTTTCAACAATCTGACCTACACTCATCAGATTCTTGGTGATTGTTGGGACATACAATACTTTGCTTAGCAAATTCTGATTACCATCACTTGTTTTGACATTACCTACTTTAACCACTGAGTGTTTAGTGTCATCACCTGTCTGCACTTGGTGCTTGCCTTTGGGTTCTTCCAAATCAGACAGTAGGGCAACATTCCCAGCTACATGATTAGAGCAACCTGAGTCAATATAGAACAAATGATCATCATTGATACCTGATTTAGATGTCATGTTCATAATCAACAAGGAATCATCTTGATCCTCTGCATAATTGTTGTAATCCTTTCTGTTCCTGTATCCTCCTTGATAATTGCCATTGTGATTGTAATTATTGTTGTAGTTATTGTTGTAATTATTGTTGTAGCCATGGTAGCCTTGAGATTGATTGAATCTGCCTCTGCCTTGGGAGTATCCTCCTCTTTGGTGACCTCTTCCTCTTTGATTTTTGAAGTTCTTGTAGCATTCATCTGTAGTATGGTTAGACAAGCCACAAATATTGCATGGAGATTGATTATAGGGTCTCCCCCTACCTGACTTACCTCCTCTGCCCCTACCTCTAGATGATCTACCTCTCCCTGCATAGTTTGCTTGGGAGGTGGATCCTTCATCATCAACCTTCTTGCTTTTACCCTTATCTTTAGACTTCTTATCTGTATATAGGGCAGAGGGATTGTTACCTTTTGATTGCTCTCCATTCTTTGTGATCTTGGCTTCATGTGTAAAGAGTTGTCCAATCAGAGTTGTTAGATCAGGTGCTTGAATGTCCATGTACAAGTCCATTGCAGTGGTAAAGCTCTCCCACTTGTCATCTGCTTTGAGTCCATTGATCACTTGTCTAACAATTTGCTCTTCTTCAATCTCTTCTCCAACACTTGCAAGTTGATCTGCTATATCCTTGACTTTGGTGACAAAATCTGAAACACATTGTTTTGATTGTTTCCTAAGAGTTGTAAACTCAATCCATAGCTGATTCTTTCTGGCCCTTGTGCTTGATGAGAAGTATGTTGACAAGGTCTCCCAAGTTTCTTGGGAAGTCTTACAGTTCCTAACATGAGGTAGAAGGAAATCAGAGATAGAGTTTAGAAGATATGACCTTGCTAAGGCATCTTTAGCACACCATTGATTTAGTCTCTCATGCTCATCTTTTGTAGGTAGGCCTCTGGTTTTGAATGAGGGCAACTCCTCATCTCCTGATATGTATCCATACAAGCTTCTCCCTTGTAGATAAGTCTTCATTCTTAATGACCATGCCTGGTAGTTATTCCTATCCAATTTGTCAATAAAGGAAGGGAAACCATCACCCATGATTACCTTGTTTTGCTCTGATACCACTGTTGGATGTGATGGCTGGGTACAATCAGAAGATCAAGGTGGTGCTGCTAGACCTGCTTCACACCTGCCCTTTCTTTTCTTCAGATATGGTTAGGAGACTCCTTGAGCTTCCAAATAACACCAAGAAACTATATATGTGCTTTACAAAGTGATTGAGTAATGATCAAATCAAAACAGATAAGTTTGAACCTTCATAAGTCCAAAAACTTGCTATTTCTGTAATGACACCTGCTCAGTCCTAAGCTCAGTGTGTCCAGCACACTTGCAATTGGTCTAATTCCTTCTGGGAGTATTAAATTAACTTAACAAGCTACCATTAGCAAGTTAAATCACTCCAAATGACAAACTATACACTGAGCATGATGTTTAGCAAAATTAGGAACACCCCAGACTTTTCAGGAAACACACAGAAATATACCAGTGACTGCTTCGATTGAGATTTCTCCCAATTGGCTGAATAGATTGACTTGAAACTTTGTAAGGTTGTAGAATGCTTTGAGCTGGTTCCAATGAGCCCTTGATCATCAAATTTGGTTCAGTAGATCTTGAGATATGCTCTGTTGAAGTTGGCAGACTTGGAGGTAGTCACTCAGAGAAAACACAGAGTAAAAAACTATGAGTATATGTATTGATACTATCAAATGTACATTCCCATTGGCATGTAGAATGATGCCCAATGGTACTCAGAGGTGTAGGCTAAGTAGTAGCACTCATACACTCACAAATATGCTTGGATTAGCCTTGGGAAGAGTGTCACACATCCGCGACTTTTGACTTGTGACTTATATAGAGATTGAGTAAATTTTGAATTTCAAATCCATGTCAATCTCCTAGAATCATGTACCTAAAAGTAAATGAGATATTCTCTCAACCATTCATCTACTTTTCCACGACTTCCTCAGGTAGGTGAGTTTACAAGAGTGATTAAAGTCATATAGACTTTTACATGAGATAAAAAGTAATAACCAGATTAGGCATTGGTTCCTATGGTTCAAGGTTTATGTGAATACTTCCTTCAAGGGTCCAAACTTTATCTTTCCAAGGTTCCAATTGTCCAAGCTTTTATGTTGAGTCTTCAAGGCACAAATCAAAGCCAAGTGTTAAGGCTTGTTTGCACCAACATCCTCCACATGTATAACATCGCTTCACTGAAGTGACCCTTGGCATTTGTCTATTTTGAACTCCTAGCTTTTTGGCCACTTGCTCAGCTATCTCATCTATCTCAGTGGAGGCTCTAGAGGTATGACTTGTAGAACTATCAGAATCCTTATAGAGTTTGGATAGTCCTCATTCCTCACCCAAGTTGTCTTCTATGTCAATGCACATCCGTATACACTCTTCTATGGATCTTGGCTCTTTCAAGTATACATATGACCTTAATTTTGTGCTCAATAGGCCATCTAAAAACAGTGCCACCTGTTTAGCTGATGTGGGTAATTCTGGTACAGGGCATCTTTCCAAGTACTGTCTAAACCTTCTTCCTGCAAGTCGCACTGTTTCTTGGGGTGTCTGTTTGAAGCTGTGGATCAAGGATGATGTGTTATGCCTGATACCGCTTTTGGAAAATTCCACAATGAATTCTTCTAGAAGCTGACCTATCTCTCTATAGTTGCAACTGTTTAGAGGTTGAAACCAAGCTAAGGTAGTACCCTTAAGAGTCAAACCAAATGCCTCGAACTGGGTGAACAAGTCTTCAACCTGTTCAGCTCTTAGCACTTGTTTGAACTCCGCCACATGATCATAAGGATCTCCAAATCCATCAAAGTAGTTCTTCATTGTCTTAACCATTTGAGAGGGTCTAAGGGTTCTTGAGTGTTCTCGTGGTCTAGGCAATGGGAAATCATGATCATCTCTTTGATGTCTATGAACTCTATGTCTCTCCCTTTCAAGTCTTTCCATTCCATATCCTGATCTGTCTCTGCCTATAGTGTCTGCAAAGCTTACCTCCGGTCTCTCTCTAGTTCTTTCTCTCTGGGTTTCATGAGCCTTGGATGATCCGGCTCCTTGGAGGCCCTGGGAAACATTAGATCTTGGTGGAGGGAAAATTGATTCACCTTGCCAAGTGTAAGCATGTCTGTCATGATCTGATACCAAGAATAATTTCTGAGATGTGTGATCTAGGTAGACAGCTTCCCCTGGTGTCTCTGGGTCCTTGAATTCGTAGATGGTGACTACTGGGCTGGGTTGATCTGGCCTAAATCTCCAAAAGGCTTCCTCCGTTTCTCTATTCACGAATAGTTCTATGCTTTTATTATCTTGAGGAATCCATTCTGGAGTGAGCACTCTGGTTAAGACTGACCTACCTCTAGGGGTCTTGGGTTCTCCTCCTAGGTCTCCTTGCTCTAGGTCTCCTATCTCATTCTCAGGAATGATATTTCCAAACTCATCTGTCCTATCTGGTAAGTTGGTAACCACATACATGGTTCCTTCCTTATCAATGTAAGCACCCTCTTCAAACTTGACTACTGGGTGTTCAAGTCCAAAGGGTTGGTCAGGATTTTTGAGTTGAACCACTGATCGCCTTAGACCATCCTCATAGATGCGAGCACCTAATTGGTTGGTCCTGATATACTCCAATTGGGTCTTATAGGGACCTTCTGGTGTCTGTAAATAGGCAGTGCCGGAGCTACGTGTGGGTTTTTCCATGTTAAAAGACATTTCCGAGTCACTGGTTTCTGAACTTCGTGTGTAAGGATAACCATTAAGCTGTTGAGCCCAAGACTTGGATGTATGGTTGACACTAGCCTCAGATGACCTAATGCTTTGTCTATCCTTGCCTAAGTGTCTGCCAGATCTCAGGTTCATAAGCCTTGGCTTCTAGTCCCAAAGTTCTCTTATATTGCTCAAAATCCTTTGGAACACCTTGGTTTTCCAATTTTCTTGAGGTTCAACTTCAAAATACCCTATCATAACCCTCCTCATCACAATGAGGTGTCCATTGTTCTTCATTGATTGCTATGTCCATGGTAGCTAAGATTTCTGCCCAACCATGAGGTTCAAATTCCTCATCTGGAAATATCATTGGTGTATAGGCTGGGTCTTTTATTGGTCTATCTCCTGGGGACTTTCCTTCCTCTCTTGCTTTTAGACGCTTTTCCTCTTCCTCTGCTACCTTGCACATCCACAAGTGAGTATCTTCATGCAGCCATGATGGATCAGGTGAACTTCTAGAATGCACGGAGATAGAATCTTCTTTCACTTTGTGGATAGGATTCCACTGTAGGGGTGGTACATCTCGGAAGGTGTAATCCTTCAAATTAACCTTGGTGGTGACCCCTAAGTGTTGTAAGTACAAGGAGTTGGTTCCCCAATCCTGTACTATTTGCAATTGTCGTAGGAAGGGTCTGCCTAGGATCATCTCGTAGACATTATTTTTCTCAAAGTCACATATAGCAAACGTATGTTCAAACTCTACACCACAAGTGGTTAGAGTTATCCCTTCAAGCAATCCTAGAGGTCTTTCAAAATGACCATCTACCATTTGAAGCTTCATTCTTGTTGGTCTTAATGTGGGTTTGCCCCATTGCTTCCAGAGGGAGGTGGTCGCAATAGCAACACCAGCACCCGAATATACAATTGCCTTGGTTGAGTAACCTTGATAGGTGATCGGAAGATAAGTGTTACCTTCTTCACCTTCGCAATGGGTGGTGGGGTGGAATGAGATGGAGTGGATGGAGCTTCCGCATGCGAGGGGCTTTGAGATGCAATGTCTTCTATTTTTGTTTTGGCATCTTTTAGACTTTCTTCTATTTCAGATATCTTTTTGTTCCACTTGCGATTAGCCTTCTCTCTGGTATCCTTCCATGTTCTTGGCTTCCTCTTACTAGGCTCTCCTGACTCACTTGACTCCGATTGCTAAGATGGTTTTGCTTGTTGTGCAGCCTGTGCTCTAGTAACTGCCTGTACAGGAGCCACATTATTGCTACTTGAACTTGAATCTGCCACTAAGCCTACCACGTTGATGGGTGTAACCTTGGGTGCACTAGAGGGATTCTTGGGACACTCTCTAGGAAGATGTTCCTTGCCGCACTCAAGACAAAAGCCTTGTATTGTGATGTTTTGTCCTAGTCCGAGAGCAGGTTGGTGGGGACATTCACGAATGAAATGGTCGCCCTGACATCTAAAGCATGGTCCTCTAGGGGCTTGTGGTCTTACTTGTCTCAATTGGGGCCTAGGATTTGGATTCGTATACATGACATTGGAGTATTCTGGCTCCCAATTTTGTTCCATAGGTGGTGTCTCATATTGACACTGAGAAGTCTCACTTTGCTCAGGTGACTCTATATAATAAGCATGTGGACTATCTTCATGGAAGTAGTTTGAACCATGAGTGTGAGAATCATTTTCTGAGACCAATGGGGTTAGTGGCACCAATGCTCTATTAGGGTTCTCCTCTGCCATCGTATATTTAACTGGGATCACATTGGCAGGAGTTGGCGGTTGGTTTCCTAGGACTGGTTGTGGCCTATATGGTGCCTGATATTGCTGCTGGTATTGAGGTTGATATTGTTGTGGCCTATAATATGGCTGTTGGTACTGATTCTGATACCTACCCTGCTGGTAAGGTTGCTGATAATTTTGTCTAACAGCCTGCCTGTTATACGGACAATCTTGGGCCGTATGATTTGTGTATTTTCTCTCAATGGTGCAATACAAAGCATTAGGGTTTCCTTGGGGTTGAGTCATCATTGGGCAGACATTAGCCATGTGATCTCCTCCACATGTATAACATCGCTTCACTGAAGTGACCCTTGGCATTTGTCTATTTTGAACTCCTAGCTTTTTGGCCACTTGCTCAGCTATCTCATCTATCTCAGTGGAGGCTCTAGAGGTATGACTTGTAGAACTATCAGAATCCTTATAGAGTTTGGATAGTCCTAATTCCTCACCCAAGTTGTCTTCTATGTCAATGCACATCCGTATACACTCTTCTATGGATCTAGGCTCTTTCAAGTATACATATGACCTTAATTTTGTGCTCAATAGGCCATCTAAAAACAGTGCCACCTGTTTAGCTGATGTGGGTAACTCTGGTACAGGGCATCTTTCCAAGTACTGTCTAAACCTTCTTCCTGCAAGTTGCACTGTTTCTTGGGGTGTCTGTTGAAGTTGTGGATCAAGGATGATGTGTTATGCCTGATACCGCTTTTGGAAAATTCCACAATGAATTCTTCTAGAAGCTGACCTATCTCTCTATAGTTGCGACTGTTTAGAGGTTGAAACCAAGCTAAGGTAGTACCCTTAAGAGTCAAACCAAATGCCTCGAACTGGGTGAACAAGTCTTCAACGTGTTCAGCTCTTAGCACTTGTTTGAACTCCGCCACATGATCATAAGGATCTCCAAATCCATCAAAGTAGTTCTTCATTGTCTTAACCACTTGAGAGGGTCTAAGGGTTCTTGAGTGTTCTCGTGGTCTAGGCAATGGGAAATCATGATCATCTCTTTGATGTCTATGAACTCTATGTCTCTCCCTTTCAAGTCTTTCCGTTCCATATCCTGATCTGTCTCTGCCTATAGTGTCTGCAAAGCTTACCTCCGGTCTCTCTCTAGTTCTTTCTCTCTGGGTTTCATGAGCCTTGGATGATCCGGCTCCTTGGAGGTCCTGGGAAACATTAGATCTTGGTGGAGGGAAAATTGATTCACCTTGCCAAGTGTAAGCATGTCTGTCATGATCTGATACCAAGAATAATTTCTGAGATGTGTGATCTAGGTAGACAGCTTCCCCTGGTGTCTCTGGGTCCTTGAATTCGTAGATGGTGACTACTGGGCTGGGTTGATCTGGCCTAAATCTCCAAAAGGCTTCCTCCGTTTCTCTATTCACGAATAGTTCTATGCTTTTATTATCTTGAGGAATCCATTCTGGAGTGAGCACTCTGGTTAAGACTGACCTACCTCTAGGGGTCTTGGGTTCTCCTCCTAGGTCTCCTTGCTCTAGGTCTCCTATCTCATTCTCAGGAATGATATTTCCAAACTCATCTGTCCTATCTGGTAAGTTGGTAACCACATACATGGTTCCTTCCTTATCAATGTAAGCACCCTCTTCAAACTTGACTACTGGGTGTTCAAGTCCAAAGGGTTGGTCAGGATTTTTGAGTTGAACCACTGATCGCCTTAGACCATCCTCATAGATGCGAGCACCTAATTGGTTGGTCCTGATATACTCCAATTGGGTCTTATAGGGACCTTCTGGTGTCTGTAAATAGGCAGTACCGGAGCTACGTGTGGGTTTTTCCATGTTAAAAGACATTTCCGAGTCACTGGTTTCTGAACTTCGTGTGTAAGGATAACCATTAAGCTGTTGAGCCCAAGACTTGGATGTATGGTTGACACTAGCCTCAGATGACCTAATGCTTTGTCTATCCTTGCCTAAGTGTCTGCCAGATCTCAGGTTCATAAGCCTTGGCTTCTAGTCCCAAAGTTCTCTTATATTGCTCAAAATCCTTTGGAACACCTTGGTTTTCCAATTTTCCTGAGGTTCAACTTCAAAATACCCTATCATAACCCTCCTCATCACAATGAGGTGTCCATTGTTCTTCATTGAGTGCTATGTCCATGGTAGCTAAGATTTCTGCCCAACCATGAGGTTCAAATTCCTCATCTGGAAATATCATTGGTGTATAGGCTGGGTCTTTTATTGGTCTATCTCCTGGGGACGTTCCTTCCTCTCTTGCTTTTAGACGCTTTTCCTCTTCCTCTGCTACCTTGCACATCCACAAGTGAGTATCTTCATGCAGCCATGATGGATCAGGTGAACTTCTAGAATGCACGGAGATAGAATCTTCTTTCACTTTGTGGATAGGATTCCACTATAGGGGTGGTACATCTCGGAAGGTGTAATCCTTCAAATTAACCTTGGTGGTGACCCCTAAGTGTTGTAAGTACAAGGAGTTGGTTCCCCAATCCTGTACTATTTGCAATTGTCGTAGGAAGGGTCTACCTAGGATCATCTCGTAGACATTATTTTTCTCAAAGTCACATATAGCAAACGTATGTTCAAACTCTACACCACAAGTGGTTAGAGTTATCCCTTCAAGCAATCCTAGAGGTCTTTCAAAATGACCATCTGCCATTTGAAGCTTCATTCTTGTTGGTCTTAATGTGGGTTTGCCCCATTGCTTCCAGAGGGAGGTGGTCGCAATAGCAACACCAGCACCCGAATCTACAATTGCCTTGGTTGTGTAACCTTGATAGGTGATCGGAAGATAAGTGTTACCTTCTTCACCTTCGCAATGGGTGGTGGGGTGGAATGAGGTGGAGTGGATGGAGCTTCCGCATGCGAGGGGCTTTGAGATGCAATGTCTTCTATTTTTGTTTTGGCATCTTTTAGACTTTCTTCTATTTCAGATATTTTTTTGTTCCACTTGCGATTAGCCTTCTCTCTGGTATCCTTCCATGTTCTTGGCTTCCTCTTACTAGGCTCTCCTGACTCACTTGACTCCGATTGCTCAGATGGTTTTGCTTGTTGTGCAGCCTGTGCTCTAGTAACTGCCTGTACAGGAGCCACATTATTGCTACTTGAACTTGAATCTGCCACTAAGCCTACCACGTTGATGGGTGTAACCTTGGGTGCACTAGAGGGATTCTTGGGACACTCTCTAGGAAGGTGTTCCTTGCCGCACTCAGGACAAAAGCCTTGTATTGTAATGTTTTGTCCTAGTCCGAGAGCAGGTTGGTGGGGACATTCACGAATGAAATGGTCGCCCTGACATCTAAAGCATGGTCCTCTAGGGGCTTGCGGTCTTACTTGTCTCAATTGGGGCCTAGGATTTGGATTCGTATACATGACATTGGAGTATTCTGGCTCCCAATTTTGTTCCATAGGTGGTGTCTCATATTGACACTGAGAAGTCTCACTTTGCTCAGGTGACTCTATATAATAAGCATGTGGACTATCTTCATGGAAGTAGTTTGAACCATGAGCGTGAGAATCATTTTCTGAGACCAATGGGGTTAGTGGCACCAATGCTCTATTAGGGTTCTCCTCTGCCATCGTATATTTAACTGGGATCACATTGGCAGGAGTTGGCGGTTGGTTTCCTAGGACTGGTTGTGGCCTATATGGTGCCTGATATTGCTGCTGGTATTGAGGTTGATATTGTTGTGGCCTATAATATGGCTGTTGGTACTGATTCTGATACCTACCCTGCTGGTAAGGTTGCTGATAATTTTGTCTAACAGCCTGCCTGTTATACGGACAATCTTGGGCCGTATGATTTGTGTATTTTCTCTCAATGGTGCAATACAAAGCATTAGGGTTTCCTTGGGGTTGAGTCATCATTGGGCAGACATTAGCCATGTGATCTCCTCCACATGTATAACATCGCTTCACTGAAGTGACCCTTGGCATTTGTCTATTTTGGACTCCTAGCTTTTTGGCCACTTGCTCAGCTATCTCATCTATCTCAGTGGAGGCTCTAGAGGTATGACTTGTAGAACTATCAGAATCCTTATAGAGTTTGGATAGTCCTAATTCCTCACCCAAGTTGTCTTCTATGTCAATGCACATCCGTATACACTCTTCTATGGATCTAGGCTCTTTCAAGTATACATATGACCTTAATTTTGTGCTCAATAGGCCATCTAAAAACAGTGCCACCTGTTTAGCTGATGTGGGTAATTCTGGTACAGGGCATCTTTCCAAGTACTGTCTAAACCTTCTTCCTGCAAGTCGCACTGTTTCTTGGGGTGTCTGTTTGAAGCTGTGGATCAAGGATGATGTGTTATGCCTGATACCGCTTTTGGAAAATTCCACAATGAATTCTTCTAGAAGCTGACCTATCTCTCTATAGTTGCGACTGTTTAGAGGTTGAAACCAAGCTAAGGTAGTACCCTTAAGAGTCAAACCAAATGCCTCGAACTGGGTGAACAAGTCTTCAACCTGTTCAGCTCTTAGCACTTGTTTGAACTCCGCCACATGATCATAAGGATCTCCAAATCCATCAAAGTAGTTCTTCATTGTCTTAACCACTTGAGAGGGTCTAAGGGTTCTTGAGTGTTCTCGTGGTCTAGGCAATGGGAAATCATGATCATCTCTTTGATGTCTATGAACTCTATGTCTCTCCCTTTCAAGTCTTTCCGTTCCATATCCTGATCTGTCTCTGCCTATAGTGTCTGCAAAGCTTACCTCCGGTCTCTCTCTAGTTCTTTCTCTCTGGGTTTCATGAGCCTTGGATGATCCGGCTCCTTGGAGGCCCTGGGAAACATTAGATCTTGGTGGAGGGAAAATTGATTCACCTTGCCAAGTGTAAGCATGTCTGTCATGATCTAATACCAAGAATAATTTCTGAGATGTGTGATCTAGGTAGACAGCTTCCCCTGGTGTCTCTGGGTCCTTGAATTCGTAGATGGTGACTACTGGGCTGGGTTGATCTGGCCTAAATCTCCAAAAGGCTTCCTCCGTTTCTCTATTCACGAATAGTTCTATGCTTTTATTATCTTGAGGAATCCATTCTGGAGTGAGCACTCTGGTTAAGACTGACCTACCTCTAGGGGTCTTGGGTTCTCCTCCTAGGTCTCCTTGCTCTAGGTCTCCTATCTCATTCTCAGGAATGATATTTCCAAACTCATCTGTCCTATCTGGTAAGTTGGTAACCACATACATGGTTCCTTCCTTATCAATGTAAGCACCCTCTTCAAACTTGACTACTGGGTGTTCAAGTCCAAAGGGTTGGTAAGGATTTTTGAGTTGAACCACTGATCGCCTTAGACCATCCTCATAGATGCGAGCACCTAATTGGTTGGTCCTGATATATTCCAATTGGGTCTTATAGGGACCTTCTGGTGTCTGTAAATAGGCAGTGCCGGAGCTACGTGTGGGTTTTTCCATGTTAAAAGACATTTCCGAGTCACTGGTTTCTGAACTTCGTGTGTAAGGATAACCATTAAGTTGTTGAGCCCAAGACTTGGATGTATGGTTGACACTAGCCTCAGATGACCTAATGCTTTGTCTATCCTTGCCTAAGTGTCTGCCAGATCTCAGGTTCATAAGCCTTGGCTTCTAGTCCCAAAGTTCTCTTATATTGCTCAAAATCCTTTGGAACACCTTGGTTTTCCAATTTTCCTGAGGGTCAACTTCAAAATACCCTATCATAACCCTCCTCATCACAATCAGGTGTCCATTGTTCTTCATTGACTGCTATGTCCATGGTAGCTAAGATTTCTGCCCAACCATGAGGTTCAAATTCCTCATCTGGAAATATCATTGGTGTATAGGCTGGGTCTTTTATTGGTCTATCTCCTGGGGACGTTCCTTCCTCTCTTGCTTTTAGACACTTTTCCTCTTCCTCTGCTACCTTGCACATCCACAAGTGAGTATCTTCATGCAGCCATGATGGATCAGGTGAACTTCTAGAATGCACGGAGATAGAATCTTCTTTCACTTTGTGGATAGGATTCCACTGTAGGGGTGGTACATCTCGGAAGGTGTAATCCTTCAAATTAACCTTGGTGGTGACCCCTAAGTGTTGTAAGTACAAGGAGTTGGTTCCCCAATCCTGTACTATTTGCAATTGTCGTAGGAAGGGTCTGCCTAGGATCATCTCGTAGACATTATTTTTCTCAAAGTCACATATAGCAAACGTATGTTCAAACTCTACACCACAAGTGGTTAGAGTTATCCCTTCAAGCAATCCTAGAGGTCTTTCAAAATGACCATCTGCCATTTGAAGCTTCATTCTTGTTGGTCTTAATGTGGGTTTGCCCCATTGCTTCCAGAGGGAGGTGGTCGCAATAGCAACACCAGCACCCGAATCTACAATTGCCTTGGTTGTGTAACCTTGATAGGTGATCGGAAGATAAGTGTTACCTTCTTCACCTTCGCTCATGTCTCCTATCTTGTCGAGAGGTATCTCTGGAACTTTTTGCTTAGAGCCTACTTTTGGCATATTGGATTCAAGTTCTGGAACCTGATCCTTCATATGATTCCAGAGCTCAGGTTTTGCTTTGAGCAGCTCTTCCACAGTGAGATGACATTGAACCTTAGTGTTCTTCACAACCTCAGTGTTTCTTGGAATCACTGAGTCTTCATTTCTTACCAATATTGTGGGAGCTCTGATCTGGATAGATTCAGATTCCCATGGGCCTATGAAATGAGGCAACTCTTGTAAAGAATTAGATTCAAAATCTAATCTTTCATCTTCTTGTTGCTCTGCTTGGTCTCCATAGATAGACGGAATGTCTTGGGGAAATTGATCATGAAGATCATCAATCTCAGGAATAGGAGGGGAATTACCCTTCTCCTTGGCCCATTTCTCTTCTTGTATTTCCCGCAAGAACTCTTGAGAGTACTGTTGAATTGAAGGAGGCATTCCAGCATCCGTGGAATTAGGAACATAAGCTCCCATTGGTGGTGAGCTTCCTCTTTCAATAACTGGTTGAGCCTGTGGAGGTAAAGAAATTTGTGGTTTATTTACCAACTGGTCTAATCTTTCTAGTAAACCTTGGAAATGCAAATCCGATTTGACAGAGTTTCTCTGATTGAACTTTTGACTAGTCTCAAGTATAGCCTGAGCTTGTTCTACCATTTTCATGCACATTTTCATCCGTTCAATCTCTAAATCTGCTCTAGGGTAACTCTTGTCTAGGTTTGCAGCTGTTGGCCCTTCTTGAAGACGAGCCTGGTAGGCCTTGAACATCATGTCCAAGCCTTCTGGGGTTGGATCTGCAAGAACAGACCCTGGTTGTGGGTTATTTACAATGGGTGGTGGGGTGGAATGAGGTGGAGTGGATGGAGCTTCCGCATGCGAGGGGCTTTGAGATGCAATGTCTTCTATTTTTGTTTTGGCATCTTTTAGACTTTCTTCTATTTCAGATATCTTTTTGTTCCACTTGCGATTAGCCTTCTCTCTGGTATCCTTCCATGTTCTTGGCTTCCTCTTACTAGGCTCTCCTGTTTTGTTTTGGACTCCAAGTTGTCCTCTCCAATCATGAAGTAACAAAGAATCAACAAATCATCTTTATTTTGTCAATCCTAGGAATATCCATAAGACCACAGCCCCTTCAAGATAATAGATTCAAGGAAATAAGAGATTAATGGCTGGATTGCTGAGAGAAATTGAAGATGAAGAGAAAATCTAGGGTTTACCATATCTAAGGCAAATCTCCATCATTTTCTATGATCTTTGTGTCAAAATCATGCCATTTCATTAGCAGAATACAAATATGAACTCAAAATTGAAAAATATCACCTGTATCACAGAGACGAGACAATCGCGATTCTGTACATTCAGACGATTTTCACAATTTTGGATCTTTCTTCAGTCCTTTTCCACTCATTACAGCAATAGGCCTCTCTCTTCATACAACTCACTCAGTAATTCACAAATGTAACTCACAAATCTCCATGATTAAGCAAGAAACAAGCTCACACATCAAAGAAGATACACTCAACAGGAGAAAACACGATTTCAGCAGAAACTCTCTCTTCTCTATTGATAGCTTGAGAAAATGACTAACCAACCTCTCCAAATTAGAGAAAATTGACTTATATACATTTTCAAGTGTCCCTTTTCACACTTGAAATTAGGTCTTTTCCTCTAATTTTCTAAAAAATGCTATCTAAGAGTTTCTAAAAATTCTACAAAAATTACATGAGGTCCTTAACTACATAAGGAAGACTCTTCCTTATTTTTACAACCATTGCATAAATATTTTACAAGTTTTTTGGCTTTTTACTAATTTTTTACATCAAAAATGCTTTCCAAAAATACACCTTCCAACATCCTTCCCCTCCTAAGCCTTTCGGCTCCTGACGAAAGATTTTTCTGCTCCTCTACTTTGATCACTTTTCTTCATTTCTTCTTTCTTTGATACACCTGTGACAGTAATTCATGGCTCTTTCTTTCTGTTACATTTAAATTGTTGACCATCTCGAACAAGGCTTTTCTCCATTGTATTGCAGCTTCAGGTTTGTCAATAACATCCTTTTTCAAGTATTCTGTATAAGAGGCTTCATAGGCAGTAAGTCTGGATTTAGTAACAACTGATAATTTCCCAAAAATTTCTGATTCCCGTTCAAAAAACCCATAATCAAACGCATCTTCAAAAATTTGCAAAAAGTGGCTGCCCAAAAACACTATTCTGCTATAATAGGCCATTAGACATATCCTATCAGGTGTCTCACTGAGATCAAATAATAGAGCATCTGTTGGAGAATTGAATCCAATGTAATTCAAAATTCTGACATCCGTATCTGTGTATGTTTCTATACAGGCTAGAATTAACCTCATTATTCTGACAAGTAATATACAAGCAGGGTCATTAACATCTTTGTATGTTGCTATAACCGACTCAGCAGTGTTCACCATGTAACTCTTTGTAGGCCAAGTTCCTGCCTTTGGACCTGCTATTTTTGGAAAGTTTAGCCATTTTGCTGGAATCTGCCCTGTTTTTCTTCTTTCCCAAAAAACCGTCCACTCCCTTCTTCTGGCCACGGGGCAATAAGCTGGATTAATCTTTAAGTGCAAAGGTGCCTCCTTCCAGATTCTCCTACACTCTTTATTGGCATCCAACCATTTATTCCTCCATTTTGGGTTAGCTCTTTCAAATAATTCCTTTGTAACATTAATATCCTTTTCATATTCAAAATATTGATTTGGAGCTAATCCCACTCTAGCCAACTGATAATTCTTTATGCTTTCCAATACCATACAAAAAGGAATTCCTAATCCATCTGCAGCCCAATGGTGCTGATCTGGATTGATGCCTTTATTTAAAGAAAATGTGACAATCTGGTTTTCATAATCATCATGCATTTTTCTCATAAACTCCATTCTTGATTCTCTGCTGGTCAGCAACTTCTGAACAAATTCCTCAGTGTATTCTTCCTCAGATCTTTTGGCTACTGCTTCATAATTTTCCTGTTCTTTATCAGCATCTCCTGTTTCATACTCTCTTGTATTGGTATCTTCTGCATGTGTCTGATTCTGAACCTCTTCCTGAGCTTTTGATTTCTCCAGTTGTTCCTGTAAATCTTCTAAGGTCATCCTTAAGCTTTTATTCTGAGTTGTCAAATCTTCTCTTTCTTTCATCCAGTCCAGTCTTTCTCTTTCCAACTTGTCCTGCCAATCCTTCCTCTCTTGCTTTGTATTCAGAAACAACTTGTTATACCCCCTCATAGCTGTAGCAGCATGTGTACTTGCTTGCTTTTCTAGTTCTTTGGCTTCCTTCAATTCTTCTTGGAGTTTCTGAATTTCTTTATGCATTTCATCTTTTTCTTCTTCTGTCAATTGGGCAGGTTTACTTCCATCTTTTACTAGGCCTTCTTCTAACAACAACTTATTAATATCTTCATGGGCCCTAGTCAAAATTTGATATGAGGTTTGTAGTGTTCTGTATCTTCCTCCTATAGTTTTTAGTTCCATTTCCATCTTGGCATTCTGTTCTGATAACTTCACACTCTTATCCTCCAAATATTGTATTTTGTTCTGCTTCTGAACTTCACTTTCTTCCAAAGCAATTATTCTATTGACATACTCTTCATTTTTCTTGTGAATTGACCTCAGTTGTTCTGACATCTGCTCCTTTTCCTTTCTGTGTTCTTTGATAATCATACTCCCTTTCTCAAATTCAGATTCAGCCACCATGCCTGATATGATCATATTTCTGCTAGATGGTCTGAACTGTTCAATATTACTTATGATCTTCTGACAAGCTGCTCTTATACTCTTGGGTATCCTTTCCAAACCTACTTCCATTTCTGTCTGCCTGATTTCAATTTGCTTGTCTTCTTTACCCTTATCATCCTCTTCTGCTACTGTTTCATCATCTATATCCTTAGTATCTAGTTCTTCTTCACTGTGATCATCATTCTCAGTCTCCTGATTAGTATCCTCTTCTTCATAAACTAGTGCTTGATTTTTTGTCTCCTTCTGACCTGATAAATCTGAAGTCCTTATTTCTTCTAGTGAACTTCTTCCTTCCATTACCTGTTGCTTTTCTGTTCCTTCCAGATCTTGTATCTCACTTCCCTTTATTAGAGTTCCCTGACTTTTGTCTAACTCTTCTCCAACATGACTCGTTTGAACCTTCATGAATTGCTCTTCCTGCCCCATTCTTTCCTGAACAGACATTGATTCAATTTTTTCCACACAATTAATCTGAACATTATTTTTCTGAAATGCCTGTCTTTCTGTTTCTTGGGCTATATCTGATTCATTTGTATGAGAATTTTTTATCTGATCATTACTCCCCTTATTTGTGTATTCTTGATCTTGCTCATCAATGTCCATAAAGTCTGCTTCTACCTCTTGTTCTTGATCATTCTTGGATGTAGATTCCCCACTGCTTTTTATATCCTGCAGTACATCTTTTATACTTTGAATAATTCCTTCCTCCATTACCTGTCCTAAGACCTCTTGAGCACTCTTTTCTGGTTCTAACTTCTTGCTTTCCTGTTCTTTGGGTGCATCCTTCTGCTGAATATATGAACTGCCGAATACCTTCTTTGCTAGTTCCTCTAAACTTGCATTCAATCTTGCATTCAATTGGAATTGTGTCTGTGAAGGCTTGGTCCATATTGAATTTACACCAACATTCATTATTCCAAAGCTCTCTTCATCTCTCCTCTGGTTTTCCTCTTCTGTCATTCTTGCCTTTCCTTTCAACAGTCTTCTTTCTTCTTCAGCACTCATCTGTTGGACAGTTTCTTCATGAGTCTGCCTTTCTTTAGACTTCTTGCTTGTATCCTTAGGTGTCTTCATTTTTTCTACAGCCTGTACAGCTACATTAGGAGTGTTGGGTATTGACAAGTTTAAACTTTTCAACAGAAAACTCTCAATGTCACTATCTGAATCAGATGAGAATCGTGAGGATCCTCCTACTTCTTGTTCTGTAGGCTTTGATACTTCCTTTACTGTGGTAGACTTCTGAGTGGCTTCAATGACTGTTGCTTCTGTATCTTTAACTGTTGTGGCTTCAACTACTGCTTTTTCTTTTCCCTTCTTGACTGGTTTCTTCTTTTGGACTGGCTTTTTTGGCACTTTCTTTTTTACCACAACAGTAGTCCTGGCCTCTGGAGGTCCTTGCAACTCCTTGAAGTATGCCAGCAACTCTACTTCCTTCTTCACAAATATCTCTTCAGTTTCAGCTGCCATCATTTCTTCATGTAATGCTTCATAGTGCTCCACCTCTTCTTGGATCCAATCTGTAGCTTTGCATGAAAAATCTTCCAACATTTTTTGATAATGTGCCTCATACATAGCTCTTTTGTTGTTTCCTTGGGTGAGATAAGTATAAAGCTGTTCTTTACTTGTCTGTGGAGGGTGAGGTTCACTGGAGGATTGTACCTTTTTCTGTACTGCCACATGTTCCTCTCTTGTTTCTTCTGCCTGTTCTAATTCTACTTTTCTGGGATCCAACTTTCTCTTCTTTACTGGAATCACTTCCTCAGATATTACTTTTCTCTTCATTCCTGTTCCCCTCATGCGAGTTTGTCCTTCTGATCCTCTTTCAATTACTTTTCTTGGAGGACTTTTGATTCCTGACATCAGATTTCTGAAGTATTGTGCTTCTGGAGCTAATTTCAATTGTTCTTCCATACCTAGAATATGATAAATGATTCTTGTCAAATACTGGGCTCCATTCATGAATTTCTTCTGCTCCTAGTGTTTTGCTGCTTCCTTCAGCTGTTCATGGATGTATGGTGAGACATCCATTACCCCAAATGGCTTGGTTCTATCTTTGTTATTGAACATCAATAGAGTTACTGACTTATGAGGCATGGTGTACCTTGGTAATTTTGGAAAACAAAAGAACTGTAAGAACATTCTTATAGCGTATTCTTCATTTTCTCTTCCTTTGAAGTCAGTGAACTTTGCATATCCAGTGTAAGTCTCCTTATTCTTTTTGACAAAACTTTGGTCTAGTTTGGTGCCCATTGGATAGAACTGTAAGGCGGCTCTGATATGTTCTGCTTTGATAACTACCCGTACCTCCTGATTGTCCTTGTTCTTCACTTTGCATCTGAAGTAGGCATCATTACCTTTCCCCACTTCCTCCAAACTACCCATCACTTGTGCTACTCTTTCAAAGTCAATAAAGAAAATAGGTTCCTCCAAGAGCTTGTGCAATCCCACAGCTTTCCATCTCTTGATGTTGACAGAAGTTTTCTGAAACCTGTAAAATTCCTGGCACAGCATAGTGTACTTATATCCTCCCACTGCTACTGTGAAGATGTGCTGTCCTATTATTCCCAGAATTTCTTTAAGTTCTTTTGCTACTTTTTCAGCTTCTGGGATTTCTTGGTCTTCTTCTGAGTCTAGGTTTACCTGTTCCTCAGCTGCATCACTATCCAAAAACCAGTGTCCTCTGGACAAAGTCACTGAATCAGCTTTGAAGTCATGGATTGTCAACTCCTTTGCATTCACCATTCTGTATTTATATATAAAAGAAAGAAAAACACTCCACCCACATGAGTCACAAGAATTCACAAGAAAATACTTATCTTATTCTGGAATATTACTGATATATAAAAAATAAGAAAGACAAGTTCCAAGCAATTTTTGCTTTTCCCAAGAAACTCAATTTTAAGTGAGCAATACAGGTGTAGCAAGATATCTACTGTGCTCTCTTCAATTGTCACTTCCTTGCTCAAAAAACAATTCCTGAATAGAAAGATGATGTTGGAAAAGATGATTAATGAAGAAGCTTAAAAAAGTAGTGATCAAGAAAGATGATCACAAAAAATTGAACAACAATAATACAAAACAACTTTTTTCCATAATAAATTACTTTTTCCCTCCCTATATCTTGCTTTGTGTTTTTTTATTTTAGAAAGAAAATCAAGAAAATAAAATATATTTTTCTGGTTTTTTTTTTTTTTTTTTTTTTTTTGTCTTCTTTCCTTCCCCTCCTAATTTTCTTTTAAGGGGAAAGAAGGAAATATTTTTTTGTAATTTTCAAAATTCCAAAGATAGGTCCACTGTGGATAATCCCTCTTCCATTGACCCAATTCTGATTTTTTCACCCAGTAATGTTTTACTCCATTTGTCCTTTTGTTATGGAAATACCCATGCTCTATGGATGAACATTTTGTAGCACTTTTTGGCTTCCATATCCATTTTGCTCTAATTTCCTGTTTTGGTGAGCAATATCTGTGCATGGCCTGTTTCCATATTCCTCTTGCTCTGATTTGTTGATATTGCAAATTTGGCAATAATAGTCTTCTTTGTTTTGTCTCCTCCTCCACCTTTACCCCTTCAATCTTTTGCTGTTCTTGAGTGCATGAAGCTTGATCACTTTGTATTGACAAGATGTTCTTGTCCTCCATTGAGAAAGTAAATCCTTCCAGATCTGGGTCATGAACATCCATATGAACTACCTGTTCTTCATTACTCAGAAAGAACATTAAAAACTTTTTGTCCTTGATGGTCAAATTAAGCTTCATTTTTTCAAAATTTAAGATGACTTTACCTTGTTTGAGCCATGGTTGCCCCAAAATCAGCTTTTCAGCCATTAAATGGTCTGGCCACTCTTCACAATCTATCTCCATATATTCAGTATTAAATTTAACTTTAATAGAAAGTGAAGATATGCTCTGAATCCTTTTCCCTCCCAGGGTTTTGATCAAAATTCTGCTTTCAGCTCTCTTAAGATTAAACTTATTGACCAAGGCTGAGCTAATTAGATTCACTTGAGCTCCCGAATCTATCAAAACCCTTATGTTTTCATTCTGATAATTCATCATAATCAAAGGCAAATGTTCTTTTTGCTTTAGAGTGTTTTCACATAAGCACACTTGTTTTAATTTTCTAATTCTCTCTTTGGCTTCTAGTTGAGCCTCCTTTCTAATACTTTCTTCTTCTTTTTTCCTGTTTTGGGCCTTTTGTAATCTTCTCCATTCATCAGTAGTTAATGGGCACTCATACCTCTTCACTCTACATCCACTTATGAAATTTGGCATGATTTCCCCATCAATGTTGGCTAATTGAATAGCTCCACTCTTGCTTATCTGATGTATGATATATGGCCCATGACCTTTTTTCTGAAACTTTTTCTGATGTTCCTTGATTGTGTAAGCTAAGACCAGGTCTCCTTCTCGTAGATCTTTGTCTTTTATGTGAACATCATGATAAGCTTTTTGTCTTTTCTTGTCTGTGTATATACTCATCACTGCTTGGAGTCTTGATGCTCCCAGTTTTTCCAAATCTATGACTCTCTCAGATAATTCATGTCCTGTCCAATTGTATTGGCTACCCACCTTCAATGTTGGAATAAGAAATTCCATGGGTAAAACTGCATTCTGGCCATATACCAAATTAAATGGTGTAGTCCCTAAAGCCGTTTTGTACGCCACTCTATAAGCCCAAAGAACATGATTAAGTTGAGAATCCCAGTCATTTCTGTTTGTGTTGACTAATTTGGACAATACATTGCAAAGTACTTTATTAGTACTTTCTGCTAACCCATTGGCTTGTGGGTGATATGGGGCTGACTTATTGTGACTAATCATGAAATAATTGGTCATGTTTTCTATGATCTGATTCAAAAAATGAGTCCCCCTATCACTTACCAATTCAATTGGTAGTCCAAATCTAGTGATAATGTTTTCATACAAAAATCTAGCAGTGGTGTGAGCATCATTTCTTCTAGTAGCTTTGGCCTCAGCCCATTTTGTCAAATAATCTGTAGCTACTAGTATGTATTCTGCATGAGATTGTCTGGCTGGAGGATGTATTGGTCCAATAAAATCCAATCCCCTTTTACTAAAAGCTCTGGCTGAAATTAAAGGAATTAATGGCATGTTATCTCTTTTGTTTGGTTGACTCACCCTTTGACAGACATCACATCTTCTTACATAAGTTCTAGCGTCGGGAAATAGGGTTGGCCACCAAAAGCCAGAATATAAGATGAGTTTGGCTGTTCTATCACTTGAGAAATGTCCTCCAGCTACTCCCGAGTGTGCCATTTCCAACATCTCTAAATACTTTTCTTCTGGAACACAAATTCTCAGATATCCATCCATTCCTCTTTTGTATAATTGTTCTCCTATGAGTTGATATTCCTCTGAGATCACTTGTAGATTTCTTGAATCAGCACCAGCTATTACCTGTTTTCCTTTCTCCTTTCTCTTCAACTTCTCAACAATGTTTTCACTCCATTCAGGGTTTTTCTGAAACCAATATAAAGTTATTAATTCTGATTTCTGCAATGTTTGACATTTTTGACAGTTATCAATATATCTCTTCACATCCTGAATCTTATTTGGCCAATGTACTCCCATCCTATTAAGGTTACTTAGAGTGACAATTGTGGAAGCATGAGTACATGGATTCCAGCAATGAGCTTTTCTTACATATTCATGTTGCTCCTCTTCTGGAGTACAATATTCCAGTATACCTGACTGATTGAGGTGATACAAATGTCCAGCTAACAACACGAAATTCCTGCTTTGTAACACCAAATGTGTGTTATTTGCTAATGACCTACAAGGTCCCATGGTTAGCAAAGGAATTAATGACATAGACCATTCAGGAACACTTTCCACCTTGAATAAGTATGTGTCTGGCAAATCATCATCTATAGGTGAACTAGGTTTTTTTTACTGGATTCTTGACAAATGATCTGCTCTCAAGTGTGTTTTTCCTTGTCTAACCACCACCTCAAACTCAAATTCCATTAGTAAAAGAAACCATCTTACTATTCTTCCTGTATGACATGGTTTATTTACTAAATAGAGTAGAGCTTGATGATCCACAAAGAATTTAAACTTGTTGGCCAATAGATAATGTCTGTACTTTTTGACAGCAAATATCATTCCCAATCCTTCTCTCTCAGTGGTTGTGTAATTTTTTTCTGCAATGTTTAATTGTCTACTTGCATATGCTACTGGGAAATCTAATTTGCTTCCTTCTATAGGTTGTGCTAACACACATCCCAGAACATAATTTGAAGCATCGACATGTACATGAAAAATTTTATCCCACTGAGGTGTTTTTAAAATTGGTGCTGTCACCAAACAAGTTTTTAATGTTTCAAAGGCTTGGTCACATTCTTCAGTCCACTCAAACTTTGTGATTAAGGCATATAAGGGTTTAGCTATATCAGCAAATTTGTGTACAAATTTTCTATAGTACCCACAATGTCCCATAAAAGTTTGGAGTTCCTTTACATTTGTAGGTCTTGGAAGTTCTATTATTGCTTTTATCTTCTTCTCATCTGTAGAAATTCCACTTTTTGAAACTATGTGGCCCAACATTCTACCTTGTCTCACAAAGAATACACACTTTTCAGGATTTAAGCATACTCTGTATGTCCTGCATTTTCTGAATATTTTTTCCAAATCTTGTAAATGATCTTGTCTTTTTAAAGAAAAAGTGCACAAATCATCCACATAGATTTCCATTACATTTCTCAGGAATTCTTTGAAAATATGACACATCAATCTTTGAAAGGTTGCTGGAGCATTGGTCAATCCAAAGGGCATAACCCTAAAAGCATAAACCCCCCATTCTGTAGAAAAGGCAGTCTTATGTTGGTCCTCTAAGGCTATAGGTACTTGATTGTATCCTGAGAAACCATCTAGAAAACTATAGACTTCCTTTCCTGCAACTCTCTCAAGAAGATGATCTGTTATTGGCAGTGGATAACTATCCCTTATAGTTGCTGCATTCACTTTCTTCAAGTTAATGCATACCCTAAGTTTTCCGTTCTTTTTTGGCACCACAACTATAGGTGATATCCATTCAGTATACTCTATTTCATAAATGAAATTAGCAGCCAACAACTTGTCAATTTCTTCCTTTATTTTGGCAGAGTATTTATCATTAAATGTATAATGTCTCTGTTTGCTTGGTTTTGCATCAGGTGTCATAGGAATCTTATGCTCACAAATTTTTGGATCAATTCCTTTCAAATCTTTATAACTGTAAGCAAATACATCCCTATAGTTCTTTGCCAGGTTCCTTAATGCTTCTTCTTCTTGTGATGTCATGTCATCAGCTATTACTATTTGTCTCTCTTCTCCTTCTTCCTGTGTAATTACAATTTTCTTTGTTTGTTCTTCATTATCATATGCTTCCCCTTTCTTCTTCTCTCTTTTTGGTTTCATTTTCAGAAGTAATCTGTCTTCTACTTCATAAGTTTTAAAATTTGCTGGTACATCAAAGTATTGATCTCTGTTTATCTCCTTCTCTTTCTTTTCTTTTTCCTGGTCTCTTTCTATTTCTTTGTGTTTATGTTCCTTGTATTTGCCTGAGATTTTGTCTTTGATTGCATCCTCAGCTTTTACTGTTTCCAAATACTGTGATTTTCCTTCTTTTAATATCATTTCTTGATTTTGATCCTCTTCTGTTTTTGATACTCCTATCATGTGTATGCTAATGTGGAAAATATCAAATCCTTCCTCATTTTGGAATTCCACTCCCACATATTCCTCACTGGCCAAATCCATGGTAGCTAAGATTTGATTCCATCCATAAGGCTCAAACTCTTCATCTTTGAATTGTTGAGGCACATAACTTTCATCTTGTATTTTTCTTTCTTCCACACAATCTTCTCTTCTTAACTTTCTTTTCCTGTTTGTGAGATTTCTTATTATGTTACACTTCCAAACTGCTGATTCACCCTCTTCCTGATCCTCCCTCTCTGATTCTTCACTTTCTTGTTGATTTTGATGTATTTTATACCATTCTCTAGGAGATATATCACAATAGTGGCCATTTCTTAAGTTTACTCTTGTTATTCTCCCCTGGCTCTGAAGATACAAACAATCATTACCCCAATCTTGTACAATTTGCATTTGTCTCATGAAAGGTCTTCCTAGGATAATTTCGTAAGATGTGGATTGTGGAAATTCTACTATGGCAAAGGTATGCTCTATTTCTATTCCACATATGTCCACAATTACTTTTTCCCAAATACCTAGGGGTTTTTCTATATGTCCATCTGCAAGTTGTAATCTCATTTTAGTGGGTAGTAATTCCTTTCTTCCCCATTTCTCCCAGGTTTGTTTAGTCATTATGGCCACTCCTGATCCACTATCCAAAATAGCTTTAGCTGAATTTTTTCCATAATGTAATTTTAGAGTTGAATTTCCTTCTTCTCCTTCACAATATCCTCCTATTTTGTCAATAGGAATATACCATAATTCCTCTAATTCTTGTGTTGGTGAATGAAGGTTTCCAGGTATTGTTTCCCCTTTGTTCATCTTGTTTTGTAGGTGAGGATTTTGTTTCAACAAATTTTCCCATGTTGTATGACATGTAATGCTACATTGTTCATCTATGATCATTTGGAATGTTATTTGTGGATTTCCTTCTTTATCATTTTCCTTGGTTTTTGTTTTTTCATGCTGTTCAATTGTTCTCCAAGAGCTGTCTTCTTCCCCTAATCTGAGTTGTGTTTCCTGGATAATTTGTTTGCATTTTAGCATCCTTTCATGCTCTAGATCCGGTATGGGATAAGCCATTGCATGATCTGCAGGGCTTGGTCCTTCTTGAATCCTTCCTTTATAGGCTTTGATTAGGGTGTCTAGACTCTGAGAATTTCCTAATTCAGACAGATTCTGGGTCTTTTGAGGAGAAGTATGTTTTGAATTTGATTGTTCCTGATTGTCTTCTTCCAAACTTTTGCCCACTTTTCTTTTCTTTTCCCATTTCCCTTTTTGTCTATTTTTCTTCCCTTTTGATGTAGAACCCTCATTTTGTTCTTTAATTGTTCCTTGTTGTTTGGCTTGTGCCCTTGTTATAACATTAAGTTCAACTTGATCATTGTCACTCAATTCCTCTTGTTCCATAATTTTGACTGTTTTTAAAGGTATGTTATTAGGTGTGTTCTGTTGTTTTTGGGGATTTTTTGGACAGTCCTTGATCAGATGTTCTCTACCACAATCCTTACAGTATGCTCCCTCTATTCTGAATGTTGGAGGTTGTGGACAATCTCTTATGAAATGCTCTCCCCCACACCTATAACATGTTATCTTTGGTCCCCCTTTGAATTGAGGTTTTTGATTGGACATGTAGTTGTTGGTAATGTACATGAATGTTGCTGTGTCCATTTCAATTTTTCCATTTCCCAAATCTAGGGCTTTAAGCTCAGGTTCTCTTATTTCATAATCTTCCCATTCTTCCTGATGTCCCTCACTCCATTGATACTCTTCCTTATAAGGTGATCTGAATCTTGAATTTCCTTCGTCAATGGGTGTATATTTGACTGGTACCACATTAGTTGGAATAGGAGGCTGTTGTCCTAATACTGGCCTTGGTTGCTCAGTATAACCTGATTCCCTCTGAGCCATGTAGTCTCTTTCCTTGACAGGTTGTTTGTTATAGAAGCATTCCTCCCTGGTATGGTTTGTCCATTTTCTCTCTAGTGTACAATACTTGAGTGTCTTCCTATCTTGTAAGTGTTGTGGCTTCTGATAAGGGCATTGTTGTGCCAGATGATTTTCTCCACAAATATAACATTTCTTGTTTGTGTTTATCCTAGAGTTTATCAGATTAGTTTTAGTGCTTACCTCTAGGGCTTTAGCAATAGCCTGAGCCAACTCTTCTGCTGGAGGAATTTTGTCTTCATAAGATCTGGGTTGATCAAATGCTAACAAATCTTGACCTCTGTTGTCCTCCAAATCTATGGCTTCCTTAACACAGGCTGCTAAATCAGGACATCTCCTATAGTACACTAGGGTCCTTAATTGGGCACTTCTCAAACCCTCAATGAATAAGGATACTTGTTTTGCCATGGAAGGTACTTCTTCTCTTGGGCATCTATCAATGTACTGTTTAAATCTTCTGGCTGCTTCTCTAACATTTTCCTCCTTTTGTTGTTTGAAGCTGTGTATCAATGTGGCTGTACTATGTTTGATTCCAGTCTTAGAGAATTCACCAATGAAAGCTTCTAAGAAAGATTCAATGTCTAGGTACATTTCTTTTCTTAAAGGGATGAACCATGATAAGGCTGGTCCTGTTAGGGTTAGACCAAATGCCTCAAATTGCACCTTGTAATCTTCTACTTCCTCTGCTCTAATCAGTTGTCTAAATTCTGCAGCATGAGCATGAGGATCTGAATACCCCTCATATTGGTTCTTCATGCATTTGGCTACTTGGTATGGTCTAAGCATTCTACCCTGAGGTTGCCAATGAGTTCTTCTTCTGAGTGGGAAGTCATTGTATCCTTCTGGTTCTTTGTCAAAGGGATTTGGTGAAGCATGTGTCCTTCTCCCATTATGTTGCTCATTATTAGTGTAGTTTTCATTTGGTCTAGGTATATCTGGTTGTCCCATGTTATGTTCCCAAGGTCCCTTGTCAGCACATTGCCCTAGATCATTTGAATTTTCTGGGTCTTGAGAGAAGATGTATACACATCCTTGCCTATCTTCATATCTTCCATCTTTGAATTGGGCTACTGGAGTTATATTCAGGGGAACTTCTAAATTTCTCAATCTAATGAGGAATTTATGCATTCCATCCTGGTATACATAGGTTCCAAACCTATTTGTATACATGTATTTGAGGATGTTTCTAAAATCCCCAGTTTCTATTGACTCATTTGTTTCATTTAGGTTTTCCATGTTATTTTCTTGGCCTAAATTTCTTTCTGATCTTTTACTACTTCCTGGCTCTTTTTCCTTTCTTGTTAGGTCTTGTTTAGAAAGTGAATTTATTTTATTTCCAGACCTTAGTATCATTCAACTGTTTTTGACAAATTTCTAATACTCAAAAGAGTGTTTGTCACAGTTTCTTAACCACTGTATTGGTTTTTCCACAATTTTCTGTCCAAAACTGTGTGTTTTAATTTTCTTCCTAGGTTTTGTGCTTTTCACAACTTTCTAATGATATTAGGGTTTTTCACGATTTTCCACTGTCAGTAGTGTTTTTTCACGATTTTCAGGTGAAAATCGTGTTTTTCACGATTTTATGATGCAATTAGACTTTTCCACGATTTTCTGTTTAGGTTTTGTTTTTCCACGATTTTCTGATGAATTTGGGGTTTCTCACGATTTTCTGATGAATTTGGGGTTTTTCACGATTTTCTGTTCAAAGTCGTGTTTTCCACGATTTTGTGATCAAATTCGTGTTTTTCACGATGTTGTGATCAAAATCGTGTTTTTCGCGATTTTGAGTGAAAATCGTGTTTTTCACGATTTTGTGTTCAAAATCGTGTTTTCCACGATTTTGTGTTCAAAATAGAGTTTTCCACGATTTTGTGTGAAAATCGTGTTTTCCACGATTTTGTGTTCAAAATCGTGTTTTTCACGATGTTGTGTGAAAATCGTGTTTTCCACGATTTTGAGTGAAAATCGTGTTTTCCACGATTTTGGGTTCAAAATCGTGTTTTTCACGATGTTGTGATCAAAATCGTGTTTTTCACGATGTTGTGTGAAAATCGTGTTTTTCGCGATTTTGACTGAAAATCGTGTTTTTCACGATTTTGAGTGAAAATCGTGTTTTCCACGATTTTGGGTTCAAAATCGTGTTTTTCACGATGTTGTGATCAAAATCGTGTTTTTCACGATGTTGTGATCAAAATCGTGTTTTTCATGATGTTGTGATCAAAATCGTGTTTTTCGCGATTTTGAGTGAAAATCGTGTTTTTCACGATTTTGTGTTCAAAATCGTGTTTTTCACGATGTCGTGATCAAAATCGTGTTTTTCACGATTTTGTTCACGAAATTGTGTTTTCCACGATTTTGTTCCCAGACAATCGTGATTGCTCACAGATTGTAAAAACACGATTTTCTTATGAAAATCGCGTTCTGGGAATCGCGATGTTGATTGTACTTTTCACAGAATCACGATTTTGGGTTAAAACTCAGAATCGCGACTTTGTCCAATTTTTGGCAGAATTTCAACTTATGATTTTTCAATTTTTCTTTTCACCTATAGAATCGCCTTGTCAAAATTTTAACATGCAATAAAGCAACTAAAGCAAAAATTAATGATTTCTTAGTAAAAACTCAAAAAATCAGAAAATCGCGATTCTGTTCTCCTCTTATTTTTTCTATTTTTTGGTGTTATTTTTCACTCAAAACCCAAAATATGTATTCAAAAATGATGTTAGGCTTCTTACCTTTCTTGCTTGGGTGAAAATTGCTCCAAAGGCCACTGTTTGCAGAAAGTCGCGATTCCGGCAGCTCTGCTCACTCTCTCTCTCCCTCACTCTTACTCACAAATGAATTTTTTCTTCAATTTTCTGTTTATATAGTGCTCAAAAAATCACGATTTTGTTCAAGTTTCAGTTTTCCACACTCTTTCAATTATTCCTCTTCACTTACTCAATCCCCCTAATCTTTCTTACACTTCCTTATCTCAATGTACCCAAATTTACCATAGATTCCAAAAAACTTTCTTTACAGAAAATCGCGATTTTGTGTAGAGAATCGTGTTTTTTTCTGTAGATCTTTTCTTGTGCAATTTGAGTATTCTTTGTCCTTGCCTTCTCTCAATACCCTTCACAACTTCAATACATGTGTCACCTGAAATGTTATTCCAGAAACAACACTTTTTACAGAAAATCGCGATTCTGTTGAGAGAATCGTGTTTTCTAATTTTCTGGTTTTTTGATCATTTTTTGTTTTCTTTTCCAGTTTTCCACAATCACTCCTATCCACAACACCTCACTTCAACTTCTTATCAAGAAAAGAAATTTGTTTGATTGTTTTTGATGAGTTTTATGAATTTGTTTGGTATTTTTGCCCTAAAAATAAAGGAGAACACTTTACTTAGGGTTTCTGGTTTTGGAGATCAGCTGATCCCATGGTTCTTGATTGGTTATGAGTTTCTATGTCCTTAGTTATCAATAAAGTACCAAAGAAAGGTTCTAAAATGAAAAAGTGTTATGAAAGGCAATCAATTTTTGTAAAGATAAACTCAATCATATGTTTTTTTTTTTCAAAATGCAGAACAACTCAGGATTTAATGCTCAGATTTGGTCAACAACTGAATCCCTCATTCTTACATCTAGCTACTTTAACTGTCCTTTCCTTAATATCACCATGTTATCTTCCCAAGATCACCCATGGTGTCTAGTACTTGGGCAAAAAGAAATCTAGAAATGCAAGAATAGATTCAAGTTACCTCCATCTTCAGCTTCTTGGCTCAAATCCTCCACACACCTGCACTTTTACTTCACCAATATGATGAGCAACTATCAATTTACAAAGATTTCAGCACTTCCACTTCTACAACACATCCATTGCTTTCTTCCTCCCTAAAGACAAACAATGATATCTACCTATTCATGTGCACTTTTCCTAATTGATGAGCTTTACCTTGTTCACCATCATCAACTGAAGATCCAGCAAAGGTCCAACTTCAAAGAAGTTCTTGGAATATTCCCCGGCAACGGCGCCAAAAAATGTTTTGTTTTGGACTCCAAGTTGTCCTCTCCAATCATGAAGTAACAAAGAATCAACAAATCATCTTTATTTTGTCAATCCTAGGAATATCCATAAGACCACAGCCCCTTCAAGATAATAGATTCAAGGAAAAAAGAGATTAATGGCTGGATTGCTGAGAGAAATTGAAGATGAAGAGAAAATCTAGGGTTTACCATATCTAAGGCAAATCTCCATCATTTTCTATGATCTTTGTGTCAAAATCATGCCATTTCATTAGCAGAATACAAATATGAACTCAAATTGAAAAATATCACCTGTATCACAGAGACGAGACAATCGCGATTCTGTACATTCAGACGATTTTCACAATTTTGGATCTTTCTTCAGTCCTTTTCCACTCTTTACAGCAATAGGCCTCTCTCTTCATACAACTCACTCAGTAATTCACAAATGTAACTCACAAATCTCCATGATTAAGCAAGAAACAAGCTCACACATCAAAGAAGATACACTCAAGAGGAGAAAACACGATTTCAGCAGAAACTCTCTCTTCTCTATTGATAGCTTGAGCAAATGACTAACCAACCTCTCCAAATTAGAGAAAATTGACTTATATACATTTTCAAGTGTCCCTTTTCACACTTGAAATTAGGTCTTTTCCTCTAATTTTCTAAAAAATGCTATCTAAGAGTTTCTAAAAATTCTACAAAAATTACATGAGGTCCTTAACTACATAAGGAAGACTCTTCCTTATTTTTACAACCATTGCATAAATATTTTACAAGTTTTTTGGCTTTTTACTAATTTTTTACATCAAAAATGCTTTCCAAAAATACACCTTCCAACATCTCCTGACTCACTTGACTCCGATTGCTCAGATGGTTTTGCTTGTTGTGCAGCCTGTGCTCTAGTAACTGCCTGTACAGGAGCCACATTATTGCTACTTGAACTTGAATCTGCCACTAAGCCTACCACGTTGATGGGTGTAACCTTGGGTGCACTAGAGGGATTCTTGGGACACTCTCTAGGAAGATGTTCCTTGCCGCACTCAGGACAAAAGCCTTGTATTGTGATGTTTTGTCCTAGTCCGAGAGCAGGTTGGTGGGGACATTCACGAATGAAATGGTCGCCGTCACATCTAAAGCATGGTCCTCTAGGGGCTTGTGGTCTTACTTGTCTCAATTGGGGCCTAGGATTTGGATTCGTATACATGACATTGGAGTATTCTGGCTCCCAATTTTGTTCCATAGGTGGTGTCTCATATTGACACTGAGAAGTCTCACTTTGCTCAGGTGACTCTATATAATAAGCATGTGGACTATCTTCATGGAAGTAGTTTGAACCATGAGCGTGAGAATCATTTTCTGAGACCAATGGGGTTAGTGGCACCAATGCTCTATTAGGGTTCTCCTCTGCCATCGTATATTTAACTGGGATCACATTGGCAGGAGTTGGCGGTTGGTTTCCTAGGACTGGTTGTGGCCTATATGGTGCCTGATATTGCTGCTGGTATTGAGGTTGATATTGTTGTGGCCTATAATATGGCTGTTGGTACTGATTCTGATACCTACCCTGCTGGTAAGGTTGCTAATAATTTTGTCTAACAGCCTGCCTGTTATACGGACAATCTTGGGCCGTATGATTTGTGTATTTTCTCTCAATGGTGCAATACAAAGCATTAGGGTTTCCTTGGGGTTGAGTCATCATTGGGCAGACATTAGCCATGTGATCTCCTCCACATGTATAACATCGCTTCACTGAAGTGACCCTTGGCATTTGTCTATTTTGAACTCCTAGCTTTTTGGCCACTTGCTCAGCTATCTCATCTATCTCAGTGGAGGCTCTAGAGGTATGACTTGTAGAACTATCAGAATCCTTATAGAGTTTGGATAGTCCTAATTCCTCACCCAAGTTGTCTTCTATGTCAATGCACATCTGTATACACTCTTCTATGGATCTAGGCTCTTTCAAGTATACATATGACCTTAATTTTGTGCTCAATAGGCCATCTAAAAACAGTGCCACCTGTTTAGCTGATGTGGGTAATTCTGGTACAGGGCATCTTTCCAAGTACTGTCTAAACCTTCTTCTTGCAAGTCGCACTGTTTCTTGGGGTGTTTGTTTGAAGCTGTGGATCAAGGATGATGTGTTATGCCTGATACCGCTTTTGGAAAATTCCACAATGAATTCTTCTAGAAGCTGACCTATCTCTCTATAGTTGCGACTGTTTAGAGATTGAAACCAAGCTAAGGTAGTACCCTTAAGAGTCAAACCAAATGCCTCAAACTGGGTGAACAAGTCTTCAACTTGTTCAGCTCTTAGCACTTGTTTGAACTCCGCCACATGATCATAAGGATCTCCAAATCCATCAAAGTAGTTCTTCATTGTCTTAACCACTTGAGAGGGTCTAAGGGTTCTTGAGTGTTCTCGTGGTCTAGGCAATGGGAAATCATGATCATCTCTTTGATGTCTATGAACTCTATGTCTCTCCCTTTCAAGTCTTTCCGTTCCATATCCTGATCTGTCTCTGCCTATAGTGTCTGCAAAGCTTACCTCCGGTCTCTCTCTAGTTCTTTCTCTCTGGGTTTCATGAGCCTTGGATGATCCGGCTCCTTGGAGGCCCTGGGAAACATTAGATCTTGGTGGAGGGAAATGTGATTCACCTTGCCAAGTGTAAGCATGTCTGTCATGATCTGATACCAAGAATAATTTCTGAGATGTGTGATCTAGGTAGACAGCTTCCCCTGGTGTCTCTGGGTCCTTGAATTCGTAGATGGTGACTACTGGGCTGGGTTGATCTGGCCTAAATCTCCAAAAGGCTTCCTCCGTTTCTCTATTCACGAATAGTTCTATGCTTTTATTATCTTGAGGAATCCATTCTGGAGTGAGCACTCTGGTTAAGACTGACCTACCTCTAGGGGTCTTGGGTTCTCCTCCTAGGTCTCCTTGCTCTAGGTCTCCTATCTCATTCTCAGGAATGATATTTCCAAACTCATCTGTCGTATCTGGTAAGTTGGTAACCACATACATGGTTCCTTCCTTATCAATGTAAGCACCCTCTTCAAACTTGACTACTGGGTGTTCAAGTCCAAAGGGTTGGTCAGGATTTTTGAGTTGAACCACTGATCGCCTTAGACCATCCTCATAGATGCGAGCACCTAATTGGTTGGTCCTGATATACTCCAATTGGGTCTTATAGGGACCTTCTGGTGTCTGTAAATAGGCAGTGCCGGAGCTACGTGTGGGTTTTTCCATGTTAAAAGACATTTCCGAGTCACTGGTTTCTGAACTTCGTGTGTAAGGATAACCATTAAGCTGTTGAGCCCAAGACTTGGATGTATGGTTGACACTAGCCTCAGATGACCTAATGCTTTGTCTATCCTTGCCTAAGTGTCTGCCAGATCTCAGGTTCATAAGCCTTGGCTTCTAGTCCCAAAGTTCTCTTATATTGCTCAAAATCCTTTGGAACACCTTGGTTTTCCAATTTTCCTGAGGGTCAACTTCAAAATACCCTATCATAACCCTCCTCATCACAATGAGGTGTCCATTGTTCTTCATTGACTGCTATGTCCATGGTAGGTAAGATTTCTGCCCAACCATGAGGTTCAAATTCCTCATCTGGAAATATCATTGGTGTATAGGCTGGGTCTTTTATTGGTCTATCTTCTGGGGACGTTCCTTCCTCTCTTGCTTTTAGACGCTTTTCCTCTTCCTCTGCTACCTTGCACATCCACAAGTGAGTATCTTCATGCAGCCATGATGGATCAGGTGAACTTCTAGAATGCACGGAGATAGAATCTTCTTTCACTTTGTGGATAGGATTCCACTGTAGGGGTGGTACATCTCGGAAGGTGTAATCCTTCAAATTAACCTTGGTGGTGACCCCTAAGTGTTGTAAGTACAAGGAGTTGGTTCCCCAATCCTGTACTATTTGCAATTGTCGTAGGAAGGGTCTGCCTAGGATCATCTCGTAGACATTATTTTTCTCAAAGTCACATATAACAAACGTATGTTCAAACTCTACACCACAAGTGGTTAGAGTTATCCCTTCAAGCAATCCTAGAGGTCTTTCAAAATGACCATCTGCCATTTGAAGCTTCATTCTTGTTGGTCTTAATGTGGGTTTGCCCCATTGCTTCCAGAGGGAGGTGGTCGCAATAGCAACACCAGCACCCGAATCTACAATTGCCTTGGTTGTGTAACCTTGATAGGTGATCGGAAGATAAGTGTTACCTTCTTCACCTTCGCTCATGTCTCCTATCTTGTCGAGAGGTATCTCTGGAACTTTTTGCTTAGAGCCTACTTTTGGCATATTGGATTCAAGTTTTGGAACCTGATCCTTCATATGATTCCAGAGCTCAGGTTTTGCTTTGAGCAGCTCTTCCACAGTGAGATGACATTGAACCTTAGTGTTCTTCACAACCTCAGTGTTTCTTGGAATCACTGAGTCTTCATTTCTTACCAATATTGTGGGAGCTCTGATCTGGATAGATTCAGATTCCCATGGGCCTATGAAATGAGGCAACTCTTGTAAAGAATTAGATTCAAAATCTAATCTTTCATCTTCTTGTTGCTCTGCTTGGTCTCCATAGATAGACGGAATGTCTTGGGGAAATTGATCATGAAGATCATCAATCTCAGGAATAGGAGGGGAATTACCCTTCTCCTTGGCCCATTTCTCTTCTTGTATTTCCCGCAAGAACTCTTGAGAGTACTGTTGAATTGAAGGAGGCATTCCAGCATCCGTGGAATTAGGAACATAAGCTCCCATTGGTGGTGAGCTTCCTCTTTCAATAACTGGTTGAGCCTGTGGAGGTAAAGAAATTTGTGGTTTATTTACCACCTGGTCTAATCTTTCTAGTAAACCTTGGAAATGCAAATCCGATTTGACAGAGTTTGTCTGATTGAAATTTTGACTAGTCTCAAGTATAGCCTGAGCTTGTTCTACCATTTTCATGCACATTTTCATCCGTTCAATCTCTAAATCTGCTCTAGGGTAACTCTTGTCTAGGTTTGCAGCTGTTGGCCCTTCTTGAAGACGAGCCTGGTAGGCCTTGAACATCATGTCCAAGCCTTCTGGGGTTGGATCTGCAAGAACAGACCCTGGTTGTGGGTTATTTACAATGGGTGGTGGGGTGGAATGAGGTGGAGTGGATGGAGCTTCCGCATGCGAGGGGCTTTGAGATGCAATGTCTTCTATTTTTGTTTTGGCATCTTTTAGACTTTCTTCTATTTCAGATATCTTTTTGTTCCACTTGCGATTAGCCTTCTCTCTGGTATCCTTCCATGTTCTTGGCTTCCTCTTACTAGGCTCTCCTGACTCACTTGACTCCGATTGCTCAGATGGTTTTGCTTGTTGTGCAGCCTGTGCTCTAGTAACTGCCTGTACAGGAGCCACATTATTGCTACTTGAACTTGAATCTGCCACTAAGCCTACCACGTTGATGGGTGTAACCTTGGGTGCACTAGAGGGATTCTTGGGACACTCTCTAGGAAGATGTTCCTTGCCGCACTCAGGACAAAAGCCTTGTATTGTGATGTTTTGTCCTAGTCCGAGAGCAGGTTGGTGGGGACATTCACGAATGAAATGGTCGCCCTGACATCTAAAGCATGGTCCTCTAGGGGCTTGTGGTCTTACTTGTCTCAATTGGGGCCTAGGATTTGGATTCGTATACATGACATTGGAGTATTCTGGCTCCCAATTTTGTTCCATAGGTGGTGTCTCATATTGACACTGAGAAGTCTCACTTTGCTCAGGTGACTCTATAATAAGCATGTGGACTATCTTCATGGAAGTAGTTTGAACCATGAGCGTGAGAATCATTTTCTGAGACCAATGGGGTTAGTGGCACCAATGCTCTATTAGGGTTCTCCTCTGCCATCGTATATTTAACTGGGATCACATTGGCAGGAGTTGGCGGTTGGTTTCCTAGGACTGGTTGTGGCCTATATGGTGCCTGATATTGCTGCTGGTATTGAGGTTGATATTGTTGTGGCCTATAATATGGCTGTTGGTACTGATTCTGATACCTACCCTGCTAGTAAGGTTGCTGATAATTTTGTCTAACAGCCTGCCTGTTATACGGACAATCTTGGGCCGTATGATTTGTGTATTTTCTCTCAATGGTGCGATACAAAGCATTAGGGTTTCCTTGGGGTTGAGTCATCATTGGGCAGACATTAGCCATGTGATCTCCTCCACATGTATAACATCGCTTCACTGAAGTGACCCTTGGCATTTGTCTATTTTGAACTCCTAGCTTTTTGGCCACTTGCTCAGCTATCTCATCTATCTCAGTGGAGGCTCTAGAGGTATGACTTGTAGAACTATCAGAATCCTTATAGAGTTTGGATAGTCCTAATTCCTCACCCAAGTTGTCTTCTATGTCAATGCACATCCGTATACACTCTTCTATGGATCTAGGCTCTTTCAAGTATACATATGACCTTAATTTTGTGCTCAATAGGCCATCTAAAAACAGTGCCACCTGTTTAGCTGATGTGGGTAATTCTGGTACAGGGCATCTTTCCAAGTACTGTCTAAACCTTCTTCCTGCAAGTCGCACTGTTTCTTGGGGTGTCTGTTTGAAGCTGTGGATCAAGGATGATGTGTTATGCCTGATACCGCTTTTGGAAAATTCCACAATGAATTCTTCTAGAAGCTGACCTATCTCTCTATAGTTGCGACTGTTTAGAGGTTGAAACCAAGCTAAGGCAGTACCCTTAAGAGTCAAACCAAATGCCTCGAACTGGGTGAACAAGTCTTCAACCTGTTCAGCTCTTAGCACTTGTTTGAACTCCGCCACATGATCATAAGGATCTCCAAATCCATCAAAGTAGTTCTTCATTGTCTTAACCACTTGAGAGGGTCTAAGGGTTCTTGAGTGTTCTCGTGGTCTAGGCAATGGGAAATCATGATCATCTCTTTGATGTCTATGAACTCTATGTCTCTCCCTTTCAAGTCTTTCCGTTCCATATCCTGATCTGTCTCTGCCTATAGTGTCTGCAAAGCTTACCTCCGGTCTCTCTCTAGTTCTTTCTCTCTGGGTTTCATGAGCCTTGGATGATCCGGCTCCTTGGAGGCCCTGGGAAACATTAGATCTTGGTGGAGGGAAAATTGATTCACCTTGCCAAGTGTAAGCATGTCTGTCATGATCTGATACCAAGAATAATTTCTGAGATGTGTGATCTAGGTAGACAGCTTCCCCTGGTGTCTCTGGGTCCTTGAATTCGTAGATGGTGACTACTGGGCTGGGTTGATCTGGCCTAAATCTCCAAAAGGCTTCCTCCGTTTCTCTATTCACGAATAGTTCTATGCTTTTATTATCTTGAGGAATCCATTCTGGAGTGAGCACTCTGGTTAAGACTGACCTACCTCTAGGGGTCTTGGGTTCTCCTCCTAGGTCTCCTTGCTCTAGGTCTCCTATCTCATTCTCAGGAATGATATTTCCAAACTCATCTGTCCTATCTGGTAAGTTGGTAACCACATACATGGTTCCTTCCTTATCAATGTAAGCACCCTCTTCAAACTTGACTACTGGGTGTTCAAGTCCAAAGGGTTGGTCAGGATTTTTGAGTTGAACCACTGATCGCCTTAGACCATCCTCATAGATGCGAGCACCTAATTGGTTGGTCCTGATATACTCCAATTGGGTCTTATAGGGACCTTCTGGTGTCTGTAAATAGGCAGTGCCGGAGCTACGTGTGGGTTTTTCCATGTTAAAAGACATTTCCGAGTCACTGGTTTCTGAACTTCGTGTGTAAGGATAACCATTAAGCTGTTGAGCCCAAGACTTGGATGTATGGTTGACACAAGCCTCAGATGACCTAATGCTTTGTCTATCCTTGCCTAAGTGTCTGCCAGATCTCAGGTTCATAAGCCTTGGCTTCTAGTCCCAAAGTTCTCTTATATTGCTCAAAATCCTTTGGAACACCTTGGTTTTCCAATTTTCCTGAGGGTCAACTTCAAAATACCCTATCATAACCCTCCTCATCACAATGAGGTGTCCATTGTTCTTCATTGACTGCTATGTCCATGGTAGCTAAGATTTCTGCCCAACCATGAGGTTCAAATTCCTCATCTGGAAATATCATTGGTGTATAGGCTGGGTCTTTTATTGGTCTATCTCCTGGGGACGTTCCTTCCTCTCTTGCTTTTAGATGCTTTTCCTCTTCCTTTGCTACCTTGCACATCCACAAGTGAGTATCTTCATGCAACCATGATGGATCAGGTGAACTTCTAGAATGCACGGAGATAGAATCTTCTTTCACTTTGTGGATAGGATTCCACTGTAGGGGTGGTACATCTCGGAAGGTTTAATCCTTCAAATTAACCTTGGTGGTGACCCCTAAGTGTTGTAAGTACAAGGAGTTGGTTCCCCAATCCTGTACTATTTGCAATTGTCGTAGGAAGGGTCTGCCTAGGATCATCTCGTAGACATTATTTTTCTCAAAGTCACATATAACAAACGTATGTTCAAACTCTACACCACAAGTGGTTAGAGTTATCCCTTCAAGCAATCCTAGAGGTCTTTCAAAATGACCATCTGCCATTTGAAGCTTCATTCTTGTTGGTCTTAATGTGGGTTTGCCCCATTGCTTCCAGAGGGAGGTGGTCGCAATAGCAACACCAGCACCCGAATCTACAATTGCCTTGGTTGTGTAACCTTGATAGGTGATCGGAAGATAAGTGTTACCTTCTTCACCTTCGCTCATGTCTCCTATCTTGTCGAGAGGTATCTCTGGAACTTTTTGCTTAGAGCCTACTTTTGGCATATTGGATTCAAGTTTTGGAACCTGATCCTTCATATGATTCCAGAGCTCAGGTTTTGCTTTGAGCAGCTCTTCCACAGTGAGATGACATTGAACCTTAGTGTTCTTCACAACCTCAGTGTTTCTTGGAATCACTGAGTCTTCATTTCTTACCAATATTGTGGGAGCTCTGATCTGGATAGATTCAGATTCCCATGGGCCTATGAAATGAGGCAACTCTTGTAAAGAATTAGATTCAAAATCTAATCTTTCATCTTCTTGTTGCTCTGCTTGGTCTCCATAGATAGACGGAATGTCTTGGGGAAATTGATCATGAAGATCATCAATCTCAGGAATAGGAGGGGAATTACCCTTCTCCTTGGCCCATTTCTCTTCTTGTATTTCCCGCAAGAACTCTTGAGAGTACTGTTGAATTGAAGGAGGCATTCCAGCATCCGTGGAATTAGGAACATAAGCTCCCATTGGTGGTGAGCTTCCTCTTTCAATAACTGGTTGAGCCTGTGGAGGTAAAGAAATTTGTGGTTTATTTACCAACTGGTCTAATCTTTCTAGTAAACCTTGGAAATGCAAATCCGATTTGACAGAGTTTGTCTGATTGAACTTTTGACTAGTCTCAAGTATAGCCTGAGCTTGTTCTACCATTTTCATGCACATTTTCATCTGTTCAATCTCTAAATCTGCTCTAGGGTAACTCTTGTCTAGGTTTGCAGCTGTTGGCCCTTCTTGAAGACGAGCCTGGTAGGCCTTGAACATCATGTCCAAGCCTTCTGGGGTTGGATCTGCAAGAACAGACCCTGGTTGTGGGTTATTTACAATGGGTGGTGGGGTCGAATGAGGTGGAGTGGATGGAGCTTCCGCATGCGAGGGGCTTTGAGATGCAATGTCTTCTATTTTTGTTTTGGCATCTTTTAGACTTTCTTCTATTTCAGATATCTTTTTGTTCCACTTGCGATTAGCCTTCTCTCTGGTATCCTTCCATGTTCTTGGCTTCCTCTTACTAGGCTCTCCTGACTCACTTGACTCCGATTGCTCAGATGGTTTTGCTTGTTGTGCAGCCTGTGCTCTAGTAACTGCCTGTACAGGAGCCACATTATTGCTACTTGAACTTGAATCTGCCACTAAGCCTACCACGTTGATGGGTGTAACCTTGGGTGCACTAGAGGGATTCTTGGGACACTCTCTAGGAAGATGTTCCTTGCCGCACTCAAGACAAAAGCCTTGTATTGTGATGTTTTGTCCTAGTCAGAGAGCAGGTTGGTGGGGACATTCACGAATGAAATGGTCGCCCTGACATCTAAAGCATGGTCCTCTAGGGGCTTGTGGTCTTACTTGTCTCAATTGGGGCCTAGGATTTGGATTCGTATACATGACATTGGAGTATTCTGGCTCCCAATTTTGTTCCATAGGTGGTGTCTCATATTGACACTGAGAAGTCTCACTTTGCTCAGGTGACTCTATATAATAAGCATGTGGACTATCTTCATGGAAGTAGTTTGAACCATGAGCGTGAGAATCATTTTCTGAGACCAATGGGGTTAGTGGCACCAATGCTCTATTAGGGTTCTCCTCTGCCATCGTATATTTAACTGGGATCACATTGGCAGGAGTTGGCGGTTGGTTTCCTAGGACTGGTTGTGGCCTATATGGTGCCTGATATTGCTGCTGGTATTGAGGTTGATATTGTTGTGGCCTATAATATGGATGTTGGTACTGATTCTGATACCTACCCTGTTGGTAAGGTTGCTGATAATTTTGTCTAACAGCCTGCCTGTTATACGGACAATCTTGGGCCGTATGATTTGTGTATTTTCTCTCAATGGTGCAATACAAAGCATTAGGGTTTCCTTGGGGTTGAGTCATCATTGGGCAGACATTAGCCATGTGATCTCCTCCACATGTATAACATCGCTTCACTGAAGTGACCCTTGGCATTTGTCTATTTTGAACTCCTAGCTTTTTGGCCACTTGCTCAGCTATCTCATCTATCTCAGTGGAGGCTCTAGAGGTATGACTTGTAGAACTATCAGAATCCTTATAGAGTTTGGATAGTCCTAATTCCTCACCCAAGTTGTCTTCTATGTCAATGCACATCCGTATACACTCTTCTATGGATCTAGGCTCTTTCAAGTATACATATGACCTTAATTTTGTGCTCAATAGGCCATCTAAAAATAGTGCCACCTGTTTAGCTGATGTGGGTAATTCTGGTACAGGGCATCTTTCCAAGTACTGTCTAAACCTTCTTCCTGCAAGTCGCACTGTTTCTTGGGGTGTCTGTTTGAAGCTGTGGATCAAGGATGATGTGTTATGCCTGATACCGCTTTTGGAAAATTCCACAATGAATTCTTCTAGAAGCTGACCTATCTCTCTATAGTTGCGACTGTTTAGAGGTTGAAACCAAGCTAAGGCAGTACCCTTAAGAGTCAAACCAAATGCCTCGAACTGGGTGAACAAGTCTTCAACCTGTTCAGCTCTTAGCACTTGTTTGAACTCCGCCACATGATCATAAGGATCTCCAAATCCATCAAAGTAGTTCTTCATTGTCTTAACCACTTGAGAGGGTCTAAGGGTTCTTGAGTGTTCTCGTGGTCTAGGCAATGGGAAATCATGATCATCTCTTTGATGTCTATGAACTCTATGTCTCTCCCTTTCAAGTCTTTCCGTTCCATATCCTGATCTGTCTTTGCCTATAGTGTCTGCAAAGCTTACCTCCGGTCTCTCTCTAGTTCTTTCTCTCTGGGTTTCATGAGCCTTGGATGATCCGGCTCCTTGGAGGCCCTGGGAAACATTAGATCTTGGTGGAGGGAAAATTGATTCACCTTGCCAAGTGTAAGCATGTCTATCATGATCTGATACCAAGAATAATTTCTGAGATGTGTGATCTAGGTAGACAGCTTCCCCTGGTGTCTCTGGGTCCTTGAATTCGTAGATGGTGACTACTGGGCTGGGTTGATCTGGCCTAAATCTCCAAAAGGCTTCCTCCGTTTCTCTATTCACGAATAGTTATATGCTTTTATTATCTTGAGGAATCCATTCTGGAGTGAGCACTCTGGTTAAGACTGACCTACCTCTAGGGGTCTTGGGTTCTCCTCCTAGGTCTCCTTGCTCTAGGTCTCCTATCTCATTCTCAGGAATGATATTTCCAAACTCATCTGTCGTATCTGGTAAGTTGGTAACCACATACATGGTTCCTTCCTTATCAATGTAAGCACCCTCTTCAAACTTGACTACTGGGTGTTCAAGTCCAAAGGGTTGGTCAGGATTTTTGAGTTGAACCACTGATCGCCTTAGACCATCCTCATAGATGCGAGCACCTAATTGGTTGGTCCTGATATACTCCAATTGGGTCTTATAGGGACCTTCTGGTGTCTGTAAATAGGCAGTGCCGGAGCTACGTGTGGGTTTTTCCATGTTAAAAGACATTTCCGAGTCACTGGTTTCTGAACTTCGTGTGTAAGGATAACCATTAAGCTGTTGAGCCCAAGACTTGGATGTATGGTTGACACTAGCCTCAGATGACCTAATGCTTTGTCTATCCTTGCCTAAGTGTCTGCCAGATCTCAGGTTCATAAGCCTTGGCTTCTAGTCCCAAAGTTCTCTTATATTGCTCAAAATCCTTTGGAACACCTTGGTTTTCCAATTTTCCTGAGGGTCAACCTCACGATACGATACTGCTCTCTTAGGCGATACGATACTGAAAGTGGTCACAATACGATATCTCTAATTTGCACGATACGATACCAGAATAAGAGACGACACGATACTCGGTTGACCCACGATACGACACCACTAGGTTGGCGATACGATACCAGAAATTTGGCGCGATACGATACTAGTATAGTCCACGATACGATACCTCAAGGTGCACGATACGATACCAGAATCTCAGGCGATACGATACCACTTGGTCAACGATACGATACTGTGACCGTCGCGAGACGATACCACTGAGGCAACTACGATCGCGATACCAACACTTGACGATACGATACCAGAATGGTATCGCGATACCTCAAGTGGGCATGCAGGATACGATACCACTTAACCTCGCGATACGATACCAAAATTTAGACGATCGCGATACCAACTTGGCCGGCGATACGATACTGCACGGTCGACGATACGATACCAAGACTGGCACGATACGATACCACTGGGGCGACCGTGATCGCGATACCAGCACTTAACGATACGATACCAAAATGGTATCGCGATACCTCAAGTGGGGCATGCACGATACGATACCTCAACAAGTGTCGCGATACACGGGAGTTCTGGTATCGCGATACCACAACTCAACCGGACACGATACTTGGAGATTTTGACACCCAAATTCAAAAATTTTTGCAGATTTGTGTACCTTGTGTCCTCCTTGTCACTTCTATCAGCCTGTAGATGCAAAGTCACTCTCCAAAGTCACGATACAACGCTCGCGATACCAGGCGCTGTTCCTCTCACGCCGCGATACCACCACTCAGATTCTGGTGTTTTTGAGAGTTTTTTAGTGTTTTTCTTCAGCGTTTTTGGTTCTCAGCTCCTCCTAAGCTTGTTCCTCACAGCCACGAGTAAAAAACGAGTGAATGTAGTGACGAAAATGGAAAAAATCTGAGAATACGAAGAGGGAAGAAGATGATGATGAAGGTGAAGATGAAGAAGAAGAAAAACTCAGAAACTCAACTGAAAATGGTGATTTTTTACCTTCCAACGTCGCTACTCTACGTCTTACCGTCACACGCTCGTCCTCCAAGCTCTCTCCCCGGCAACGGCGCCAATTTTGGTGTCACTCTAGCACAATGGTGAGTACCAACGTGAGGAGATACACCTCATAAATGTCAATCCGTGGAGACGTGAGGACCGGTATGAAGACCGTGAGCAAGTGATGGCACAAGTGCGTGAGTGAAAGCACACAAGCATGCACACACATACACACACACGCGCACAAGGTAAGAGCAAAGAGTGGAACAATGGAAAGCTTCGATTACCAAAGAGCTCTCTTACAAAACTGAAATCTACAACAAGCTAACCTCAAAATTGAGCTCTCCAGCCCTTTTTATAGTTTTTGAGTGGTTTTGGCCCTGTCCAGACCTAGTGTCCGGCCTAGTTAAAAAATAGGTTCCAGGGCTTATTTGGGGGCTCAAACGGAGTCTAAAAATTATGAAAATTGGTAGGATGGTAGTTCTAATACTCCTCAAGCTCGAGGACTCCTCGGCTTGAACAAAATGGAGTTATAAAAATGAAAAATGGTATTTACAATGGTTTTTAGTGATAAAAATCACTATTTTTGTAGGGATTTCTTCTGAAAATTTGACAGGTGCTTCTTGGAGCTTCCTACTTGCTCCTTCTTCTTGTGTGTCCACTTCCTTGATGCACTTCCATGCTTTATCCTTGACCTTGAGCTTCAACAAAGCTCATTGAAGGATTTCTCACATTCTTTAGTCCACTCAAAGTTAGTCAAAAGTCCGCACAGAGGCTTTGCAATGATGGCATACATGTGTATAAAGGGTCGGTAATAACCACAATGCCCCATGAAAGCTTGCACTTCCTTGACATTCTTTGGCCTAGGTAGCTCTACTATAGCTTTCACCTTCTCTTCAGCTGTGGATATGCCATTCTTTGACACAATGTGTCCAAGAATCTTGCCTTGCCTGACCATGAAAATGCACTTTTCTGGGTTCAGGCAGACTTGATATTCTCTACATTTTTCAAAGATTTGTTTGAGTTCAGGTATATGTGTTTGTCTAATGTTGGAATGAGCATAGAGATCATCAACATAGACCTCTAAATTCTTCCTCAGGAACTCTTTAAACACGTGGCACATCAGCCTCTGAAAGGTGGCGGGCGCATTGGTAAGCCCAAATGGCATTACTCAAAAAGCAAATATGCCCCACTCTGTAGCAAAAGCTATCTTATGTTGATCTTCTGGAGCAATGGCTACCTGATTGTAACCAGAAAATCCATCAAGGAAACTGTACACTTCCTTGCCTGCTACTCTTTCTAATAGATGCTTCGTGATAGGAAGTGGATAGTTATCTCGAATAGTGGCTGCGTTAACCTTCTTCAGGTTAATGCATACACTGAGCTTTCCATTTTTCTTGGGCACCACTACAATGGGGGATACCCACTCAGTGTGCTCAATTTCATAGATGAATCCAGCTTCCACCAGTCTATCTATCTCCTCTTTGATCTTAGCCGCATAGTTATCGTTATATGTGTATGACTTTTGTTTAGAGGGTTTGGCATCTGAGGGCATGGGGATAGTGTGTGAGCATATGTCAGGATCTACACTTTTCAAATCCTTGTAGCTCCAAGCGAATACATCTCTGTATTCTCTTAGCAAAGCTATCAATTCTTGCTCTTCTTCACCCCGTTAAGTCATGTCCTATGTATGTGCATCTTTCTTCTCCTTCTTCTATGGCTACAACTATTTTCTTAGTGGTTTCTTTTTTATCATAGGCCTCCCTTGACTGCGCCTCATGTTTAGGCATTCTTACCATGACTCTCCTATCATCTATTTCGTACTTCTTAAATTTTTCAGGGACCTCAAACAAAGATTCTTCCTCCTCAGGTGTGAGTTCTCTCTTCTTTCTTTTCTTTCCTTCATTTTTGGCGGTCACTTGTGTGGTTAACCTCACTTCTTTTATAAGCTCTTTGTGTCTCTGAGGATGAGCTTCTACTTCATCGAAGTATTCTTCATCTGATGCAAAGGGTGGGTCCATAATGATTGACTCTAGTTCGGAGTCGCTTGCACTTGCATCTTCAAAAGCTTCAGGGCTAGGTTCGCATTCTTCTAAAATCGAATCTCCCATGATTGGCTCTATTGAGAACACTGAAATGTCATAGCCATCCTCGTCACAGTGGGGTGTCCATTGTTCTTCATTGATGGCTACATCCATTGTTGCTAAAATTTCTGCCCAGCCGTGAGGTTCAAATTCTTCGTCAGGAAATACTACAGGTGCATAGGTTGGGTCTTGTATTGATCTATGTGTTTCCTTCGCACCTACCTCTCTAGCTTTTTATCTCTTCTCTTCTTCTACTGCTACTTTGAAAATCCACAAGTGAGTGTCTTCATGCATCCATGAGGATCCTGATCCTATGGAATGCACTGACTTTGTATCATCTTTGGCTCTATGGATGGGATTCCATTGGATAGGAGGGACATCTCTATGAGAGTAATCCTTGAGATTAACTTTGGTCGTGACACCCAAGTGTTGCAAGTACAGAGAATTGGTTCCCCAATCCTGCACCACTTGCAATTGTCGCATAAATGGTCTTCCCAAAATCATCTCATAGGCTTGGTTCTTGCTAAAGTCACAGATAGCAAATGTGTGCTCAAACTCTACACCACAAGTAGTGAGAGTTATTCCTTCTAACAGCCCTAAGGGTCTCTCAATGTGACTGTCAGCCATCTGCAACTTCATTCTCGTTGGCCTGAGTGCTCGCTTGCCCCAACACTTCATAGGGAAGTGATAGCAATTGCAACTCCTGCACCTGAGTCCAGAATTGCCTTCGTTGTGTATCCTTGATGGGTAATGGGAGGTAGGTGTTTCCTTCTTCTCCTTCGCTCATGTCTCCTATCTTATCCAAAGGTATTTTGGGCACTGTTCTATGAGATCCTACCTAGGAACAAGGTTTTGCTACTTCTGGAACTTGATTGGCTACATGTTTCCATAATTGTGGCCTAACCTTGAGCAGCTCTTCTAAAGTGAGGTTGCACTGCACTTTAGTGTTTTTCACTACCTCTTTGTTCCTAGGTATGATTGAATCTTTGTTTCTTACCATGACAGTGGGTGCTCTCATACACGTAGACTTAGCTTCCCATGGGCCTGTGAAATGGGGCAATTCATGTAAAGAATTAGACTCAAAGTCTAATCTCTCTTGGGATTGAGTGCTCTCCTGCTCTCCATATATGGATGGAATGTCTTGTGGGAATGATCATGCGCGTCATCCACAAGTTCAATGGGAGGAGGGATGTCACTTTCCTTTGCCCATTTCTCTTCTTGAATCTCTCGCAGAAACTCTAGAGAATACATATTCATAGATGAAGAGGTGTTTGGTTCAGTGGAATTAGGCACATAAGCTTCTTGGGGAGGAATGCTTGATCTTTCGCTTGCCTTAGCTCTTCCTTGGGAATTTCCTTCCTTGGTAGATCTTGCAATTATGCTCTCTAACTTCTCCAACAGTCCATCCAAGTGTAATTGTGCCTTAGCTGAGCAAGAGTAGTTGAAGAGGCGACTGGCTTCAAACATGGTCTGAGCCAATGCTACCATTTTTGCACAAAGCTTGGTTCTTTCTATCTCTAGGTCAACGTAGCACTTGTCATGGTCTGTCAAATTTGGCCCTTCTTGGATTCTGGCCTGATATGCCTTAAGTATCATGTCTATATCCTCAAGAGTGGGGTCAGCTAACACTAATCCTACTCTAGGGGGTGGTGGAATTGTATGAGATGGGTTGAAAGATGGTGGATTAGATGGTGATAGGGATGAAGGTGGTGGTGGTATGTGAGAGTTTGTTTGAGAGGTGAGCTCAACAATTTTGGCTTTTCTTTCTCTAATGCTTTCTTCTAAGTCGCTCATCTTCTTAGCCCATTGTCTTTTCATCCTTTCTTAGCTATCTTTCCAAGCTTTAGTCCTCTTCTTGGTTATGCTCTTAGTTTCACTAACCTCAGTGCTCTTTTCTTGGCTTAAACCTTGGTTTTGCTGCAAAGTCTGAGCTTTGGTGACCACTTCCACTGGTGTAGTGGAAGTGACACTTCCTGTAGAGTCAACTACTAACCTAATAATATTGATAGGAGTGATTTTTGGCATGTTACTGGTATTCTTTGGGCAATCTCTTAAGAGATGCTCCTTCCCGCAATCTTGACAAAAGCCTTAAATTATCACCGATTGGGGTTGTGTAGGGGCAGGCATTGGGCAATCATGAATGAGGTGATCTCCCTGACATCTATAGCATGGTCCTCTAGGGAATGGGGGTCGTACCTGCCTAGGTTGAGGTCTAGGGTTGGGGTTTGCATACATGACATTTTCATATTCTGGATCCCAACTAGGTTCACTTGGTTCGTCACAATAGTAGGACTCATTATGTTCAGGTGACTGCATGTAGTATGCCTAGGGGCTATCAATATGGGTCGAGTCAAGGCTATGATCACTAGGGTCACTTTTTGAGAGTAATGGAGTTACTGGCACTATAGCTCTATTTAGATTTTCTTCTGCAACTGCGTACTTTACTGGAATCACATTGGTTGGGGTAGGAGGTTGCTGAGCTAACACAGGCTGAGGTCTTTGCTGGGTTTGGTAGGGTTGTTGATAGGGTTGCTATGGTCTGCCACATTGCTGTGGTGGATACTGGTTCTGGTAGCTTCGCTGTTGTGGATAGGGTTGAGGGTAGGTTTGCCTAACGGCTTGTTTGTTGTATGGGCTTGTGCGGTGTGATTAGTGTATCTCCTTTCTATGGTGCAATACTGGCTACTAGGATTCGCTTGGGGTTGAGCCATAATGGGACGTACGTTCGCCATATGGTCACCTCCGCAAGTATAACATCTCTTCACTGGGGCAAACCTTGGTATTTGTTTGCTTGATACACCTAACTTTTGAGCTGCTTTCTCCGCAAGTTCCTCAATAGACGTGGATTGTCTGGAAGAGAGGTTGGTAGAGCTATCTGAATCTTTGTAGATTTTTGAAAGCTCCAGCTCCTCTCCTTGATTATCCTCTATGTTTATGCACATGCGGACACACTCTTCTATGGTTCTAGGGTCCTTCAAGTACACGTATGATCTCAACTTTGTACTCAGCAATCCATCTAGGAATAAAGCCACTTGTTTGGATGTGGGTAACTCAGGAACTGGACACCTCTTTAGGTATTGCCTAAACCTCCTTCCTGCCACTCCAACTATCTCTTGAGGTGTTTGCTTGAAGCTATGGATCAATGAGGAAGTATTATGCCTTATACCACTCTTAGAGAATTCAATGATAAAAGCCTCTAGAAGTTGGTCTATGCTCCTGAACTGTCTCTCATTCAATGGTTGAAACAATGCAAGGGTTGTGTTCCTAAGGGTTAGAACAAAAGTGTTGTACTGTGTGAATAAGTCCTCAACTTGTTCAGCTCTCAAGACTTGCCTAAACTCAGCCACATGATCATATGGATCTCCAGTGCCATCGAAGTAATTTTTCATGGACTTAACCAGATGAGTTGGCCTCAAGCTCCTACTGTGTTCTCTAGGCCTTGGCAAAGGAAAATCATTAGCATTCTTAGGTTCCTTGGTGCTCTAGGTCGCTCAGTTTCTTCTCTATCCGTCTCTGTTCTCATCCTTTCTCTTCCCAAGGGGTTGACAAAACTTACCTTTGGCCTATCTCTACTTCTGTCTCTCTGAGCCCCATGAGCTTGGGATGCTCCAGCTCCTTGGTGGCCATATGAGACATTAGATCTTTGTTCTGAGACCACAAAGATCCTCTCTGAAGTATTGTCTAGATAGGTCACTTTGTCTGGGCTATCAGGATCTTTGAACTCATAGATCGTGAGTGCTCCAACCTCATTTGGTTGATTAGACTTATACCTCCAAAAGGCTTTATCAGTCTCTCCGTTTAGAAGTAGATCTATGCTCTTATTGTCCTGGGGAACCCACTCTGTTGTGATAATTCTAGTGAGAACTGATTTGCCTCGAGTGGTTTTAGGCTCTCCATCTATGTTCCCTTGCTCTAGGTCACCTAAATCCGTCTCTGAGATCACATTCCCGAATTCATCTGTCCTATCTAGGTGACTGGTGACTACGTATATGGTTCCTTCTTTGTCCAGGTATGCTCCATTTTCAAACTTGACTATTGGATGTTTTAATCCAATGGGTTGGTCAGGGTTTTTAATCTAGACAATGGATCTTCCTAGGCCGTCCTCATAGATGCAAGCACCTAATTGGTTGGTCCTAAGGTATTCGAGTTGCGTCTTGTAAGAGCCTTCTACCCTGTGTAGGTATGGCACACCTGAACTTCCTGTGGGTCTCTCCATACCAGGATATACCCATGCATGCCTAGAAAAATCCTCAATGAAAGTCACGAAGTAAAGGTACATGCCTGGACATCACTATGTACAAGCTGCAATTTATGTGTAGCCCGAACTAAACCATCTCGTGGAAAGGAGCAACACTGCATTTTGCCCAAAATACAGCCTTGACAAACATGTTTTCCAAGTGCCTCAAGTTTGGGCAAAGAGGACACCATTTCAGATTTTTGCAGGCATAGCAAACTAGCAAAATTCAGATGACCAAAGCGTGCATGCCAAAGCTTTGCATCTGACATAGCCTGAGAATCATTTACTACACATGGCAAATCATTTTCAGATCTTTCATAGTCTATGAGCTTATACAACCCACGACATAAAATGCCAGAAGGAATAATAACATCACCATTTGACAAATCATGAATTGTACATCTGTCATCAACAAATTTCACAACCAAGCCAATCTTGGCTAATGCAGAAACTGATAACAGATTCTTCTTGATCCCTGGCACAAATAAAGCATCTGACAAAGTGAAAGAACTACCATCAGCAGTAGTCAAAATGATCTTACCAACTCCCATAACAGGATAAGAGGAGTTTTTGGCGCATGTAACAATATTCCCTGTAGGGGCAGGCTCGAGTGAAGAGAAGAAACTGCGCTGCGAGGTAATATGTTTGGTCGCCCCACTATCAAAGTACCAAACATCTAAGTCTAATGCAGACATGCATTGATCATGAGAAGATGGGTCAAAACTGTAGACAGTAGTAAACACCTATTCTTCTTCCTGCATAAGATTTGCAAACTCTGTTTTTGGTGTAGAGGCCTCTGCAACAACCATTCCAGCCTCTTTCTTCTTTGCCTCTTTAGCAGCCAGTTCTTTATGATATGATCATTCCCTTTACAGTACTAACAAAACAATTTCTGCTTTTGAGATTTCTTCTCATCTTTATCTTCCTTCTTCGAATATGCAGAATTAGCAGATTTCTGCTTACTAGTTGAAGAGCTCCATTTTCCTTTGCCCTTCTGACTAGCCAGGAAAGCTTGATCTGCAACTCGCATAATGGACCTGTTTTGCGTGGACTGATCTTCTTGTAACAGAACAGAGACTAAATCCTCAAATGACAAGGCATTTGGATTGCCTTTCATCATGAACCGAAGAGTAGAAGCAAAACTCTGATATGAATCAGGAAGACCATTCAGAACGATCTACACAAGTGAGCTATCTGGTATAACCTCATCAACAGAAATCAAATGTTCCTTCAAGTCTTTGATCTTTGTTAGGAAACTCTCCATAGAATCACCTTCATTCATGTGCTCACTCTCCAACTGTTTTCGGAGGTAAGCAACACGAGCCTCATTCCTAGCTTGGTACAATGTGGTAAGTGTATCCCAAGCATCCTTAGCTGTTCTGCAAGAGCGAATATGAGGAATAATGGCACGTTTGACAGACAACGCTATCAATGCATGTGCCTGGGCATCTTTGCCATCCCAACGAATCTGCTCTACAATAGGTGTAGTAGAAATAGCAGCACGAACAAGAATCTGTAGAATATCATCTTCGACACCATCTTCATCAGCTCGAGCACCTGTATTTGCAGTACCTGTAGTCAGAGGTGTAACAGGACGTCTTTCAACACCCTGCACAATGTTCCACAATCCTTTTGCAACCAATACATGTCGCATCATATAAGCCCATAATGGCTAGTTGGTACCATCCAACTTATCCTCAATAGCCAACATACGGAATACATCACTACTTTCAGCCATGGCCGGTGACTAAAATACCTTGATGCAAAAAATTGACTGTATCTCAAAAAGTTGAATAGAACTGCCCCAACAAATTCTGCTAGACCTGTAGCAGACTTCGAGATGCTTATACTGGCGAACAGAAAGTGGTATATACCTTTGGCACAAAAAGATGAAATAGCCTGCACAAGCACTGCGATAATGCGTTCGGAGGCCGAAACGAGCTCAGATCACAATTTCGGCATGACAAAGCGAAGCAGTTTTGATCTTTGAAACACCATGAGTATGCTCACCAAATTTCGTGCGAATCTGAGACTGCAAATGGAGGAGTGTCGACGACGCCCTAGATGAAGCCAGGACCTGCTCTGATACCAATTGTTGGAGATAGACGTCTGCGGAAGCACGCGAACATCACAAGGAAGAAGAAGAAGCTTGGAGCACAACACACAATACTTAATGTATTACTAGAGAATGTACAAAGATAAGTAGCCCATTAGGGCAATAGGCATACATACAAGCCGGGGGAAAACCTCCTAAAGAGGGAAAAAAGTGCCCCGGCGGTCCTAGTGTGTTCACACACATCACTACCTAAATATATCAACAAGAGAGTACTACCCATCCCTCTATCCAAGACCATCACTGAAAACAAGAAATGCTAAAGAGATGGAGGGTGATGCAGTGACTGTGTGGGAGACTGTGTGTATGTGAGAGAGAAAGAGAGAGAGAAGGCGTTAGGGGAAGTTTTTGTGCATCAACCAAATAGGACAAGAAATGGGGAACTAATGGCCCAATGGAAGGGTGAATTGCCATGCACAAACTCAAATCCTATGCAATTGAGCAAAAAAAATTGCAACACAATACTTTACCACATGTTCCTGAGCTCACCAAGTGATGAAAGGCCAACCATTCGTGGCATCAGTGTCAAAAAAGTGTTGAGGATGTAGCAAGGAACAACCAAGAACCCTCACCACCTTGCATGGAAGCAAGAAGGAAAGCTCAAGAGTGACTCTCCTCTCATCCACCCCTACCTCCCACATGTTCAAGCCATTGGCATCAGCCCCATGCTAAGCCACATACTTGAAAATAAGGAGAATGGGGAGACAATGTTGGAAGCAGTCAAGGCACCCAAGGACTCACAAGACAAGGAAGCCAAAGAAGGGAGTCAGAACGGAGAGAAGGCACAAGCAGACAAAGTAGTCAACCAAGATCTGGCAAATAGGCCATCCAAATTTTCCAACCAAACCTCATTTGAACAGTGATTTTCATCACTACATTAACCTTGTAAATACCATTTTTGGATAGTTTCGACTCCATTTTGTGCAAGCCAAGAAGTCCTTGAGCTTGAGGAGCATTAGAAGTACCTACCTATCAAGTTTCATATTTTTTAGACTCCATTTGAACCCTCAAATAGGCCCTAGAACCTAATTTTCAACTAGGCCGAACACTAGGTCTGGACAGGGCCAAAACTAGTCAAAAACTCTAAAAAGAGCTAGAGAGCTCATTTTTGAGGTTATCTTGTTGTAGAATTGAACTTGTAAGAGCGCTTTTGAGTAATCTAAAGAACTCCATTGTTTCTCTCTCTTTGTTCTTGCCTTGTGTGCGCGTGTGTGTGTATGTGTGTGCATGTTAGTGTGCTTCTCACTCACACACTTCTGCCATCACTTGTTCGAGGTCTTCATACCATCCTCATGTCTTCCCGGATTGACATTAAAGGAGGTGCTACTCATCACTGAGCTACACCAAATTTTCGCGCCGTTGCCGGGGATCAAGCTTTGAGGACGGGCGTGTGATGGTAAGACGTAGAGTTGAAGCGTTGGAGTCGTAGGTATTTTCTTCACTTTTATCTATTTTCTTTTGTTTTCTTCACCATCTTCATCACCATCATCATCATCACCATCTCCCACCTCCATCTCCATCATCGCAACATTTTCGGTTTTTTGGTCATATCACCATTCCCCTCATTTCACTTGTGAGAGAGAGCGAGCGAGCGAGTGTGTGCTTGTGTTTTCTGTGTTTTTTAAGAATTTTTGCAGGAACCGACATCCCCAACAGCTGCACCAGCTTCAACAGGTACAAATTCTTGACTGTGCAGGTCCCAAGGCGTCGACCTCTGTCAATCGCGACCGATAAAAAAATGGACCTTTTTGCAAATCTAAGTGCATAAACATGATCTCTAGGCCTAGGGCATTCTAAAAGTGTGTTTAAAATTTTAAAATTCCTTAGTTTTCTATCAATCGCGATCCACCTGTCAATCGTGATCGACAAATGATGACGGACACTTACCGACTGATCAGTCAATTGTGATTGACCCATCAATCGTGACTGACAGTCCCGACGGACCTGTCAATCGCGACCCACAGAGTCAACAATCGACTGACCACGATCGACAAAAGCTATGCGTGCCACGTGTCAATCGCGATTGACTCATCAATCGCGATCGACCCATCAATCGCAACCGATAGTCCCGACAGACCTATCAATCGCGATCGACCAAGTCAACGATTGTTTGACCACGACTGACTAAAATCTCGGGCCATGTGTCAATCGTGATTGACCCATCAATCGCGACTGACAGCCACGACGGACCTGTCAATCGCGACCGACACGTCGATCGTGACTGACACATCAATCGCGATTGACAGACCCCTTGATCGCGATTGACGGGCAAATCCGGCCAATTCTTTAGGGCAAAAAATATTGGTCTATTTTTGTCTAATGTGTGGGAAGCATTTAAGGTTTAGTAGAGCATTGTGAGGCCACTACACAAAGTATTTCGAGAAGTAATGTTTGCCTATTAGCCTGTTTGAACCCTGTTCTAACCTTGCTCTAGCTGAGGCAAATCTCCATGATTGCTAGTGTCTAATTGCACTTTTGACCTTGGTCTGATACATGAAATAGGGTGTACTACCTTTGGAATTCCTATAGATGCATTGATGGAGAGTGTTAATCTCCAAAAGAACAAGTTACTCTTGTAATTAGAGCACCTCTATAACAAGAATAACTCAAACCTTCACCAATTTTAGAAGATCAATACTCAATTGTCAAGTTCTTGAACAAACTGTGAAGAAGGAGAATACACAGAAAGTCTGCTGCACATAAATCACTCATTGCCTTATCAATTGTGTAACGTTTTTTATAAAACTTTGTATGAGGTGTCAACTAAAGATTGCGCACCTTCTCCAAGTTGAATCACTTCAAAAGATTCAGTAGATCTTGAGAAATGATCTCAACAACTCACCTATGTCTAAAATTGTTCTTCTAAGAAGTCGATTTAGACATCTATGACTTTAAACCTTTGGTTCTCTCAATCCAGAATCCGTTTCTACAAATGCTTTTAGCCACAAGTAGCTTACCTTTGAACTTAAAGATTGAGTGCTTGCTTGCTCAAAACTTTAAATTGTGGAAGGAGAATTGATCAAAACATTCGTATCGAATTTTGCACCTCCTGCAGCTTCACTTCTTTTCATTCACATATGCAAATGTTCCTACACTTAATTCTCTCAGCCTGATCACAATTGGAAGCTAAAAATTTGTACAGAGGTTGATCACCTATATACTTAGACTTGTACAAAAGCATTTCACAAAAGATCTAACATAGAAGGAGAAAACTCAGAAATATCGAGCGCAACACTGTCTTCATTTCTGAGAAAAATTACAATTGAGTGATGAGAGAGTCTTAACTCACTTCTAAGATGTCTAATGACACATGCAACTACTGATTACTCTATTCTCATGCTCTCTCATAAATGTCTCGACATTTTCATAGTATACATATAAAAAAATTTACAACTTTATGACTTCTCAAAGATATAAGTAAACTATTTGTACATATGTGTACACATCTTCCTCTTCTGAATATGTCCTTCCTTCATGCTTCACAACTTTCTCTTCTCAAATCCTTGACTTCATTTCCATGTCAAAACATCAATTGGTGATTGTCTTGCACCAACAACTCCCCCTCAATCATCAATTGAGGTTTTCTCTATCTTCTTTATGCTTGCCATGTCTTTGAATCTCTATAGCTTTGGTCCATCCAAGCTTTTGGTAAGCATATCAACTATCTGATCTTTTGTTGAAGTATGTATGACTTCAATCTCTTTACCCATCACTTTCTCTCTTAGAAAGTGATACTAAATCTCAATGTGTTTAGTCCTTGCATGAAACACAAGATTAGCAGCTAAATATAATGAGCTCATGTTATCTCCATAAATGATAGGTGTACTCTGTATGGTGTCAAAACTCTTCATCAGAGTCTTAAGCCATATCACTTCCTTTGCGGCTTCAACCATACCTTTATACTCAGCCTTTGTAGATGGCAAAGCAACTGTATGTTGCTTCTTTGAACACCAAGAGATTAACTTATCTCCCACATAACACAAGTATCCATATGTTGATCTTCTATCATCAGGATTACCTGCCCAATCTGCATCACTAAATATTTTGATGTTTGTATCTGATGTAAAACCATAATACAAACCCTCTTTGAGTGTACCCTTAATGTACCTCAACACTCTTTGACCTGCAATCCAATGTTCTTTCCTAGGACAATGCATGAATTGAGACAAAACTCCAACTACATATGATAAGTCAGGCCTAGTTAATGTAGCATAGATAAGACTACCAACCAAACTCTGATATAGCTTCATATCCTTGAATTCTTCTCCACCATATCTACTCAATTTGTGATTCACCTCCATTGGAGTAGGTGCTACCCTGCAATCATTCATTTTAAACTTGTTTAACAAGTTTCTCAAATACCTTTCTTGAGTCACAAACACTCCATGTTGAGTGTATGAAATCTCCATGCCCAAGAAATATTGCAATTCTCCCAAGTCACTAATGTTGAACTCTTTCTCCATTTGCTTCTTTAAGCTTTGAATGCCTTTCTCATCTGTACCTGTAAGAATTATATCATCAACATATATGCACATGTAAATGAACCCATCATCACTTGCTTTAACAAGCAAGCTACTATTTGCCTTAGATACTTGAAATCCAAGTTCTTTCAAGAACTTCACAAGTCTATAATTCCGTGCCCTTGGGGCCTGCTTCAAACCATACAAAGCTCTCTTGAGCTTACATACATGATCTGGATACCTTCCATGTCTGAATCCTTGAGGTTGCTCCATGAAAACATCATCTGAAATATAACCATTCAAAAATGCATTCTTCACATCTATTTGACATAATTTCCAACCTTTACATGCAGCAATGGCTATGAGTGTCCTGATGGTTGTCATCTTTGCCACAGGACTATAGGTCTCATCATAATCAATACCATATGTTTGAGCAAACCCTTTCACAACAAGTCTAGCTTTATACCTAGACACACTTCCATCTGCAAACCTCTTTGTCTTGTAGACCCATTTGCATCCAATAATCTTCTGACTATTTGGTTTAGGAACCAAATCCCATGTCTGATTCTCCATTAATGCATCATATTCTTCCTGCATAGCTTTCTCCCAATTTTCCTTACCTTTTGCCTCTTCATATGTGGAAGGGTCTTCATCAGTCTTTACCATGTAAGCATAATCTTTGGTAGCCAAAAAAGAAGTGTCATAGCTATACCTTTTAGGTTGCCACTTGTGTCTTGATGACCTTCTGAGTTCTCCACTCCTTGAGGTTTCTGGTTCTTCACACTCAGGATCAAATCTTGGCATTTCTTCAACTTCAACCTGCACTTCATTATTCTCCTCTTCATCAAATATCTGAACCTTTGATTTACCTTTCTTTTGACTCACAACTTCTTCATCACCTGTATTAATATTGATTGTACCTGCATACCAAGTACCTTGCTCATCAAATGTAACATCCTTTACAAGGAATTGTTTTGTGGATGGACTCCACAACCTATATCCCATCTGCTTATCATCATAACCAATGAATACATATTTTTCAGCTTTAGGTTCTAACTTGTGTCTTAATTGTGATGGCACATATGCATATGCCAAACATCCAAATACTTTGCAATGATCCAAAGTAGGTCTCTTACCCCACCATGCCTCATATGGTGTCATACCCTGCAAAGCTTTACATGGTAGCCTATTGACCAAATAAGTAGCTGTATTTACAGTCTCAACCCACAAATAATTTGGGCAATTTTTCTCCTTCATCATTGACCTTGCAAACTCAACAAGAGTTCTATTTCTTCTCTCTGCTACACCATTCTGTTGAGGAGAGTACCTGCAAGTGATTTCCCTTTTTATACCTGCATTCCACAAGTAATCACTGAACTCATTAGAGAAATACTCTCCCCCTCCATCTGACCTTAGTCTCTTCAATTTATGGCCTGTAATTCTTTCTGCATACACATGATAGTGTTTGAATGTATTGAATACCTCTGACTTATCTTTGATCACATAGATAGTGATCCATCTAGTAGCATCATCAACATAAATCACATAGTACCTTGAACCATTGATACTGAAATCCTTTGATGGTCCCCACACATCTGTGTTTACCAACTCAAGCTCCTCTGAATACATAAAACCATGCTTGGAGTAAGATTGCTTATGAGCCTTACCTAATTGACATGCCTCACATCTGTATGTCATATGTTGACCTGCAACATTAGGCAATCCAAGCACTGAACCATTGTTAATCATATCTTTGATACCTCTTTCATTGAAGTGTCCAAGCCTCCTATGCCAAAGATCTAACTCAGAGATCTTATGTCCTCCATAAGTGAACAAGGCATGATCAACATTACCTTGAATCTTCAATGTGAACAACTGTTAGCAGTAGTCAAGGAACTGAAGGACTAACAAGACAAGGAAGCCAACGAAGGGAGTCGGAGCGAAGATAAGGTACAAGCAGACAGAGTAGTCAAAGAAGATCGAGCAAGTAGGCCATTATTTTTTCAGGAAGCTAAAGCATATCAAAGAGGTGGACACATAAGGAGAAGGAGCAAGTAGGAAGCTCGAAGATGTGTATGTCAAATCGCTAGAGGAAATCCCTACAAAAATAGTGATTTTCATCACTAAAAGCCATTGTAAATACCATTTCATATTTTTATAGCTCCATTTTGTGCAAGCCAAGGAGTCCTTGAGCTTGAGGAGCATTAGAAGTAGCTACCTACCAATTTTCATAATCTTTAGACTCCATTTGAGCCTTCAAATGGGGCCTAGAACCTAATTTTTAACTAGGCCGGACACTAGGTCTGGACACGGCCAAAACCTAGTCAGAAACTATAAATAGAGCTAGAGAGCTCATTTTTGAGGTTAGCTTGTAATAGAATTGAACTGGTATGAGCATTTTGGAAGTAATATAAAAGAACACCATTGTCTTTCTCTTTTTCTTATCGTGTGTGCGCGTGTGTGTGTATGTGTGTGCATGTTTGTGTGCTTCTCACTCACGCACTTGTGCCTTCACTTGCTCGAGGTCATCATACCATCCTCACATCTTCCCGGATTGACATTAAAGGAGGTGCTACTCATCACTGAGCTACACCAAATTTTGGCGCCGTTGCCGGGGATCGAGCTTTGAGGACAAGCGTGTGATGGTAAGATGTAGATTTGAGATGTTGGCGTTGTAGGTAATTTCTTTACTCTTCTTTATTTTTCTCTTTCTTACTTCATCACCATCATCATCATCCTCTCCACCTCCCACCTCCATCTCCACCATCGCAGAAAATTTCAGTTTTTGATCATATCACCTTCTTCCTTCCATTTCCCTCATTTCACTTGTGAGAGAGAGCGAGAGAGCGAATTGTGTGCATTGCTTTTTGCCTGTTTTTTGAGTGATCTTGCAGGTACAGCTGTATCATCCCCTCCAGCACGCTGCGCAGGTAAAACAAAGTGCACCACCATGATATGCACAAGGAGCACATTCCAAATCACTAGAAAGAACTAAAAAATTCCTTGTTTTTCTGTCAATCACGATTGACACCGTCGATCGCGATCGACAGCCACAATCGACAAATTCTGCCGATCGCAACCGATAGAGACGACCGACTGACCTTGTCAGTCGCGATTGACACCGTCGATCACGATCGACAGCCACGACGACACCTCTGTCGATTGCGATTGACACCGTCGATCGCGACCGACTGAATATTGACGATTGACTGAATTTCTCGCGTTGCCACGTGTCCATCGCGATGGACACATCCCCGATCGACTAAAATTATGGCGAAAATCCCGAAAAACGTGTCGATCGTGATTGACACCATCGATCGCGATTGACAAGACCCACGACCGACTCTGTTGATCACGATTGACACTGTCAATCGCGACTGACGTCTCAATCGCGACCTACAGGCCCCGACGGACACCTCTGTCAATCGCGATTGATGGACCTGTCGATCGCGATTGACAGGCTTTTTCGGCCAAATTCTAGGGGTTTTTTGTTCCAAGTTATTGGGGTAATTTTTCGGCATACTCATCAAGCAATTAGTCAGTTGTGAGATCCCTACACGCGTGTTTTGAGAAAAACCCTGTGAACTGTCAGCCTGTTTGAACCCTGTTTTAACTTCGAAACCCTGAACAGTCATAACTTTCTCATACGAAATCCGTTTGCTGTGATTCTTATTAGATATACTATTTTGAAGTTGACCATATGCAGGGGGCACAAAACCAAGGGATCTCTAGACTTGTTGGCCATAAAAACAGAGGGCAAATTGATATCTAGTATGCATGAATGGAAGTGAGTTTTTATGTCATTTGAATCTAAGTCTTGAGCTAATCTTGGGACTTTTACAGGTCCATTGAGAGCACTTGAGGGCATCCAAAGCAACGGGTTTTTGGCAAGCTTGAGAACCGGATTCTTGAGCACCAAAGGGCAAGGAATCGGCAAGCAAGGTTGGAATACTCTCAACACCCTTTGTCAATTCCTAGCTCAGGCTAAGTACGAATAGTGCTAGAAGTAAGTCAGGGCAACGATAGGCACGAGACAAGTCAAGACTATCTAAGAAATCAAGTCCAAGTCAAGAGATAACCTGTGTGTGACCGACAACCTTAAAGGAAAAGAACCTTACGTGAGACGATCAACATTCAAGTGAGAAAATTAACTCAAGTGTTCCTGACGACGTGATATCAGACAAGATCATAACCACACTAATCAACTAAAAAGAAATCAAGTGACTGATACAAAAGAACTTAGCAACGAGGTTGTACCTTGGGTAAAAATTGGGATTGCTCAAATAGGCATATGAACCTTAGATCAGGACGACACCTAGGAAGAGATAGACAAAGTCTTAGGTCTTCAGAGGCTAGTGTTAATCATACTGCTAGGTCTTGGGCCCAGCAGTTGAGCCATTATCCGCACTACCCTAGCTCTGAAACTAGTGAGTCATAGATGTCCCACGGTATGGAGAGACCTACAGGAAGTTCAGGTGTGCCATACTTACATAGGGTAGAAGGCCCCTACAAGACGTAGCTGGAATACCTTAGGACCAACCGACTAGGTGCTAGCATCTATGAGGACGGCCTAGAAGATCAGTGATCCATATTAAAAACCCTGACCAATCCATTGGACTAGAACACCCAGCTGTCAAGTTTGAAAATGGAGCATACTTGGACAAAGAAGGAACCATATATGTAGTCACCAGTCATCCAGATAGGACAGAAGAATTTGGAAACGTGATCCCGGAAACGGATTTAGGTGACCTGGAGTAAGGAAACATGGGGGTAGAACCTAGAACCCCCCGAGACAAATCTGTTCTCACTAGGCTTATCACACCAGAGTGGATTCCCCAAGAAAATAAGAGCATAGATCTACTCCTGAACCGAGAGACTGATGAGGCCTTTTGGAGGTATAGATATGATCAGCCGAATGAGGTAGGATGGAGGTCAAAGAGACACACATAGAGATAGACTTGAGGTAAGCTTTGCCAACCCAGTGCGAAGAGAAAGAACGAGAACGGAAACAAATAGAGTTGAACCTGAGGGACTTAGAGCCCCAAGGAACCAAAGGAATGCGGATGAATTCCCTCTACCAAGACCTAGAGAGCACACGAGGACTTTGAGACCGACCCAGCTAGTTAAGTCCATGAAGAACTACTTCGATGGCACAGGAGATCCATATGATCATGTGGCTGAGTTTAGGCAAGTCTTGAGAGCTGAACAAGTTGAGGACCTATTCACGCAGTATAATGCCTTTGGTCTAACCCTTAGGAACACAGCCCTTACGTGGTTTCAACCATTGAATCAGAGACAGTTCAGGAGCATAGACCAACTCTTAGAGGCTTTCATCACTGAATTCTCTAAAAGTGGCATAAGGCATAATACTTCCTCATTGATACATAGCTTCAAGCAGACCCCTCAAGAGACTATGAGACTTGCAGGAAGAAGATTTAGGCAATATCTTGAGAGATGCCCTGTTCCTGAGTTACCCACACCAGCCAAACAGGTGGCATTATTCTTGGATGGATTGCTAAGTACCAAATTGAGGTCATATGTGTACTTGAAGGACCCTAGGACCATTGAAGAGTGTGTACGCATGTGCATCGACATAGAGGATAACCTAGGGGAAGAGTTAGAGCTTTCCAAAATCTATAAAGATTCATATAGTGCCTCTAGCTTTTCTTCCACACAATCTACATCTATTGAGGAACTCGTAGAAAAGGTAGCTCAAAAACTAGGTGTCTCTAGCAAGCAAATTCCAAGATTTGCCCCAGTAAAGAGGTGCTATACTTGCGGTGGTGACCACATGGCGAATGTATGTCCCATTATGGCTCAACCCCAAGTAAATCCTAGTAGCCAGTACTGCACCATAGAACGAAGGTACACCAATCACACCGCGCAAGATTGCCCCTACAATAAGCAAGCAGTTAGGCAGACGTACCCACAACAATACCCTCAACAAGGAAGATACCAGAACCAGTACCCACCGCAACAGTATGCTAGGCCTCAACAAACCTACCAACCACAATACCAAAACCAACAAAGGCCTCAACCTGTGCTACGCCATTGCTTTTAGAAAGTGATCCCAGTGACCATAGCTTTGATTCTACACATATTGATAGTCCCCAGGCTTACTACATGCAATCTCCTGAACATGGTGAGTCCTACTACAGTGAAGAACCAAGTGAACCTAGTTGGGAGCCAGAGTACACAAATTTAATGTACACAAACCCTAACTCTAGACCCCAACCTAGGGAGCTAAGACCCCCATTCCCTAGGGGACCATGCTACAGATGTCAGGGAGATCACCTCATTCGTGATTGCCCCTTAACTCCACCTACACAACCCCAGTCAGTGACAATTCAAGGCTTTTGCCAAGATTGTGGAAAGGAGCATTGTTGCTCTAGCACAATGGTGAGAACCACATTAAGAAGCTCCACCTCCTTAATCTCAATCCGCGGAAGAGATAGGAGTGATATGAAGATCGTGAATGTGAGATGAAGTGAGAGTGAAGGTGAGAAGCATAGAAATGCACACACACATACACACACACTACGAAGAGACAAGCAAGACACAATGGAAGGTGAGAAATCAACTCTATTACTCAAGAACGCTATTACAAGCTCAAAATAACTCTAAGCTCACACCAACTAACTTCAAAAATGAGCTCTCTAGCTCTTTTTATAGTTTCTAGACTAGTTTTGACCGGTTTCACATCTAGTGACCGGCATAGTTAAAAATTAGTTCCTAGATGCTATTTGGAAGGGTAAACGGTGTCTAAAAATAACAAAAATTGATACGCTTGTTCTACCTAAGCTCCTCAAGCTCGAGGACTCCTCGGCTTGCACAAAATGGAGCTATGGATTACAAAATGGGGTTTCCTATGTTACATATGTTACAATAGTGATAAAAATCACTGTTGGAGGTTTTTGAAAAGTATTTTTAAAACATGATTCTTTGAAAAAAGATTCGACTGGCTCCCTTCTCCGTCTTTACATACTTCCGCGTCTTCTATGCCTCTGGCTACTTCCAACACCCCCCTCCCTCTCGCTTCTGTCGTCCCTGACAGAACCTTGTTGTGAGGTCTGTTGGATATAGTTCTGTAGGAGGTCTTGAGCGAGGGTGTGCTCGGAGATACGAATGCCTCGGGCCAGATCGGCCTCGAGTTTCTCCCAGTCTATTGGTTGCGGTTCTTCCGGTGGCGGGAGCTGATAGTGTGTGGAGTAGACCATTCGTTCACAGGCAAATAAGTGTAATAAATGTGTAGGCCTGCTTATGAATACCTTTGAATGGTATTCCTAGAAGCCGGTTGTGAACATCTCTTCGAACGTCTGCTTGTAGCACGCCGATAGGTACTTTATTCTGCAATGCCAGGCATAACACACCCGTAGCGATGGCGTTGTACTCATATCATATACCAGATTGAAATTGCCATGCTCAAAGCCCGGGGTGTTTACATGAGGTGCCTTGACGCGTCGGAAGACTTTAAAAATCATTTGCATCATGTCAAAGATTTTGACAGCCATATGCGCCGCTATATCGTCCATATGCTTTAGTCTAGGGAGCCAGTGGTGAATTGTAGCCATCATGTAGCCTACAGTTGGTAGCTCAATGGGTGGCTTAAAACAGGGGTAATTCAACCAGTCCTAGCACTGCTTATTGTTTTGTACCTTAATAGCAAAGGCAGTCCAGGAGCGGCGTCGTGGTACTGGTCCCCAACATGGGTTGTACTTTAAATGCAAAGGTGCCTTTACCCATGTACTCATCAATTCTGGATACTTCTGTAGTAAATCTTTGCGCCACTCTGGTTGATAGATCTCTCCTTGCTGTGCATCAAGTGGCAAATCGTCCTCTTCGAATTGAGTCGCATGCGATGGTTTCTTACCGATTTCTTTCTCAATGGCTAGCTGGTATTCGGCCATGAACATAAAATATAGTTTATATTGTAGATCATGCCCAGATATGTATCGTCGCGGGGCCAAATGAGCAAAGAATGGAGACTATAAAATTCTTTCTTCTATCATCGCCATGGCATGTAATTGTGCCTCTACTCTAGCTGAGTGTGTTGTCCCAAGTTCTTCAATTGTCTTCATCCATGCGGGGGTCGGGAGTTCGTAAGTCATCTGGCCTTCAGCCGTGACGCGTCCGCCTGGGATGGGTTGTGGCTCGTACGCCTCTTCAAACGTTTTCTCCACCGGGATGGTGACAGTTTCTTCCTTAGCTCGTAGCTCAGGTGAGGAATCTGGCCTTGGTGGTGCTTCATATACTGCGATCCTTGATTCCAGGTTTGATACCTGGGCCCGTAATGCCTTGAGTTCCTCTAAGATGTCAGGAGAGGGGTCCACAGGTGCTGGTATGTCTGGGTGTGCCGGTGCTCGTAACTGGAGTAATTTATGATCTTCTTTGAGTTTCTGTAACTCCTCGTTCATGCGGTCGTATTCATCTAGCAGTCTTACATGATCTTCTAGCAGCATTTTCATTGAGTCTAAGGGAATGGCTTTGAACCGACTAGGACTCAAAGGTTGGTCTGGGTGGTCAAGAGCTGCTTCTAAGTTTTCTCGGTTCTGATCCTGTAAGCGCTGGTTTTCTTCCTTTGCTGCTACTAGATGTCTTCTGAGTAAGCCCATGTTTCGTGTTAGCGTTGCATTGCGGACTGTCTGGGCTCTTAATAAGTTATCTAGGTCAGCAGTGGCTTCCTTGGTCTTTTCTTCGCTTTCTAGTTCTAATTTATGATAGGCCTCTCGTAATTCTTGGTATCGGCTGTTCAGTGAGGCATTCTCAATAGACAATAAATTAAGCTGCGATTGTAAGTCATTGGTTGTCCTTTGAAGCTGCTGGTAATTATCGCCAAGAGATGTGAACTCATCTCTGACTTGCGTCATACACATGAACATCTGTCGAAATGCATTATCTACAGAGGGTGATAGTATTAATGGTGTGCTAAATGAAGATGCAGTGGGTGTAGATGCAACGGGAATGGGGAATGGGGGTGGGAAGGTGGATGCTGTGGTGATTGTGGAAAATTGTGCGGTGCCTAAATATGTTTGTGCTGTGAGTGAAGTGAGTGATGGTGCAGTGGGTGGTGAGATGTCCATGTCATTGGACGTGTCCAGTGCGGTGACTGTGAATATGGGTGTGATTGTGGGTGCTTGTGCTGGTGTAAATACGGGATTTACAAAGGTTGAGGAGTAATTTACAGGGGGGCTGGCTGGAGCAGCTTGGTGGAAAGGGGAAATAGGGGTTACAGTGGGTCGGGGAGGTGAGACTGGGGAGAAGGTTAATGGCGGTGGGAATGGGAAAAGGGGTCTTGGAGTTGTGGGGAAGGATGGAAAAGCTGGATGGAGGAATGGGTTGAATGGAAAGGTGGATGTGTGAGGGGGTAGACTAGGTCTAATGGGTGCAGGAATTGTGGGGTGAGTGGTCGTAAAAACGATTTCTGCTACGCCACCAGCGATAGAAGATGTTAGTCGGGGGGAAGGAGGGTGAAGAGGGGAGGCTGGATGGACTGGCGGTGATGGAGGAGCGGTTGGGGTGGTCGGTACTTCAGTGACTACTGAGGTATGTACAGTTATAGCGCGGGGTGGGGAATCTACAAGGATGGTTTCTGCTGCCAACGAACTTTCGGGGACAAGGCGTGCTTGTTCTGAAGACTGTGCTCCTGTTGGTACACGAATGTATTCGCCCGGCTTGGAAAGTAGTCGGACTCTACGGGGGTCAAACTGTGGTAGTGGCTTTCTTTGCAAGTACCTGAGGGCTTCGTTGGAGCCTACTGATTTGACTAACTCTCGGAATCCTTTGATGTATGCGTCTTCGAATCTACCTGTGACAAGTTCCTGTTCTATTATTGCTTGACTCTCTTCCTCAGTCAGCTTTTTGCGTGCCCAAACTTTTTCCATAGTTCTATACAGCTTCTTAATAGCCAGTGTGTAAGCTACTGCTTCACAAGTTTCATCTTCATGGGTACTTGTATCACCGTGTGTGTCTGTTTGTTGGCATTGACCATCTGTCTGTTCATGCTCTTGGGATTCCTGAGTTCCCTGGCTAGCTTCGTCGTCTCCTTCGTCGTCATCGGTTGCTGTTCTTTCGTCATCAGAGCTAGATACAATCTGTCCTTGTGGCTGATCCCGGGGTGTGGTGGGATAGCTGGGCCTTTCATATTCTTGAGAAAACAGTTGTCCTTCTGAAAATTGAAACTCATTGGAGAATGCATCAGGCATCTCAAAATCAAAAGTTGGATCCAGTGGTGCTGTTTGTTCTGCTTCTAAATGGGGTATTGGAAAAGAGAACGCTTCCGCACCAATAGTGGTGGGAATTTCCGCTGCCGTGGTGATAGGTTCTGGGGTTGTGGCTGCTTGAGGTGCAAGAGTACTGGTGGTGCCCTCCGTTACAACTGGTCTTGATAATCTGATATGAATAGGTTGTACTGTGGGAGTGGCTGCTGTTGGTGACTGCTCTGGAGATGGTTGTGGTGAGGGTGATTCGGGGACTTGTAAGCACGGGATAGTGCCTCTCATCCGCTTTCCGGCTCTACCTTTGCTAGACTTTCTAGCCTTCTTAGTGGTCCCTTTGAATGCTTTCAGTTCCTCACTGGTCAATGCATGTTCGATCGGCAGGTCATCTGCCAAGCACATATATATAATTCTCGTAAGTGCACAACATCCATTGATGACCTTCTTTCGTTCCCATCTATGTTGTGCCAAATAGAGCTGATCAATTATCTAGCTAGCTAGATCAACCGTTTGAGGTCCAGTACATGCTAAGTATAATCCAAACCAGATTCTTTTGTGGGGCATGGTAAAACGATCCTGAGCTGGGAAAGCAAAATGCTGCATGCATATTCGTAATGGCTTGGAGAGCTCAGGGGTTATAGCTGAAATGTCCTCCCACTTAGTTACGTCACCACATTTCATCTGCTCTGGGACTAGCCGTTCTCTCTCCGTCGGAGTGTGTGTTCCATGTATTTTGAGAGCCGCGCAAATTAAATCTTTGGACAAATAAAACCTTCTGAATGGAGGGTCATTTACCAAGGATGGTAACATGAATGTGTCGGGTAGATCCTTGTTCTCTGAAGTTGTCAAGGTGGTTACTAGTTAAAAGCATCTGTAAAAATTGGGTTTAGGGAGAGGGTCACTAAAATATTATGTAAATCCCGCTCGTGCCCAAATGTGCGTTAAATCTTGTGTATTTTGCAGTCCTTCAAATTCTCTTGAAAAGAACTGGTACTTGGTCCATGTGCGAAGATCAAATGCCAATTGGCCTCAAATATGAAATCAGCGTCTGCTAAGGGTCCTGCTAGGCCTTGAAACCAGTGAGAGTTACGATGAATCTTCTCAGTGTATCCTCTAGGAGGATCGTCTATTGGCATGGGTCCTGGAAAACCTTGAAACTCTGGTGGTTGCATCGTAGGATAAGATTCCGCGAGTAATTCTCCAATATTGGCCATTGGTGTGCTTGGGCCAGCTTCTGATGGTCCTTCTTCGGTTTGCATGATGACTGATGACCTAATGGAAAAGATCTGTTACAAAAGATTAGCACATTAGTATGGAAATTAATTATGATCCCATTAAGGTGAGACCGTAATCCCTTTCCATAACCGATGTGTAACCCGTGTAGCCAAGTGTCGTGAAGTGATTGATGCAATGATTTTTTTCCAAAACTCATGCAGGTCTCTAGACACCTACATGCTTCAGATTATGCATACATTTCTTGATGAGCTTTTATTATGCATGATGTGGGGTTTTGGTGTATGAATTCATACAAGGTTTGGTTGAGGGTGAATTATTACAAGGGTGGAGTTTAAACGGGGTGGGAGAATTGTTAGATAAGGGGGCACAAGAAGACGTCTGGATACGTTTCGGTATCCATTTCCTAAGAGTCTTTGAGTGGGTGGTGTGTTTCTGCTTAGGGGCAAAAAGAGGTATCGGGTTTGGTGGTATTGAAGGATGGAAAGATTTCTGAGGGGTATATATTACATGGCTTGAGGGTTGGGCTATGATACATTGTTTGGGTACCCAAATCTGCGTGGGTGTGGGTCGATTGATAAGATACTTCTTGGCGATCCAAATCTGTCGAGTATTTGTACTTGGGGAAGAAGATCGAGGGGACTTTGGATGCTGACTCTGCTTTCTTTGAAACTTTGTCCTGTTCTCGTCTGCAGTGTTGCCAATAGCCTGTGGTTGCTATCCTTTTGGCACCCATATTTGTCTCGTGCCACTTGTTCTGTGATGCTGAGACTGCTGCTTTCTTTGTCTTGTCTGGTGGTATCGTCGGTCTGGGTTCCTCTGTTGTGGTTGACTCCTTCGTGGTTGGGTTTGAGAGGTCCATTGGATGCTCTGCTTTGGAAAAGAAGGGAGATCCAACACTTGCGTGACCTGCCCATTAGGAAGTGATTCGTTCTTTATCTTTAATCTAGGCCAGTCCGCAGCAAGTCTGGAAGGATGAGCACCGCAGGGTATTGTGCCCATATGTCCGCTGATGCAACCCACCTGACCGCTGATTGTGTCCATCTGCCCTAGCGGTTGGGTAGCTGCCCCTTCTAGTTTGCAGGAATCCCTAGGGAAGATCTCCTGTCGTCCTTCTGATTGACAACTGTCTATAGCCAACCCCAAGTGGGTTGGTGTAGACGTAACGTGACTGGTCTGACCCAAGATCTTCCGGTCTTCCGTCGCATGCGTTTCATAGGGTCTAGGGTTACAAACCTCAGTCGGAATGCCATTAGGGAAGTCAAGCGGTATCACTCGCTTCTGCTCTAAGGTTCCAATCTGTAAGGAGCCTTGTCTAAGATTTAGGTCCACTGAGTGATCGTATAGCCAAGGATTAGGGGTTCTATCAGGTCGTCATCATGGCACACTAGTAGCTTCGCTGTCATGGTCACATCCTTAATGAGGATAGGAAGGTCCACCTCACCCATGCAAGGGGTTTCCATGCCTCCTAGCCCTATGAGGTATGCCTCAATTGGCCGCATTTCTATTCCTGAATCCTTATAGTGGGACCATCTAATCGCGCTAGTCGCAGCACCTGAGTCAATTAAAGCCCTGAATTCTTGGCAAGGGTTGCCGTGCTCTAGCCTGACTGTAATGAATGGTCTCCTGTCCACTATGCTAGGGTGAGTTCGGGACTTTACCTCACACATAGCCATGGGGTATCTGGGTGTTGTTTCCAGATGGTTATAATGTTCTCTCCCTAGTCCTTGTCTTCTTAACTTCATGCGTTTAATGCGTTCTATTGCTTCTGCCTGAGCTTCCGCTCATATTCTATTTTCTTCCTCCTTACGCTTATTTGCCAACGTGAGTCGTCTAAGCATATCCTCAGTAAGAGGTTCTTGGTATAGCTTGACTCTACAGCCACTAATATAATTAGGTATTACATCTCCTTCTAAGGTGGCTAACTGTACTGCTCCACTTGTTGAGAGTCTGTTAATGATCATAGGTCCATAACCTCGCTTTTCTAACTTCCGTGCATGCTGTTTCAGCGTATATACTAGAACTAAATCTCCTTCTTTTAGGCCGTTATCTTTCACATGTGCATCAAAATATGCTTTCTGTCGCTTCTTCGCTGCATATATTCCTGCTGCTGCCTTTAGCCTGGTTTCTCCTAATCGTTCCAAATCCATTATTCTTGCTGATAATTCATGGCCGCTCCAATGATGTTCTTGTGCAACCTTAAGGGTCGGTATCAAGAAGTCCAAAGGAAGCACTGCATTCTGACCAAAAACCATCTGAAAGGGAGTTGCATTGAGTACGGTCTTGTAGGCCACTCGATATGCCCAAACAGCGTGGTGTAACTGTTTGTCCCAATCTGAACGTTTGTTGTTCACGAGTTTCGTCAGTACGTTACAAAGGATCTTATTAGTGCTTTCAGCCTGACCATTGGCCTGAGGATGATATGGTGCGGATTTCTTGTGAATCACCATAAAATCCTATAACAAATGTTCAATGACTTGGTTTAGAAAATGAGTCCCGCGATCGCTCACTAACTCTATAGGCAATCCATATCTTGTAAAGACATTCTCAAATAAGAATTTTGCAGTTGTGTGTGCATCATTCTGTTTTGTGGCTTTTGCCTCTACCCATTTCGTAAGATAATCTATGGCAACAATAATGTATTCCGCATGTGTACCTTTTGCAGGGGGGTTAATGGGTCCTACAAAGTCTATACCCCACTTAGAGAATGCACGTCCACCCATCATGGGTTTCAATGGCATTTCATCTCTGCGAGTAGGAAACTGAGTTCTTTGGCACACATCACATCTCTTAACATAGGTATGTGCATCCATGTGAAGAGTGGGCCACCATAATCCTGCAAAGAGGATGGCTTTGATTATCCTATCTGGTCCAAAATGACCTCCTGCAACACCTTGGTGTGCAGTCTCTAGTATGCTCAGATAATCGCTTTCATGAACACATTGTCTTAGATATCCATCTCGTCCTCTTTTGTATAGATTATCGCCAATAAGTGAATAGTCTTGAGCTTCTTGCTCCAGACTGCGTTGTCGAGCTAAGGTCATTCCTTGAGGGAATGTCTTCGTCCTCAAGTATGTCACTAAAGGTTCACTCCAGTCTGGTGTGAGAGACACGTGATATAATGTAGCATGCTCTACTGGTGGTCTTTCACAACAATCATGGCATTCTTTACACAACTTGTAGACATCTGCTTCCATCGAAGGCCAATATACTCCTAGTCTATGCAGAGTCTGTAATGTTCGATGTTTTGAATGATGTTGCTTTAATGCACCTACGTGTGCTAATTGCAACCAATTCGCGTGTTCTGATTCATCTACACAACAAGCAAGAATCTTTTGATTATCCTGTTTATATATACTTCCTGCTATGATTTGATATCTCTGAGATTTGGTAATCTCTCCTTCTTTGATCTTTATCCTAGGATTCTTTGGTCCGTATGTGAGAATAGGGACTATAGGCTTAGCCCATTCTGGTGCTATCTCAAGATTAAACAAGTATGCATCTGGTAGATCATCTGCTACTCCTTGAGGAGCTTCTCTTGAGGTTAATCTCGAAAGGTGGTCAGCTCTGAGACGTGTCTTTCCTTTCCTGACTACTACTTCAAAATCATACTCCATGAGTAATAGAAACCAACGTATTAGTCGTCCTGTGTTACAGGGTTTGTTGACTAGGTACAATAGGGCTTGATGATCTGTAAAGAACTTGAATTTGTTGGCCAACAAGTAGTGTCTGAACTTCTTTACAGCGTAGATCATCCCTAATCCTTCTCGTTCCGTCGTGGTGTAATTTCTTTCTGCTGCGTTCAATTGTCTCCTCGCGTAAGCTATGGGGAGATCTATGTTACCTTCATTCGTGGGTTGTGCTAACACACATCCTATGGCGTAATTGGATGCATCCACATGTACATGGAATGGCTTACTCCAATCTGGGGTAGTCAATATAGGTGCTGAGCACAAGCGTCGTTTAAGTTCATTGAATGAATTTTCACATTCATCTGTCCATTCAAAGTTGGTTAAAAGAGAGTACAAAGGCTTGGCTATGATTGCATACATGTGTATGAATCTCCTATAATAACAGCAATGACCCATAAATGCTTGTACCTCTTTCACATTAGTTGGTCTAGGTAATTCTGCAATTACCTTCACCTTTTCTTCATCCGTAGAGATTCCATTTTTTGACACAATGTGTCCTAGAATTTTGCCTTGTCTGACCATGAAAACACATTTTTCTGGGTTCAAACAATAACTCAGGGATATGTGTCTGTCTGATATTAGAATGAGCACATATGTCATCGACATAAACTTCCAAACTCTTGCGTAAGAATTCCTTAAAAACATGACACATGAGTCGCTGGAAAGTGGCGGGTGCATTTGTTAAGCCAAATGGCATTACACGAAATGCAAATATGCCCCATTCAGTGGCAAATGCCGTCTTGTGTTGATCTTCTGGAGCAATGGCTACTTCATTATAGCCTGAAAATCCATCAAGAAAGCTCTAAACTTCCTTGCCCGCAACTCTTTCCAATAGATGTTCTGTGATAGGAAGAGGATAACTGTCTCTAATCGTGGCGGCATTAACTTTTTTAAGGTTAATACACACACACAATTTTCCATTCTTCTTGGGCACTACCACAATGGGGGATACCCATTCGGTATGCTCAATTTCATAAATGAATCCTGCTTCTATCAGCCGATCTATTTCCTCTTTAATCTTCGCAGCGTAGTTATCATTGTATGTGTATGGCTTCTGTTTCGTAGGTTTTGCATCTGGAGTCATAGGGATTCTATGAGAACATATATCTGGATCTACTCCTTTCAAATCTTTGTAACTCCACGCAAAAACATCTCTATATTCGCGCAATAGGGCAACTAGCTCTTCTTCTTCTTCTTCAGTTGTCAAATCGTGCCCTATGTATGTACATTTTTCTTCTTCTCCTTCTATAGCAACTATTATTTTCTTGGTTTTCTCTCGGTTATCATATACTTGTCCGTCATTCGCCTTTCTATTAGGCATTCGTACCATGATTCTTCTATCTTCGATTTCATATTTCTTGAAGTTCTCGGGTACTTCAAACAAAGATTCTTCTTTTTCTGACATGGTTTCCTTCTTCTTTCTTTTCTTGCCTTCACTCTTGTTAGTCACTTCTGTGGCTAACCTCACCTCATTCGTAATTTCCTCGTGTCTCTGAGGGTGAGTCTCTACTTCGAAAAAATATTCTTCTTCTGATGCAAAGGGTGGGTCCATGATAATTGATTCTAAATCAAAATCACTTGCATCCTCAAATGCATCAGTGTTAGGTTCACACTCTTCTAAAATTGTATCGCACATGATTGGCTCTATCGTGAAAACTGAGATGTCATAGCCATCCTCATCACAGTGGGGTGTCCATTGTTCTTCATTGATGGCTACATCCATGGTTGCTAGGATTTTTGCCCAACCATGGGGCTCAAACTCTTCGTCTGGGAATACTACAGGTGCGTAAGCTGGATCTTGAAGGGTTCGTGGATGTTGTTCTGCACCTAAGGTCTTGTTTTGCAACTTTACACATCCATAAATGAGTATCCTCATACAACCAAGAAGGGTCTGATTCTAATGAGTGCACGGATTCCGTCTCTACCTGAGTCTTATGGATGGTATCTTGGGGGTACGTCTCTATGTGAATAGTCTTTAAGATTGACTTTGGTAGTCACTCCTAAATGTTGCAAGTACAAAGAATTAGTTCCCCAATCTTGTACAATTTGCAACTGACGCATGAATGGTCGTCCCAATATCATCTCATAAGCATGATTTTTTGCAAAGTCACAAATGGCAAAGGTATGCTCAAACTCTACACCACAAGTGGTGAGAGATATGCCTTCTAGCAAGCCTAATGGTTTTTCTATGTGTCCGTCAGCCATTTGTAGCTTCATCCTGGTAGGTCTGAGTGCTGGCTTACCCCAACGTTTCCATAAAGCAGTGGTAGCAATGGCTACTCCGGCTCCTGAATCTAAGATGGCTTTCGTGGTGTAGCTCTGATGGGTTATCGGAAGATAAGTGTTACCTTCTTCTCCTTCACTTACATCTCCAATCTTTTCTACTGGTATCTCTGGTACCTTATTTTGTGATCCTATTTGTGAGGGAGTAGTAGCAAGCTCAGGGAATTGATTTGCTACATGTTTCCACAATTCTGTTTTTACCTTTAACAACTCCTCTAGAGTGAGATTACACTGTACTTTGGTATTCTTGATCACTTCCGTGTTTCTAGGGATTACTGATTCTTCATTCCTCACTATTATCGTGGGTGCTCTCATACTAATAGACTTTGCTTCCCAAGGTCCTGTGAACTGAGGTAATTCTTGTAAAGAATTAGATTCAAAAGCTGTGTGTTCACTCAGTTGTTCCTCCTCTACATCAGCGTAAATAGAGGGAATGTCTTGGGGAAATTGCTCCTGCAAGTCATTTATTTCTTGAATAGGAGGATGAGTTCCTTGTTCTTTTCTCCATTTCTCTTCTTGGATCTCTCTCAAAAATTCATGTGAGTACCTATGTATGGAAGACAAATTGTCTTGACTTTCTGTATTGGGTACTTGAAACAGGGATGGTGCATTCCTTTCCTAAGTCTCTGGGACACTAGGGTTCCTATGCTGATCCTTTTTCTCTTTGCTCTCTATCAAGTATTCTAGCCTCTCCATTAGTCCTTGAAAGTGTAGTTCCGGTTTTGCCATGTTATTCCAATTAATATATCTAGAGGCTTCGAACAAAGCTTGTGCTAATTCTACCATCTTCATGCAAAGTTTAGTTCTCTCAATTTCTAGATCAGCTCGAGGGTAGTTTTTACTCATTTCATCTACTTGAGGTCCCTCTTTTAATCTAGCCTGATATGCACGAAACATCATGTCTAGATCTTCTGGTATGGGTTCCGCTAAAACTGATCCTGATTTCTGAGCTGGATTCTCTTGATTCAAGTCCTGCGACGTCAATTCTAGAATTTTGGCTCTAGATTCCTTTAAACTTCCTTCCAACTCAGTTATCTTTTTACTCCATTTTCTCTTTATCCTTTCTCTAGAATCTTTCCAAGATTTCGTCTTTTTACTGCTAGATTCTGTAGCTTCACTAGTTCTGGCTGCTTTCTCTTGATTAAGCTGTTGGTTCTGTAAGAGCGCCTGGGCTCTAGTGATAGCTTGGATAGGCACGTAGGTAGGGTTGGATCCATCTGCGTTGTTTACAATACCTGTCACAGTCGAAGCATTAATTGGGTTCTTAGGACAATCTTTGATTATGTGCTCTTTGCCACAATCGGCGCAAAAGCCTTGTATGTTATAGTACTGTGATTGTCCTGATATCGGGGGATGTGGACAATCCTTTATGAAATGGTCTCCTTGGCACCTAAAGCATGGTCCTCTAGGGCCCTGTGGTTTTGTTGTCTTACTTGGGGCCGTGGATTTGGGTTTGTGTACATCACATTAGCATAGTCTGGCTCCCAACTAGGTTCCACTGGTGGACTATCATAATGATATGTTTCTACGTGTTCTGGTGACTCCGTGTAATATGCGGGTGGACTATCTACATGCGTAGAGTCAAAACTGTTTGAGTTCGGGTCACTCTCTGTGATCAAAGGTGAAGAAGGCACTAAGGCCCTACTTAGGTTCTCTTCTACAGCAGCGTATTTGACTAAGATGACATTCGCTAGTGGGGGTGGCTGCTGAGCTAAGATAGGTTGAGGTCTCTGTTGAGCCTGGTATGGGTAGTTCTGAGGAGGCCTATAGTAATAAGGCTGAGCATTGTATTGGCCTTGATACCTACCTGGCTGTGCGTATGCTTGCGGGTAGTTCTGTCTCACGGTCTGTTTGTTGTATGGGAAGTCATGAGCTGTATGATTCGTGTATCTTCTTTCAATTGTACAGTATTGGCCACTAGGGTTGGCTTGAGGTTGTGTTGCATTGGGACACACATTTGCCATATGATCACCACCACAAGTGTAACAACGCTTGTTCATTAGTACCCTAGGTTTACTAGAAACTCCTAGTTTTTGGGCCACTTTTTCTGCGAGGTCTTCTATCGAGCTAGACAATTTTGTGGATGCTAGAGATGAACAGTCTGAGTCCTTGTAGACTTTTGAGAGTTCCAACTCATCTCCTAAGTTGTCCTCAATGTCTATACAAATTCTTATACATTGCTCTAGCGTTCTGGGTTCTTTTAGGTACACATAGGAGCGTAGTTTAGAGCTCAACAAGCCATCTAGAATCAATGACACTTGCTTGGCCTGTGAGGGTAGCTCTTGCATTGGACATCGTTCAACATATTGTCTAAACCTACGTCCTGCCAGTCTAACTGTTTCTTGAGGGGTCTGTTTGAAGCTATGAATCAACGAAGACGTGTCATGTCTAATCCCACTTTTAGAGAATTCAGTGATGAATGACTCTAAAAGGTGATGGATGTCTCTAAATTGCCTTTGTTGCAACGGTTGGAACCAAGTTAAAGCGGTATTCTTTAACGTTAGTCCAAATGCGTTGTATTGCGTGAACATGTCTTCGACTTGTTCTGCTCTTAGTACTTGCTTGAATTCTACGACATGGTCATAGGGATCTCCTGTCCCATCAAAGTAATTTTTCATGGATTTCACTAACTGAGTGGGTCTCAATATTCTTGCGTGTTCACGTGGTCTAGGTAGAGGAAAATCATCTCTACCACCTGGTATTCCATGATCTCTTTGTCTATCCGTTCTATTAGTGTCCGTGGTTGTTCTATCTCTCCCTATGGGATGAGTGAAGCTTACTTCGGGTCTTTCTTTATTCTTTTCTCTTTGCATGCCATGGGCTGAGGATGTTCTTGCCCCTTGTTGACTTGTGTTCATGTTCGTTCTAGATGGAGGGAATACCAATTCACCTCTCCATGTGTATGTGTTTTTAGCGTGGTCAGGCACCACAAAGACTCTTTCTGAAGTCTCATCCAGGTATACAACTTTTCTAGGTGTATCCGGGTCCTTGAACTCGTATATCGTGATGATTCCTACCTCACTAAGTAGTTCTATCTTGTATCTCCAAAAGGCTTCATCAGTTTCTTTATTTACAAACAACTCTATGCTTCTTTTGTCCTGAGGGATCCATTTCGGGATTAGTACTCGTGTCAGTACAGATTTCCATCTAAGTGTTCTAGGCTCTTCTAATGGTTCTTTTCCTTGAGATTTAGTTTCCATCTCTGGCTGAATCACGCCAAACTCGTTGGTATTGTCTATGTATGCGTCTCTCTCAAATTTCACCACTCGATGTTCCAATCCAATGGGTTGATCGGGGTTGTGCATTTGCACCACTTGCCTTCGCAAACCATCCTCATAGATGCGAGCACCTAATCGGTTGGTTCGGAGAAACTCTAGTTGCGTTCTATAGGGTCCTTCTAGTTTTTCTAAGTATGCTACATTTGACCCTACTTCTGGTCTTTCTGTGCTAAATGCCATTTCTGAATCACTAGTGTCTGAGCTCTCGTAGGGGTAATTAGTGTTCAATTGTTGAGCCCACGATCGTGCAGTAGTTCTTACACTTGCCTCTGATGATCTAAGGCTTCGTCGGTCTGACTTACCTATATGTTTGCCCGATCTAAGGTTCATTAATTTTCTTCCTTGCACACTCAGTACACGCTCAGATCGTCAATGATTCTTTGTTATTACTTTCTTGATTCTTTTTAGATTTCCTTAGATTCTTGTCTTAATGTATGCGTCAGGAATTCGACTTCCTTTAGGTTTTCGTGTCACACACCTTTATCTTTAGTCTTGGACTTGATAAATTTAATTCTCTTGAACTTGAGGCGTTCCTATCGTCTTAAATCCACAATGCTAACGTTTATCCTAAGCTAAGAATTGACTGAGGGGGTTGAGTAATCTTCCAACCTCGAGTCAGCTTTTCTGGTTGCTCTGATGCCCAAGAAGCCGTGCTTCCCAAGCTTTATGCCCTTCACTCCCTTGCTTTGGTTGCCTTTGATTGCCCTTGCTAGACCTTTTCCAAGCTTTCCTGATGCACTGGAGCTCTGTACCTGCAAGAAAACTCAAGAAAACAAAAGTACACACAAGCACAAAAGCTCTCTCTCACTCTCTCGCATGCACAAATGAGGGGAAATGAGGAGAATGGGTGGATATGGTGAATTTTCTGATTTTTTTGGAGATGAAGATGATGATGCGGTGATGAAGATGGAGTGTGGGGGAGGTCAAAAACACTAAAAACTAAATAAAAACAGCAACAAAAACTGAAATTTTTACCTTCCAATGCTACTTCTTGCTATACTCTTACCATCACACATTCGTCCTAGACTCGATCCCCGGCAACGGCGCCAAAGTTGGTGTTGCTCTAGCACAATGGTGAGAACCACGTTAAGAAGCTCCACCTCCTTAATGTCAATCCGCGGAAGAGATAGGAGTGATATGAAGATCGTGAATGTGAGATGAAGTGAGAGTGAAGGTGAGAAGCATAGAAATGCACACACACATACACACACACTACGAAGAGACAAGCAAGACACAATGGAAGGTGAGAAATCAACTCTATTACTCAAGAACGCTATTACAAGCTCAAAATAACTCTAAGCTCACACCAACTAACTTCAAAAATGAGCTCTCTAGCTCTTTTTATAGTTTCTAGACTAGTTTTGACCGGTTTCACATCTAGTGACCGGCATAGTTAAAAATTAGTTCCTAGATGCTATTTGGAAGGGTAAACGGTGTCTAAAAATAACGAAAATTGATACGCTTGTTCTACCTAAGCTCCTCAAGCTCGAGGACTCCTCGGCTTGCACAAAATGGAGCTATGGATTACAAAATGGAGTTTCCTATGTTACATATGTTACAATAGTGATAAAAATCACTGTTGGAGGTTTTTGAAAAGTATTTTTAAAACATGATTCTTTGAAAAAAGATTCGACTGGATCCGTGCTCCGTCTTAAAGCGTCTTCTATGCCTCTGGCTGCTTCCAACAAGCATCTCTTATGAGATTGTCCAAAGAACCCCAATAATATGCCAAAAATTACTCCTATCAATGTTATTGGGTTAGTAGTAGACTCTAGAGGAAGTGTGACGTCCACTGCACCAGTACAGGTAGTCACTAGAGCTCAGGCATTGAAGCAAAACCAAGGGGTAGGCCAGGAAAAGAGCTCGGATGTTAGTGAAGCTGAGAGCATAACCAAGAAGAGGACTAGAGCCTGGAGAGATAGTAGAGAAAGAATGAAGAGGCAATGGGCAAAGAAGATGAGTGAACTTGAGGAAAGCCTAAGAGAAACAAGAGCCAGGATAACCGAACTCACATCTCAAACTCCCTCTCACACTACCCCACCACCACCATTCTCATCTTCTTTCAACCCGCCTCACCTAATCCCACCACCCCCTAGAGTAGGATCAGTATTAGCAGATCCCACTCCCGAGGACCTTAACATGATGCTTAAGGCATATCAGGCGAGAATCCAAGAAGGGCCAACCGTAACTGATCATGAAAAGTGTTACCCGAGAGCAGAACTAGAGCTTGAACGAACCAAAATTTGTGCTGAGATGGTGGAATTGGCTCAAACCATGTTTGAAGCCAGTCGCCTCTTGAACATATCTAGTTTAGCTAAGATGCAGTTGCACTTTGAGGGACTGCTAGAAAGATTGGAAAGATTGATTGCACAATCAGAAAAGGAACCGACCTCTCCAAGTAAAGGCAAGACAAGTAAGAGAGTAAGCCTTCCTGCCCACGAAGCTTATGTGCCTAACTCCACGGAGCCAGACACCTCTTCTTCTATGAATCAGCTCACACCAGAATTCCTACGAGAGATTCAAGAAGACAAATGGGCTAAAGAAAGTGAAGTCCCTCCTCCCATTGAACTTGTGGATGATGCTCATGATCAATTCCCACAAGATATTCCCTCCATTTATGGAGAGCAGGAGAGCACCCAGTCTCAAGAGAAATTAGACTTTGAGTCTAATTCTTTACATGAATTACCCCACTTCACAGGCCCATGGGAAGCTAAGTCCACTTGTATGAGAGCACCCACAATCATGGTCAGAAACGAAGACTCGATAATACCTAGGAATACGGAGGTATTAAAGAATACTAAAGTGCAGTGCAACCTCACTCTAGAAGAGCTACTCAAAGTAAGGCCAGAGCTATGGAAACATGTAGCCAAACAAGTACCAAAGATAGCAAAACCTCATTCCCAGGTAGGTTCTCATAGGACAGTGCCAGAAATTCCTCTAGATAAGATAGGAGACATGAGTGAAGGAGAAGAAGGAAACACATACCTCCCCATCACCCATCAAGGATACACAACCAAGGCAATTCTCAACTCAGGTGCAGGAGTCGCAATTGCTACCACTTCCCTATGGAAGTGTTGGGGCAAGCCATCACTCAGGCCAACGAGAATGAAATTGCAGATGGCTGATGGTCACATAGAGAGACCCCTAGGTTTACTAGAAGGAATAACTCTCACTACATGTGCTGTAGAGTTTGAACACACGTTTGCTATCTGTGATTTTAGCAAGAACCATGCCTATGAGATGATTTTGGGAAGACCATTTATGCGCCAGTTGCAAGTGGTACAAGATTGGGGAACCAATTCCTTGTATTTGCAACACCTAGGTGTCACGACCAAGGTTAATCTCAAAGATTACTCTCATAGAGATGTCCCTCCTATCCAATGGAATCCTATTCATAGAGCCAAAGATGATACAGAGTCTGTGCACTCCATGGGATCAGGATCCTCATGGATGCATGAAGACACTCACTTATGGATGTGTAAAGTGGCAGTGGAAGAAGAGAAGAGAGAAAAGGCCAGAGAGATAGGTGCAAAAGAAACCCATAGATCCATTCAAGACCCAGCCTATGCACCTGTAGTATTTCCTGATGAAGAATTTGAACCCCACAGCTGGGCAGAGATCCTAGCAACCATGGATGTAGCCATCAATGAAGAACAATGGACACCACACTGTGATGAGGATGGCTATGACATATCAGTTTTCTCCATAGAGCCAATCATGGGAGATGCAATTTTAGAAGAGTGCGAACCTAGCCCTGATGCATTTGAGGATGCAAGTGACTCCAATCTAGACTCAATCATTATGGACCCACCTTTTGCATCAGATGAAGAATATTTCTATGAAGTAGAATTTCAGCCCCAGAGACATGGAGAGCTTACAAATGATGTGAGATTAGCCACACAAGTGACCCCTAAGGATCAAGGAAAGAAAAAAAAGAAGAGAGAAGTCACACCAGAAGAGGAAGAATCTTTGTTTGAGGTCCCGGAAAATTTTAAAAAGTATGAGATAGATGACAGGAGAGTCATGATCAGAATGCCTAAATGAGAGGCACAATTAGGAGAGGCCTATGATAACAAAGAAACCACCAAGGAAATAGTGGTAGCTCTAGAAGAAGCAGAGGAGAGATGCACTTACATAGGACATGACCTGACGGAAGAAGAAGAGCACGAATTGATAGCCTTGCTAAGAGAATACAGAGATGTATTCGCTTGGAGCTACAAGGACCTGAAAGGTGTAGACCCTGACATATGCTCGCACACGATTCCCATGACCTCAGATGCGAAACCCTCTAAGCAGAAGCCATACACATATAATGATAATTATGCTGCCAAGATAAAAGAGGAGATAGATAGACTGGTGGAAGTTGGATTCATCTATGAAATTGAGCACACTGAGTGGGTATCCCCCATCATAGTGGTGCCCAAGAAAAATGGAAAGTTACGTGTGTGCATTAACTTGAAAAAGGTTAATGCTGCCACTATTCGAGATAACTATCCGCTGTCGGGTCGTGAGAGATGCTCGGATGGTGGATCAAGTCATCCGCCTAAATCGTTCGGCACACGCAGGGTGTCTGTAGCGGACTCAGACTAAGGACCATAGGGACAAGCTGCTTTATATCTGGCAATAGCTATCTGTTTGGGTGTTAACAATAATGACTCTTCGGTTATCTGATCTTTAACTACCTCTTCTATTGTAGCTTCTAATGGTTTTTGTTGAGTTTGTCTAACTAAAGTTGGTGGAAATAAATCTTCACTACTTTGTGATTCAGGAGATGCAATGGAAGAAAATGCTAGGAATGTAGTTAAACATTGATCATAAGATAAAGACGCTAATGATTCCGAAGTAATATTGTTCTTAATAAGTTCTTCTAACACTAATTCTACGGATTCAGTTGTATGTTCAATGATGTTATTACTACTGTGTTCAGATGCATGGTATAAATCGGAAGACATGAAAAAACTAATAGAAACAATATGATGCTAAACTGGTTTGAATAAATGAATTAATAAGCTAATACAAATGTAAAGTCTAGATAATTGGATAAATGTCTAATCAATTGGATAACTGACTAATTGGAAAATAAGATTTAAATGAATCTTCAATCTTGCTGCTTCTCTTTACTTCACTTCAATAGCTTGAACTCATCAATGTTTCTGCAAAAAAAACATTAACAATATTAGTAATCTAACAAGAAATTAATGAGAAATATTAAACATATACTTTACATACATTAAAACATACATATGTTCATGCATGCTAACATACATTCATGCACATGTTCAAATGCAAATGCTAACACCTAATTTTATGCAACTATACATGCATGCTAACACTCAACCACATGTCAACATACACACATGCATCTTTGCATATCCACGCTATGCATCAATTCTATCATGATTCATGTATTTAAACTTAATGCACATACATATGCTTATTACATACACGCATGATACATTCCTAATCATACATTCTCTAATTGATACTTTCATTCACATATATAAAGATGCTAACATATGCTCATACACATGCTAATTTATTCATATGCACTCTATATATGAACTTATAAGATAACATACATACAAACACATTTCATTTATCATTATATAAATATGCATATTAGTAGTTCCTCTTATGAATACACACATATGGCATACATATATGCCAACATCATGCATAATTCATTTCATGAACATTTATTAACACTCATTGTTATACACTAACTTCTAACATACTTCAATATTTATATGTATGCACTCATGCATAGATGTATATATTTTCATGCATAAACTAATCACTTAATAATAATCTAAATAAAATACAAACAAACCAAAACACGTAATATATAATTAATTTTTAATTATGCATTAATCAAGCAATATAATTAAACAATCTAATCAGTCTCCCTGTCTCTCTTTCTCTCTCTCTTTCTATCTCTGTCTCTCTCTCTTTCTTTCTCTCTCTTTCTTTCTCTCTCTCTTTCTCTCTCTCTCTTTCTTCCCCTCTCTCTTTTTCTCTCTCTTTCTTTCTCTCTCTCTCTCTCTCTGTGCCGATCTCTCTCTCTCTCTCTCTCTCTCTCTCTCTCTCTCTCTCTCTCTCTCTCTCTCTCTCTCTCTCTCTCTCTCTCTCTCTCTCTCTCTCTCTCTCTCTCTCTCTCTCTCTCTCCTTCTCTCTCCTCTCTCTCTCTCTCTCTCCTTCTCTGTCTACGCGCTGCCGCGCTCACACAGAGGAGGGGAGGGAGAGTCTCTCTCTCTCTCTCTTTCCTTCTCTCTCCTTTCTCTCTCTCTCCTTCTCTGTCTGCGCGCTGCCGCACTCAGACAGAGGAGGGGAGGGAGAGTCTCTCTCTCTCTCTCTCTCTCTCTCTCTCTCTCTCTCTCTCTCTTTCCTTCTCTCTCCTTTCTCTCTCTCTCCTTCTCTCTCTCTCTCTCTCTCTCTCTCTCTCTCTCTCTCTCTCTCTTTCCTTCTCTCTCCTTTCTCTCTCTCTCCTTCTCTGTCTGCGTGCTACCGCGCTCAAACAGAGGAGGGGAGGGAGAGTCTCTCTCTCTCTCTCTCTCTCTCTCTCTCTCTCTTTCTCTCTCTCTCTCTCTCTCTCTCTCTCTCTCTCTCTCTCTCTTTCTCTCTCTCTCTCTCTCTCTCTCTCTCTCTCTCTCTCTCTCTCTCTCTCTCTCTCTCTCTCTCTCTCTCTCTCTCTCTCTCTCTCTCCCCTTCTCTGTGCGCGCTGTCGCGCTGCAGCAGAGGAGGGGAGGGAGAGATTCTCTCTCACACACATACATCACACACACACACACGTCACATACACACATACACACATCACATACGCACATACACACATCACATACACACACACATATACACTTCACACACACACATACACTTCACATACACACACATACATCACATACACACACTTCACACACATACATCACATACACACACTTCACACACACATACACTTCACACACACACATACACTTCACACACACACATACATCACATCACATACACACACATCACACACACACATATATCACATACACACACTTCACACGCACACATACATACACACATCACATATATACTTCTCACACACACATACACTTCACATACACACACATACATCACATCACATACACACACAATGCTACAGGGACCAAGACCAAGCCATGGAATAGGCATGGGCATGCTTCCAGCCAGACAATCAACAGCAGTACATGATGGCTTAATATCCCGAGCACAAGGAGGGTCTAATGAGAAAGAAGGAAAAACAGAAGAAAGTACCTGCAAAAAAAACATTAAGAGAAACTTGAGCTCAACACTCATTTAAATACATACACAAGTCATTTCTAAACCACTCTTTTTAGTTTTAACTTTTAATCTACAACCACACTTTAATCTCCTTACTTCCACCACACTTTCCAGTTTAACTTTTCTACTTTAATTACACTTAATTTCTACTCCTCTCTTTTCATCTTCACTAATTCTCTCCACTCTTTTTCTTAACCAACTTTTTTCTCTTTAAGTGCATCTTCTATTGAGACCACTCCTTAAATCTCTTTAGTTACACAACTTATATAAGCCATTCTTTTCCCTAGCACTCATATAGTCCACTAGTTATTTATCCATTTAATTAATCATTTTAATCTAATTAGCCTACATTTCTTATTTAAATAAATCAATTTATTTAAGCTTAGTTTAAGGGTTTAATTAATTAGAACCTTAGTATTTAAATACACATATTTAATTAAAGTAATTTTTAATGACATAGTTTAATGTTTAATACATAAATATGTAATTTAGATATTAATGTTTTTGAATAACATCTATGTTAACCCTTTAAATATATTAAATCCTAGAAAACCTATTGGAAACCCATAAAACCCCCTGAGTTAGACCATTTAAATCCTTATGAAACCCTACCATTAACTCATTATAAATCATCTAAACCCTTTGGCTTAACCATTAGCAAGATACAATCTTTGAACTTATGAAACCCTGGGAATAAATACCCATAATTCTTGAATGTAAAAAAAATAGGAAATTCTCATTAAATGAGTAATTAGGGTAAACCCTAACATGAACATATGTCCTGCTTCATCCTTCATACCTAAAAACACTTTCAAAATAGTTAATCCAATTAACACAACTGATCAACAGTGATATAAAAGAGGTTTTAGAATTCACCAATAAATATTTTAATTTTTCGGGTCATCAATTGGAAGATGCAAATCTTCCCGACACCGCTTCCTATCACTGAACACCTCTTAGAAAGAGTAGCAGGCAAGGAAGTGTACAACTTCCTTGATGGATTTTCGGGCTACAATCAGGTAGCCATAGCCCCAAAAGATCAGCATAAAACGGCTTTTGCCACAGAGTGGGGTATATTTGCCTTTCGAGTAATGCCACTTGGGCTTACTAATGCTCCTGCAACCTTTCAGAGATTGATGTGCCACATGTTTAAAGAGTTCTTGAGGAAGAATTTGGAAGTCTATGTTGATGACCTCTGTGCTCATTCCAACATTAGACAAACCCATATCCCTGAACTCAGATAAATCTTTGACAAATGTCGAGAGTATCAAGTCTGCTTGAACCAAGAAAAGTGTGTTTTCATGGTTAGGCAAGGCAAGATTCTAGGACACATAGTGTCAAAGAATGGCATATCCACCGATGAAGAGAAAGTAAGAGCCATCGCCGAGCTACCTAAGCCAAAGAATGTTAAGGAAGTACAAGCTTTCATGGGGCATTGTGGTTCTTATCGATGGTTTATACACATGTATGCCATCATAGCAAAACCTCTGTACGGACTTTTGACAAACTTTGAGTGGACTGGTGAATGTGAGAATTCCTTCAATGAGCTTAAACGACGATTATGTTCAGCACCAATCTTGACCACACCAGATTGGAATAAGCCTTTTCATGTTCATGTAGATGCATCCAATTATGCTATTGGGTGTGTACTCGCACAACCTATGGGCGAAGGTAATATGGATCTTCCAATTGCCTATGCTAGTAGATAGTTGAATGCAGCTGAATGGAACTATACCACCACCGAACGAGAAGGATTAGGCATGGTATATGCAGTTAAAAAGTTTAGACACTATTTGCTTGCAAATAAGTTTAAATTTTTTACCGATCATCAGGCATTATTGTACTTGGTAAACAAACCATCCAATATAGGCCGATTAGTAAGATGGTTTCTCTTACTAATGGAATATGATTTTGAAGTTGTGGTAAGGAAAGGGAGGACTCACTTGAGAGCAAACCATCTCTCTAGGCTCACTTCTGGAGAAGCCCCACATGGAGTGTCAGATGACCTTCCTGATGCTTACTTGTTTAATTTGGAAGTTGTACCTCAGTGGGCTAAGCCATTAGTGCCAGTATTGACATACGGGCCTAATCACCCAGTCATAAACACTCAAGATAGGGAGATACTAAAAGCCCAAAAATACCAGATCATGGCAAGAAGTATGTACAAGCACACAAATCAAGGGATCCTAGCTTGTTGTGTGGAAGAGGATGAGTACGCTAAATGGTTGCAATTGGCACATGTAGGTGCATTAGAGAAACACTAATCAAAGCAACGAACCCTACAGACTCTAAGGAGACTCGAAGTGCATTGGCCAACTATGGAGGCTGATGTCCATAAGTTGTGCAAGGAATGCCCAATCTGTTGCACTAAACCACCTGTGGAGCATGCCACTCTTTATCAAGTGTCCATAGTGCCAGATTGGAGTGAACCATTAGTAGATTTCCTGAGGACGAGAACATTCCCTCAAGATATGACACTGGCCAGACAAAGAAGTCTAGAACAAGAAGCCCTAGATTACTCACTCATTGGTGATAATTTATACAAGTGTGGTAAAGATGGTTACCTGAGACTATGTGTCCATGAGAGCGAATATCTCAAGATCTTGGAAGCAGCTCACCAAGGTGTAGCAGGAGGACATTTTGGACCAGATCGGGTGATCAATGCAATACTATTTGCAGGCTTCTGGTGGCCGACCCTTCACATGGATGCACATACCTATGTGAAACGGTGTGATGTTTGTCAGAGAACTCAGTACCCTATATGCAAGGATGAGATGCCACTGAAACTGAAGGCATACTTTGATGCCCATGTTAAGGATAAAGGCTTGAAGGCCGGAGACTTAGTGTTGGTGTATACCCTAAAACAACATGCAAGAAAGCTCGAAAAGAGAGGTTATGGACCTATGATCATAAATAGGATCTCAACTAGTGGAGCAGTTCAACTCGCTACACTGGAAGGTGATGTTCTCCCTAGCTATATAAGCGGATGCAGAGTCAAGTTATATCAAGAACCCCTGACAGAGGAGATGCTAAATCGACTCAACACTGCCAAAAAATGCAAGGAAGAAGAAAAACGAGTTCGAAAAGAGGCACAGGCGGAAGCATTGGAACGCATCCGAAGGATGAGGTTGCGAAGACTGGGTAGAGATCAGGCCAGGGTAGATGACTATGCGGACCCAGGTTATCATATGGCAATGTGTGAAGTCTCAGGAATAAGTTCTCATAGAATAATTGATAGACGACCTTTTGTAACCTTAGAGATAGGACAAGGAAAGGGTGCAAGGACTGTAAGGGCCTTGATTGACTCAGGTGCAGCCACTAGTGCTGTTAAATTTTCTTGCTGTCAAAAATTGAAATTAAATGTCAATCCTATAGAAGCATATCTTATAGGATTGGGAGGTGTGGAAACCCCTTGCATGAGCGAGGTGGAACTTCCCCTCTATATTCATGATGTTTTACTGATAGTTAAAGTACTAGTGTGTCAAGACGAGGATCTCACCGAACCTCTTGTCTTGGGTCAAGACTGGATCTATGATCATGCAGTCAACCTAAACCTAAGAAGTGGACTTCTTCAGGTATGGGTAAATCAGAGTCGGATTACAGTTGAGTTAGATAATGGAGCACTCAAGGAACTAGAAAAGGCACAGACTCCTGGTCCTTCCAGGGGTACACACGAAGCTGACAATGCTATTCTTGTCCAAAACTGTGTGATGCAGAGGAATGATGATATCAATCAAGAAGTCAGGGGCGCAACGGAACTCCCTTCTTTTCTAGAGACTAGAGGGATGCAGCAACCAAAGGCAGATCAAATATAGATGGAGAAAAGTAATACCTATGCTGGAGGTTAAAAGAACGGGTGAAGCATAATGTCTCAGCCATTGAGACAAGTGTGGGTGCAAAAAGGCGAACGCCCTGTTGCGATCAAGCCAACCACACGGCCAAAACTTCTCATTAGTAATCAACAACACGACACTAATAAGAAGTCTTTCATAAATTCTTCTGCAAAAGTAAAGTCTATTTGGGTACCCAAGAAGTCGATAAAGGCCAGCCCACAATCACGACAAATTTGGGTGCCTAAGGCTTGCTTGCGGGCTCAAATAGTTACACCAAGGCCACACCCTGTACAACATGGTTCACTTGCTCGAACATCTAATACCCTTTCTTATACAACATGCACGGACACACATTGGTCCATGAGCACAAGCAGAATCACTTGTAAATGGGTCCGTAAAAAGCCTCATTTCCAAGTAGACACTCCTGAAAAGCCCTCCAGAGTCTCCACAAAATCAAGACCAACAGCAAATCAGTTTGTTTGGAAGCCCAAAACGTGTACTAAACCCCCCGACCCTCATTTGTAAATTCATATCCACTTACTCACTACATCACTCATACACCGCATCTTTCCATTTAGCTCTTAGGAATATCCATTGACTAACTACACACATGATCCCCAAGCACTTATTGACATACTAACCTCTCACTAAAATCATGTTAATGTTGTAATGGGGACGCATGAACGCTTGGTGTCCATTTGCAATGTTAATATTCATTTGTCAATTCTCACAAAACCGGTGACCAGTCTCTTCACCATGGCCAAGGCAGGAACTAGCTCCCAGGCAGGCACCAGTCACATTGGTTCAGTGATGTGGCCGGATCTCTGGGTGAAGGCACTTACATGTGGGAGGCCGAGATAGAGTTCAACGGGCGATGGGGTAGATATCATTTTTTCACCAGGGAATTTGAGAGGCTTCAGAATGATGAAGGTCTGAAACCCATCTGGAAGAAGGCTGGACTATACGACTACTTCAAGGCTCAGTTACCCAAACTAGACTCTCTGCGATGTTCCTACTTAATTAGCACTCTGACCCCTAGTAAAGAGAAAAAGGGATATAGTACCTTCGTTCTACCATCACTTACCAGAGGTAATGAATTAAAGCATTTCAAACTGATGAACAATTTGGTGAGGGAAGCGCTTGACATGAAAGGCATGCATATCCCCACCGAAAAAGAGACGATGGTCCCGGATAACATGAAGAATAGGAACCTGACTAAGCTCAAAGACATGGTGGCAATGACACCCACAATCGCCATTCACTTACATTGGATTATCGACCAAATCCACTTGGCACATCAACGGTGGTATAAAAAGCAAAAGTTGGTACTATATGGATGCTGTGCCCTCACCAGGTTTGTGTATAGATGTTTGGCTTATGATGTGTTAGTTCAAAGGGCATTAATTTGGACCAGGGTATAGGAATTTCAACGTAGACTATCAACCGCAGGGCCTCCATCAAAGAAAATGAGAGGTGCAATTCAGATGCCCTGTGCACAAGCTCGCGGTGCGACACTGACACCAGAGACAACTCCACGACTTCCGAGGCATGTACAACCCTTCACTATCAGATTACCAAGACACAACACTGATGGACCGAATCTGGTGTTTCCACCTGTACCAACCGACCTAGAGTTTCCTCACGGCTTCACATTAGAAGACCTAACTGATGAGGAGGTAGCCAGAATAATCGAGGCTGTTAATGCGGAAGTCGAGGCAGAGCAAGCTAGTGGGCAACAAACTGCTACAGACCAACCCCATCCTAGACAACCAGGTGTAGTTGAAGTGGAGGATGAAGAAGAAGAAGAGCAGGAGGAGGAACGAGGTGGACAAACAGAGGAAGAAGAGCAGGAATATGAACAAGAAGTTCTACAGGAACTTGAGGGTGCCCTGGCTTATACGAAGGAATTGAAAAAGTTGTATGATACCATCAACGGAGTTCAAGAACAGCACAAATTGTCCCTGGCAGCAGGAAAAGCCCTCATGAACCAAATCCTAGAAGAGGAAGGTGTGGACGAGCAATATTGAGCAACCCTTGATATGATTTTTGATGCGTTGGGGGTACCTGAGACGGTGCATACAGCTCTTGCACACTCGAGAAGATCGAAGCGATGATACGGCAGACGCCCCCCTCGATCAGGAAAACAAATGAATATATTAGTATCAGAACCACAGGGCACCACATCCACAACCACGGGCACATCTCATATCATTCAGGAAACTGAGGAAGCCCATATATCCAATGCACCCCCATCACCCCCTTTACCACCCCTACCCCCAACTCCACCAACTTCACCTCCCACTACCAGTGTAACCACTACTATCAACGCCTTAGAGTCCACTGCCCATACAGAAGCACAGACTGTCAATCAATCCACACAACCCACACACCCTATCACCACCTCACTTGTATACACTACCACTAACACTGTAATTCTAACTGCAGCCACGGAAAACCCCGTTCCCCCGATCACACTTCCTGGCGGTTCATATTCACAACTACACACACCACTTTACACTTTCACAACCATCACCGCACCCACAATTCCCATGTTCACAATCACTCCCACGACTGCATCCACTTTTGACCTCATGGACATATCACCCCCCCGCACCTCTCCCTCCCCCCATACGTCCACAATCTCCCATTCCCCCACCACCAACTTCACCCTTTTCGAGCACAACATACATGCTCCCATTCCCCTTTCCCTTCCCTTCTGCATTCAACACCATTCCCGCATCCACTCCCATTAATAATGTATTTAATAACATGTACCAGTGTATGTCTCAGCTGCAACAGCATTATCAGCACCTAAATTCTCAGCATACAAGTCTGTTCAGAAGCCATGAAACATTACAAGGACGATTCATTGACTTAGAGAGGGAAAAGCAGCTACTACAACAATAGTATGTCACTTTAGAGGAACAACATGAGCAGTTAGTGGCCAACCCACCCCAGTCAGATGCGGAAGAAAAACAACAACTGGATGAGCTGCTACACTCCCAGATAACAGAGAACCTCAAGCTTCGACGCAACTTGTCCCTATTACGGAAACACATGTCTACAACACTCGAGGAAAATAAGCGACTATAGAGACAAAACGAAGAAAACTTGGAAGCAGCAATGGAGGGTTCACCACAGGAAATCGACCCAGAGAAATTCAAGGCTATCCCATCTGAAAATATGCAAATCATCTTGGAAACCCATGCCGACCTCCTGGAAGCCCACGCAGCATTAGAAAGAGAAAGAGATGACTTATTAAAGCAACTGGCAACCCAACAGAAGTCACCAAGCAAAGTCACAACTAAAGCCGACACATCTGAAGAAGTCGCAAAACTCAGAGCAGAATTAGAAGAACTACGAAATAAAGTTCTACAATACGAGTGTCAACCCTCTCCCCTGGTGGAACCGGATCCTGAAGACTTAGTGCCAATTCAAGTGGAGGAGATCTTTGAGGACCTATACGTTCCCATGCCAACACCCGGAGGTAAGCAAACAGAAGAAGGAATGGACACGATTGAGATCGAAGCGCCTGAAGCGCCTGAATGGAAAAGGTTGCTACAACCCATGATGAGAGAGTTGCAGTTCAGATAGCGTCTATGTCACGATTGGAAGAAGTCGTCATAAAATCGGATTACTTTAGAAACCTCTCCCATCATAGGTGCATTGGCACGTCTGATGATCTATATGTTCCATTCTATGTATTAATGGCAGATTACAATGCTGAAATCAAGCAACGCACAACAAAAGAACCAACCTCGGCGACACAGTTTGCACCGGATGATATCCGTGCAAGTGCCAAGCAAGGGAATATACATCAACCTACTTGGAGGATCCGCCTACTTGAAACCTACCCTGAGATGGTACGCACGTGGAATAACATAACATGCCTCTATATATCAAGTATAATCCTTGCTACTGCCTTGTCTTTCGAAGAAGGTCTTGGCCGGAGTACACAAAAACAGTTTTGACGGTTAAAGGATGTGAAAAGTGGTTAAATTATGTGTACCTAGCACCTCCTCATGACCAACCCACACTCAACTACATGATTTCAACCATTCGACACTAGGCAGTCCGGTTCAAGAATGTCCCAGATGTCATGGCACAGATGTGCCTAAAAATTTTTGAGCTCATGCTGATTACATTCAGGAAATTTAAGAACATCAAAGAACCTCATCTTTCGGCTATAGGATTTAATGAAGGGAATCAGGACTTTGTCTATGACATGAGCACCACGCCCTCCATTAACGTCGTCTATGCCTGGCATGCCCGTATAAAGTATCTACCTGCTTGCTTCAAACAGACGTTTGAAGAAATGTTTATCACGGGGTTCTGGGAATATCATTCAGAGATATTCATTCCCAGACCATCTCATCTATTACAGTTATTTGTCGTGGAACAAGCTCTCCATTCAGAAAAGCTACGTATACCACATCCAGAGGTTCCCGGGCCTGTAGATTGGGATGCTCTACTCACTGACTTGGCCAAAGGGTTGAGAATTGCGGAACATCATTTAGCAACAAACGTTGTGGAGTACTACATCCAACGACCCACCCAACAAGGGTCTGTTAGGGATGACAGACGCGAGAGGGGGGGGGGGTGTTAGCAGTAGTCAAGGAACTGAAGGACTAACAAGACAAGGAAGCCAACGCAGGGAGTCGGAGTGAAGAGAAGGTACAAGCAGACAGAGTAGTCAAAGAAGATCGGGCAAGTAGGCCATTATTTTTTTAGGAAGCTAAAGCATATCAAAGAGGTGGACACATAAGGAGAAGGAGCAAGTAGGAAGCTCGAAGATGTGTATGTCAAATCGCTAGAGGAAATCCCTACAAAAATAGTGACTTTCATCACTAAAAGCCATTGTAAATACCATTTCATATTTTGGTAGCTCCATTTTGTGCAAGCCAAGGAGTCCTTGAGCTTGAGGAACATTAGAAGTAGCTACCTACCAGTTTTCATAATTTTTAGACTCCATTTGAGCCTTCAAATGGGGCCTAGAACCTAATTTTTAACTAGGCCGGACACTAGGTCTGGACACGGCCAAAACCTAGTCAAAAACTATAAATAGAGCTAGAGAGCTCATTTTTGAGGTTAGCTTGTAATAGAATTGAACTCGTATGAGCATTTTGGAAGTAATCTAAAAGAACACCATTGTCTTTCTCTTTGTCTTGACGTGTGTGCGCGTGTGTGTGTATGTGTGTGCATGTTTGTGTGCTTCTCACTCACGCGCTTGTGCCTTCACTTGCTCGAGGTCATCATACCATCCTCACGTCTTCCCGGATTGACATTAAAGGAGGTGCTACTCATCACTGAGCTACAACAACCTTCCTTCTTTCTTCCCTGAAACAATTTGTTTATACCCATTGCTAGGGTCTTCCACAAACACTCCTTCATTAGTGAATCTCACTTCATAACCCTTTTCAACAATTTGTCCTACACTTATTAGATTCTTAGGGATTGTAGGAACATAAAAAACCTTACTCAAGAGGGTGCTACCATCCTTGGCCTTCAGTGATCCAATTGACTTCACATTGTGCTTTGTATTGTCACCTGTTTGAACAACATGATTAGATACTTTATTCTCCAAATCAGCCATCAATACTATGTTACCACTCAGGTGATTGCTACACCCTGAGTCATGTAGAAGACTCTTTGTTCTTCACTTTTTGCCTTTCACAAGTTGCATTCATTATCAATGTTGAATCCTCCTTCTGATCTGAAGCATAATTGTAGTAGGTATTATTGTATTGTTGACTTTGGAATCCTCTACCTGCATTTCTTCCAAAGTAACCCCTACTACCTCTTCCTCTGAAGTTACGTCTTTGATTTCTGCCACCTCTTCCTCTTGAATTAAAGTTCTGATTATATACACCATTACTCTGAGTATTATGCCAACAATCATTAGCTAAGTGATTTGTCTTACCACAAATCCAGCAAGCTTTGACTCCATCTTTATTATTCCTGCCTCTTCCTCTACCTTTGCCACCTCCTCTTCCTCTTGGGAAGTTGGCTTGCCTAGTTGTGCCTTCATCTTCATTTGCTTGTTGCTTCCCTTTGCTATTTTTCTTCTTATCCTTTGAGTACATTGCATGACCTGTACTCTTGTCACCTTCACCTTTGACATACTGCTCAAAGGTTAACACATGTCCTAGAAACTGATTTAAGTCAGGAGTAAAATGATCAAGTGATAATTGAGTAGACAAAATGAATGACTTCCATTTGTCATCTCCTCTCAAACCTGTGAGGATTTGCCTTACCAATTTATCCTCCTCAATGTCTTCATCAACAGCTCCTAATGCATCTGCAATGTCCATTTTGGTTACATAATCTGAGATGGATTGAGAGGCTTTCTTCTTGAATGTAGTAAATTATGCCCACAAGGATGCCTTCCTTGACTTTGTGGTGTTTTGGAAATGCTCCTCCAAAGCATTCCATATATCACTTGCACTTCCAAGAACTCTAATGTGAGGTAGCAAGTAGTCATTGACTGCCATATAGATAATGCTCCTAGCTTGAGCATCTCTCTTCATCCAATTCTTCAAATCTGATAATTCCTCCCTAGTTGGAACACTAAGATCTCTGAACTGAGGCTTTTCTTCTTCACTTGTAATGTAACTTATCAAGTCTTTGCTCATAAGATGAGCTTCCATCCTCATTGACCATGCTGGATAGTTCTCTCTATCCAATTTCTCTATTTGAAGAGAATCTCCCATCCTTTCTTCTTTTGTGTATTGAATTCCTTAAACTTTATGAGTAACAGATGTACCTTTACTTAGAATAATACTCCTTCTGACTTCCTTGGTGTCGTATGACCTTCTTCTCAAGCTTTATCCTTAAGCTTTCACCTTTTGAACCTTCAGATGTTGAATTCTTTGCACCTGCAGCAGTCGAGGTCCTCCTCCCTTCAATTCTAATGCTTCTTGCTCTGATACCACTGATGGAGAGTGTTAATCTCCAAAAGAACAAGTTACTCTTGTAATTAGAGCACCTCTATAACAAGAATAACTCAAACCTTCACCAATTTTAGAAGATCAATACTCAATTGTCAAGTTCTTGAACAAACTGTGAAGAAGGAGAATACACAGAAAGTCAGCTGCACATAAATCACTCATTGCCTTATCAATTGTGTAAAGCTTTTTATAAAACTTGGTATGAGGTGTCGCCTAAAGATTGCGCACCTTCTCTAGTTGAATCACTTCAAAAGCTTCAGTAGATCTTGAGAAATGATCTCAACAACTCACCTATGTCTAAAACTGTTCTTCTACGAAGTCGATTTAGACACCTATGACTTTAAACCTTTGGTTCTCTCAATCCAGAATCCGTTTCTGCAAATGCTTTTAGCCACAAGTAGCTTACCTTCCAACTTAAAGATTGAGTGCTTGCTTGCTCAAAACTTTAGACTGTGGAAGGAGAATTGATCAAAACATTCGTATCAAATTTTGCACCTCCTGCAACTTCACTTCTTTTCATTCACATATGCAAATGTTCGTACACTTAATTCTCTCAGCCTGATCACAATTGGAAGCTAAAAATTTGTATAGAGGTGGATCACCTATAGACTTAGACTTGTACAAAAGCATTTCACAAAAGATCTAACACAGAAAGAAAACTCAGAAATATCGGGTGCAACACTTTCTTCATTTCTGAGAAAAATTACAACTGAGTGAATGAGAGAGTCGTAACTCACTTCTAAGATGTCTAATGACACATGCAACTACTGATTACTCTATTCTCATGCTCTCTCATAAATGTCTCGACATTTCCATAGTATATATATACAAAAATTTACAACCTTATGACTTCTCAAAGATATAAGTAAACTATCTGTACATATGTGTACACTTCTTCCTCTTCTAAATATGTCCTTCCTTCATGCTTCACAACTTGTTCTCTTTTCAAATCCTTGACTTCATTTCCATGTCAAAACATCAATTGGTGATTGTCTTGCACCAACATGCATTGATTGCTTTCTTATGAGGAATGCATTTTGGAGTTACTCATGATTTGAATAGGTTGAAGTGCTTGGATACTAGCTTTGAGTTCTTGTGGTTGACCCATGTATTCTTGTGATTGACCCATGTAGGATTGGTTCATGAAATACCCACTTCACAAGTTTTGGAGAAAATTGGTATGATTAGAGGCAAAGGACTGGCATTATTTTTTATGTCGATAAAATGACACCATGTTTCATCAGTAATAGGCATGCTTCATTTTGTGATGCTCATATTTAATCATATAGACTAAACTTGATTACTCATTGCATGTCTTTTCACATGAGATGACTTGCCTAGCCCACAATGATGCACACTTCCAAGTACTAAAAGCATCTTGTTTGATCACTCCACGGGAATGAATAATGCAACGTCTATTTGATTGCTAGAAATAGAATGTGGAATGTCTCTAAGCAGTTTTTAGAGGCTATGCACTTATGATTGTATTGTTCTTCAATAAGCTTTTTTGACAGATACGCATAATCATACACATTGCTGACTAGAAATGCTAGAAATGCTAGAAATGCATATCGAGTATTTTTCTAGAAATAACATGACTGAAGGACGAAACACTTCATAACACATGGAATCTCCTGAGGGCTCTGTTCTGTAATTTACGAAGATCTGAGTAATTGTTTTTTGCTAGGGAAGTCACTTACTGGTTTCACAATTCTCATATGGTTCTCATTTAAGACTTGTTTCACTTCTTTGCTGAGGTGATAGGAAGCTTTGCATATGCAAAACAAACCTCATGCTTATTCTGTTTTTCCATTCTGCATTCGTATACGGGAATCTCTCTGAGATCATCAAGGCATCCACGCCATGGGTAGAGGCTTTTTCATTGTTTACTTAATAACGACAAAAATGGAGGAGTCTTCTTTTGCTCAGAAATTGCTCGGATTTGTACAGGTCAAAGAGGAGGATAACTGTGGCTCCTAATTTTCAGGGATAAGTGTTGGTCCATCATTTGCTTTATGCTACCATGATTTAGGAGATTAGAATGAGCCTTGCAGGGATAAACACTAATTAAAAAACTGAACATGTGTCCTAGGATTATGGCCCTCATTTCCACTTGCTCTGTTTTGTGAGGAAGTATGTACATTTGGTTAAAAAGTTCACGTTTTGTGTCTCTCTGAAAGGAAAAGAAAAGCTCATTATGAGGACTTGAAGAGCCAATCCTATAGGACTCAATGTCCCCCGAAGTGGAAACTAAATTTGAAGTGAATGTTTATCTCATTACTAGATGAGTCTACTTGCTCTATTGTATGTCATTTCAGGTTTGGGAGCTTCTGGAGAAGGCATTTCCAGCCTTGCAAAAGACTGCATAATGGGATGCATGTTGGGTTGACTGCCCCCCAAAGGGATTGTGTTGCTCAGCTTTGAAGATTGAAGATTTGCAAAGTTGAAGTAAAGACTGAAGACTTGTAGCCTGAAGCCTTGCAGACTAAAGAATTGCTGATTTTGAAGACATGAAGATTTTCAGATTTGAAAGACTCCAACTTGGATAAAGTTTAGCTGTGTATGATCCTCTTCCCTTAGCTTTGTCAAGGACGACAAAGTCTAGGGGGGGAGAGTGTTGGGTAGTAGGGTATGCACAGACCCTCTGGTGCATAAGAACCCTCCCTAGACCATGAGAAATAACCTTTTTGTATATATTTGAGTGTCACATGTGAACACTCTCCTAAAAGAACTTTTTAATATTTCCTCATACTATAGGATATTAGACTTGAGAAGCTTTCACCTTTGTGGCTCTTCTAGAAGATTCCCCACGTAAAAAATGCATGCCCTTCATTGGGATTTGGTTGTTACCATTTTGATCTTAGAATATCCTAGAAGATATGGCAGTTAGAGAGAGAATCACCTTTTTGACTTTTCAAAGAGGCACATGGGGAATAGAGCTTAGCCTATAAATATAAGCTCATTTTTGTAAAGAGGGGAGCTTTTGGTCGACATGTTCTCATGTAATATCTCTTATCATTGGAAGAGGCTCTCATTTACTCCAAGACTTGTTACATTTACATGTATTGTTATCTTTGTGAGTGTGTGAGAGTGGTGTGTGTGTGCCTATGCATGTCTCTCCTTTGTGTGAGTAGAGTAGTTGCATTCTCTTGTATTTTCCTCATGGACTAGGATGCTTGACTCCCTATTCTCCTTGTTTTCAAGCATGTGGCAAAGCATGGGGCTGTTGCCAATGGCTTGAACATGTGGGAGGTAGGGGTGGATGAGAGGAGAGTCACTCTTGAGCTTTCCTTCTTGCTTCCATGCAAGGTGGAGAGGGTTCTTGGTCATTCCTTGCTACAACCTCAACATCCCATGACATAAAATGCTAGAAGCAATAATCACATCACCATTTGATAGATCATGAATTTTACACCTATCATTTTCACAACCAAGCCAATCTTGGTTAAAGCTGAAATGGATAACACATTCTTCTTGATCCCTGGCACAAATAAAGCATATGACAAAGTGAAAGAACTACCATCAGTAGTAGTCAGAATGATCTTAACGACTCCCATGATAGGATAAGAGGAGTTTTTGGTGCATGTGATAGTATTCCTTGTAGGGCAGGCTCGAGTGAAGTGAAGAAACTGCACTGCGAAGTAATATGTTTGGTTGCCCCACTATCAAAGTAACAAACATCTAAGTCTACTACAGACATACAAACAGTAGTAAACGCCCATTCTTCATTCTACACTAGATTAGCAAACTCTGTTTTCGGTGTGGAGGCCTCTGCAACAACCATTCTAGCCTCCTTCTTGAGAAGATGGGTTGCTCATCTGGGTTGCTCATGAGAAGATGGGTCAAAACTACAAACAGTAGTAAACACCCATTCTTCGTTCTACACTAGATTAGCAAACTCTGTTTTCGGTGTGGAGGCCTCTACAACAACCATTCCAGCCTCCTTCTTCTTTGCCTCTTTAGCAATCAGGTTTAGACAGATCTTAATAACATGATCATTTGCTTTATAGTATTTGCAAAACAATTTTTGCTTTTCTGATTTCTTCTCATCTTTATTTTCCTTCTTCAAATGTGCAGCATTTGCAGATTTCTGCTTAGTAGTAGAAGAACTCCATTTACATTTGCCCTTCTGACTAGCTAGGAAAGCTTGATCTACAACACGCATAATAGACATGTTTTGCCCAGACTGGTCTTCCTGCAACAAAATAGACACTAACTCTTCAAATGTTAAGGCATCTGGATTGCCCTTCATCATCAAAGGAAGAGTAGAAGCAAAACTCTGATATGAGACAGGAAGACCATTCAGAAGAGTCTGCACAAGCAAACTGTCAGGAAGGACTTCATCTGCAAAAATCAACTGTTCCTTCAAATCCTTGATCTTTGTCAGAAAACTATCCATAGAATCCTGTTTGGAATCCTCTTCTCTGGTTCTTGAAGTTCCTATAGCACTCATCTATTGTGTGATTAGATAGTCCACATATCTTGCATGGGGAAGAGTTGAAAGGTCTCCCCCTACCTTGCTTACCTCCTCTTCCTCTTCCTCTTGAGTTCCTACCTCCCCCTGCATAGTTAGCTTGAGAAGTAGCACCTTCATCTTCAAACTTCTTGCTCTTTCATTTATCCTTAGACTTTCCTTTATCTGTATAGAGGGTAGAAGGATTTTTACCTCTTGATGGTTCACCATTTTTTTGAGCTTGGCCTCATGGGTCAAGAGTTGCCCCATGAGAGTGGTTAGATCAGGGATTTGCATATCCACATAAAGATCCATTGTAGTTGTGAAGGATTCCCACTTATCATCTGTCTTGATGCCATTGATTATCTATCTCACTATTTGCTCCTCTTCAATCTCCTCTCCTATGCTTGCCAACTGATCAGGCACATCCTTCACCTTGGTCACATACTCTGAAACATTCTGCTTAGGTTCCTTCTTTTGAGTAGTAAACTCCATCCACGATTGATTTTTCTTAGCTCTTGTATTGGAAGAAAAGTATGAAGATAGAGTACCCCAAGTCTCTTGGGAAGTTTTGCAATTCCTAATATGAGGAAGAAGGAAGTCAGAGATAGAGTTAAGTAGATATGACCTGGCTAAAGCATCTTTGGCATGCCATGAGTTGAGTCTTTCTTGCTCCTCTCTTGTAGGTTGATATTTGCTTCTAAATGTGGGCATCTCCTCATATGTATCCATAGAGACTTCTTCCTTGTAGATAGGTCTTCATCCTCAAAGACCATGCTGGATAATTATTCATGTCCAATTTTTCAATGAAAGAATGGAAACCATCTCAAATTTTACCTCAACTTGCTCTGATACCACTGTTGGAAGAGATGGATGGATACCTCAAGGAAGTGAAGTGGTACTGCTAAAACCTGCTTTGTACCAGCCCTGATGCACTTCATAGTTATAAAGTAGGCTATTTTAGCTTGCAAATGACACCAAGAAAGTACCTATGTACTTTGTAATTGATACTTGAAACAATTAATCCAAAACATACTAGTTCAAGAATAATTAGTGTTGAGAAACTTATTATTTTACTCCATACACCTGTTGGTTTTTTTACTTAGAGCTCATAGCACAGTAACGATTGGCAAACTTCCTTTTGGGAGAGTTCAATCAGCTTAGATAGTTAATGATTGCAAATGGAATCATTTAAAATGATCAACTATGCCCTGAGAAATAACTTTAGCAAATCAGATCTTACCCCCGATATTTTAGGGAACAACTAGTAGATGACCAGTGAGCACTTCGAAGGTGATTTCTCCATGATGCCTGAACCAAATGGCTTGAAATTTTTATCAGCACAAAGTAAACTTCAAGTTGGTTCCAACAAGCCAAATTTTATGGTTGAGTATTCACTAAGATATGACCAGAAGAAGTTGACTATTTTGAGTAGTCATAGCAGAGAAGTAGACAGAGATGTTCAATGAGCTATATGTATTACTACAAAGTCTTTTATATGTGTTACTTCTAAGTTTGAATTTTGAATTAAAAATTTGGCTCCAATCAAAAGGTGACTCCACTGAAGATATTCGCTCAACTTGAAGTCATAGGTCATATTCTTCCTAACTCCATGAGTTATTAGCTTTTACAAGATTCTCCAAAGAATTAATGTTTAACAATGGTAAATGATCAAGTAGTTACAAGCTATAGTTCACATGAATCATCAAGTGCTAGTTCCACACAATGTCTTCCATGCTAAGCCAAATGTATAGGCTTGAACATTTGCACCAACAATAGTAGTACCATTGGCTCCTGATGATTAAGTGATTCCTTCTTCTTCACTAACCTCTTGTTGAGCAGAAATAAGAACAAGGGTTCTTCTAGAAGATGAAGCAGCCTCTTCTATGAATTGTCTTGGATAAGTGCCATTGATAATATTCCATAAGTCCTTTGATACTAAGAGATTCATCATAAAACTCCACATTGGATGATTAGACATGCCCTGAAGCTTGTCTTCATTCTCAATTCTATAATCACTCATCTTGTTAACGGTGTATGTCAACTATGCTCTCATACCAAATGTTGGTATTCTAAGATCTAATACCATATGTTGGAAGTGGGGTGCGCCATAATAAGAATAAATCACATGTTTACACGATCTTCTAACAGATGAACCTTAACATATACACCTTAATACTCAAAAGAAAGATGAGTGAGAGATAGAGAGATAATAGGCAAGATTTCAAATGTAAAGGTAAGCTATGAGGCTCACCTACACTAAGTTATACATGAATGTCAAATTAAAATGTGTGTATATGATACAAACTAACAATATCTGAATCTGGCACAAGCAGGAACTAGATACAAGAAATTGTGTGCCTAAGAGGTATGAAGAGTGTGTGTGTGTGTGTGTGAATATGGAGAATATGAACATTTTAGAACTATTTTATAGCAAACCTGAGTTTTGATAAACCTAAATAAAAAACGAGCGACCTAGCAAGTAAGAATAGAAATAGACTTGCTACTCATAGTAAATCAACAATGGATGTTGATGGTAAGCAGGCATAATCTCCTCTAGATAATTACTAAGACGTAGACCACAACTCCTCCAAGAGTGTGAGAACTCCACCTCCAAGATGGAGCACCTCCTCATCCTTTAAGTTGTGTTGAGCCTCCTTGAAGCTTGTACCTGAATAGGCATGAAGGTTGGTGAAGATACATTTGACGTGGGCACAATGCCTATTACATCAATATGAGTTATCTTGGAGGCATCGGGTGGGTTTTTGGGACACTCTCGTATGGCATGCTCTTTTCCACATCTAGAGTAGTATCCTTGAACTGTGAAATAATGTGGTTGTCTTGTAGGTAGGAGGTGGGGCACTCTCTTATGAAGTGGTCTCCTTAACATATAAAACATTGTTCTCTAAGGGCCTATGGTCTCATTTGGGGTCTGGGGTTGGGATTGGTGTACATCATATTCGCATATTATGGTTCCCGATTAGGTTCCACTATGGGTGCTTTGTAGGGGTAGGCTTCATGGCATTCTAGGGACTTTGTGTAGTATGCTAGTGGAGTATCTCCTTGCATAGAATGGAAGCTTTGAGCATTGAGATAATTTTTGGTGATTAGTGGGGATGTTGGTACTAATGCCATGTTGTATCCTTGGCTGATGCATATTTCATTGAGATTACATTGTGTGTACCTAAGCATGAACTTAGGGACTTCTAGCAAAAGAGACTATTCCTCTATCACCAACAAGTGCATATAGTGGGGATTACACATTTAAATTATCAATCTGAGAAGTATCTCGAACCTAACCGAGTGTATGAAGACATGCACTTGCACAATGTTCATTGAAATGAGATAGCTATTATGGAATGCAAATGAGTATTATCACATAGATTCATCACTCTCACGGGTGGAAATGGTGTCGGGATACATGAAACAATAGTAAATACAAAAAAGGACTTTTCTCTCAGTTCCAAACTCAAAATATCATTAGTAGTGGGTTGTTTTCGAAGCTCTCGATGAGACACATCCCGATGGTAGTTTTTTCTGATTCTGACAAATCTACTTCAAGATCTGGGCAAAAAACAGAGTTATGCAACTCACCTAGTTTCATCACCCACCTCCTCACACCTCACACACACATTACACACTTCAGAAAAGCAATGAATTGGATAGACAACACTTCCATGCACCATCTATTGGAAGATCCTGTAAACCTGTGATTTATTTTTGTTGTGGCCCACCCTACTTCCAACATCTGGTATCAGATCTTAGAATACCAACATTTGGTATGAGAGCATAGTTGACATACACCCTTAGCAAGATGAGTGATTATAGAATTGAGAATGAAGAAAAGCTTGAGGGAAACTATCCAATGTGGAGTTTTATGATGATGAATCTATTAGTATCAAAGGACTTAAAGAATATTGTCAATGGCACTTATCCAAGGCCAAGAAAAGTCATACAAGAGGCTACTTCATCTTCTAGAAGAACCCTTGTTCCTATTTTTGCTCAACAAGAGGTTAGTGAAGAAGAAGGAATCACTTCATCATCATGCGTCATTGGTACTACTACTAGATTGCATCCTATAGAAGAGAAATCCAAATGGGATTCAAGGGATGCACTAGAACTTTCATATATTTCTATGGGAGTCAAGAGGCATATTATTCCCCAAATCAATTCATGCAAAACCTCTCTTCAAGCTTGGTTGAAGTTAGAGAATTTCTATCAAAGCACAAACCATGCTAGGAAAGCTCATCTAAGGAGACAACTAGCCAACACAAGGATGAAAGTTGGTGAATCATTTCAATCACATATTTTGAAGCTTAAAGATTTATGAGATGAGTTACTAAATGTTGGAGTCAAAATCTTAGATGAAGGGATGGTAAAAACACTTCTAAGCTCACTTCCATCTACAAATCATGCTTTTGTTACCTCTTTATCTCTCTCGAAGAGCTACAGTTCCTGTTACTTCAAGATGAATGTAACAATCCAAGAAGGAATGTAAGTCACTTACTCCTAAGTCTTCTATTCCTTTTCCTAATGATTCCTCTACACCCAAAGAAATTTCTTCAACTACATCTGATTCAAAGAAAGGAGTATGCCACTACTGTAAGAAACTAGGTCATTTTATAGCAGAATGCAAAGTAAGGAATTTTTAATGAGAAGCAGACAACATCAGGTAATAATGGTGAAGCTGGTCGAAAACCTAAATCTTCAAAGGTAGATTCATATGCATGTATTACTATTGAAGAAGTAGATTTTGATCAGGTAGCATTACATGCAAATTCAAATAATCCTTTGATTTTTTATTATGAAGATACTAAGCATATGATAGGTTGCAGAAGGGCATTTTCTTCCCTTTCTCACTCTTCAGGGAGAAGAGTAAACATTGCAGATGGTCATGATTTGGATGTTGTAGGAATTGAAATAAACCTTAAGTCCAGAGTAGGTGGAATTTCAAAATTTCCAATGTTCTTTATGTTCCAGACATGAAGAAGAATTTGCTCTCTCTACTTTCTTGTCAGATGGCTATAAATTTGTTTTTAAGAAAGATTCATGTCAGATCCTCTCACCTGATGAGGACATTGTCTACTCCAAGGTGAAAATAAAAGTTGCATGTATATATTGTCCAAAATAAGTAATGCTAATGTTGCTAGGTCTTCGACACCTAAGGAGAATATGAAGTTATGGCATGCTAGATTTGGTCATATTAGTTACATAGCTCTAAAGCATATCAAAGATCAAGGTATGGTGGAGAGTTTGCCTACTTTTGCTTTACCAGATGATGCAGAGTCATGTTAAGGATATTGTTACAAGGCTGAGGGAGCGAGACAACCGCAACCGCAGAAGAAAGATAAACAAGACTTGTGGCTGAAATGACGGAGATGTAGGAAATTTCGCAAGAGTCGGTAGATGAAGAATGCGAGAGCAATAAAAAGCAGGAGACAGGAAGAGAAAAGAGTTCTGTCGTCGCGTCGTCGCTTTGTTAGACTGGTGGAGCAGAGTTTACTGTGTTAACAGACTCTTGGAGTAATAGTTAACTGGAATTTATTTGAGAGAGACAGAAGGTTAGATACGTCTCTGTTCTGTTGAGTACTGTAGTGAATAGAGTTGATCATATCGAAACTGAAGTATTCAGAGACCGCGAGTATCATATTTTAAGACGGTGTATAAGATATTGTTGAGTATATTGAGTACTATTCCATTCTACTCATATTTTATTATTCTGCTATTCTTTGGTTGAACCTATTCTCATTGGGTAGTTTGTGATGTTGTGAGTCTAATTGATGATCGGTTGTATACGATGCGGTATCTTTCGGCTGTGAGATTGTGTATTGATTGTCCTGCGTGAGACTGTGTAAGAACAGAGTTTAGTACCTTTTCGGTTAAGTAACCAGGATTTTATATGGTAATCGGCGATCATTGAGTATTCGACAAGGATCTGTGTGTGGACAGAAGTCTTAGTAAGTCATTAATTGCGGTAGAAATCTATGATCTGAGTCAGTATACGAAAAGTTTAATATAATCTCGATCCGAGTTGTCTGTGCATTTCGTTCGGTGTGTTTAGTTGTCACATGAAATCGTCTTATTGAGGAGTATTTTGAGAAGAGCGTATTCTCGTAGTTGTAAGTTTCGGCAGAATCACTGTGCTATTACCATAAGTATATTCATGGCCGAACATTCTGACGCTTATCATACCGAGGAGTAGTCAGTATTCAAACTCACCCCCTGTGTTGAGAAGTGAGAAAATACTTGCGATTGTGTAAGGGATTGGGAAAATAGTACAGGGCCTCTATTTAACAGACCCCTACCACTCCCAAGAACCCGAGGACCCGATAATACTCGTCCGAAAGTTGGATTGAGTTATTATTGTCTAACATTTGGCGATTCCGCTGGGGAAGTGGCATTGAGATTGCCTGGTATTTTGTTCAAATTAAAATTTTGTTGGAAGGACAGTAGCAACAGAATCAGATTGTTGCGATACTATGTGTTCGTAATACTATATGATCAGTACGGAAATGCTACATGCCGATTACTCGATCAGGAGAAAAGTATCCCAAGAATCATCAGTTAGGGATATTAAGAACAACTTTGGGAGGTACTAGTACAATTAGACCTGACCCAGTTGTCGAAAAAGTGACAAACGATAACACTGATTCCGGTGAAATTACGGTAGAACGTAGCACATCTCTAGAATTGCTTGGTGTTACTACGGTACAGACTGTCGAAAATACAGCAATTTTAGAACCGACCAAGACGCAGTTGGAATCTAGCCTAAAAGTCTTTGGAATAGATTCAGATACGATTAGAAACACTTTAGGGAAGGAAATTAATACAGGCGAATCTACGTTGTATCCAGTCACGATTTTGAATCCTTCCGGTGGAACTTCGGTAAGAAAAACACAGTTTTTCGGTGACGATTCAGCACTTTCGGCTGAATCTTCAGCTCAACTACAACGTTTGGGAGCAAGTCCTCCTACTTTGGATATCAAGGAGGAAGGAAGACTATTCGAAACAGAAATTCGCAATATAGTAAGTAAACTAATTGCACCGGAAAGTGTGCCATTAGGCGAAACAAATTCCGGTAGTTCAGAAACTCCAACCAGAATTACCGAAGGAGTGTATAATACATTTACGATGAATGAACAACTACAACGACAAGTAGGTCAACCCAGATTGGCTTCAACAGGAGTAACATACACAAAGTTTAGTGGGTTTCCAGGAGATGACCCAGATGCTCACGTACGCACCTTCGAAATCAGTTATGCTGTCCTCAACCATCCACCGGATCCGGCGTACAAAGCAATTGTTTTTCAATCTACACTTGTGAATGAAGCAGCAAGATGGCTTACTGAATATGATATTAATCATTTCGGTACTTATGAAGCAGTACGAGACGCTTTTCTGCAGCGATTCAGGCTGAAAAAGAATCCTGCAGAGATCTTTGAGTATTTACAGAATAATAGACAGAAACCAAATCAAACTGTACAAGAGTATGCTACCCTTTTCAGGACTCATTTAAGGCAGTTACCCCAGGCCCATGCTAATTTACCAGACGATGTTATTACACAGTGGTTTATCAATGGTTTGCTTCCTCAACTTAGGCAAATCATGATTATAAGATGTGTAGGAGCCATGATCCTCGACGCAGTGATAGCAATGACCCTTCAGCTAGAAAACAAAGTTGGAGGATTTTCAGAGGATTTGGAATGGATTAAAACAAACAAACATGTGGCTGAAGATATAACTAGGCAAGTATATTGCACCACCTGCAAGAATTCAGGACATACAAGTGCCCAGTGTGCGTTAAATCAGACTTATTGCGCCATCTGTAACATTGTAGGACATACCACTGAGAATTGTGCATACAATGCTAGAAGACAAGGAGCAGCAACAGTTAATGCAATTATTCAAGAGCAAGGGCAGTCATCTAATCAATATGTACCCCCACATTTGAGACACAATCAACAACAAGGGTATCGACATTATCGAGGACAGAGGAACAACAACTATAACACACCACGCTGGCAGAATGGACCACCACCGGAAAATCAAAATTTACCACCACCTCGATGTCATTTCTGTGGACAATTGGGCCATATTAGAAGATTCTGTAGAGATGCAGCGGAATATGATCAAAGGAAAAAGGAACGTCAAAACCCAATGGCCAATGTGGTAACAATCACACCTGTAGAGACGCAGACAGCAGCAGTTCAAACGCGTTCCGGTAAACAATTGCAACCAGCAGCAGAATTATTTGAGCCAGGGATACGTGAACAACACAGAATGTATCATAAGGCTAGCCAGTGGACTACCGTAGAACCACCTGTTTTTCCAGAACCTACTCCAGTGATCCAGTCCCCGGATACCACACAAGTTCTTGCTGACAATACAAAAGCAGGTACATCATCTGCAGTAGAATTACCACCTTCAGACCAAGCTTCGTCTTCAACAGTTAAGGAAGAGGCAAATCAAGTGCAACCAACTTGGGATATATTGTCAAAAGCATCCATCACACTGCCTTTCGGGCAATTACTGGCATTAGTACCAGGAATACGCCAACAATTTCAACAACAGTCTGCTACAAAATCTGCTTGCATTCCGGCTACCGCAACAGTACAACCGGAACCAGACTCTACGGTAGATCACTCAGTTCCTCTGATTACGGTATGGTTTCATAAACATCAAATTCCACAAGTTTTAATTGATGGGGGGTCCGGCGTGAATATTGCCACTGCGTCACTTTGTAAAAAGTTAGGATGGACTAAGATAGAACCAATTCAATTCTTTGTTAGGATGGCTGATCAATCCAGAGTTCATCCAGTAGGACTGGTCCGAGATATACCTATAACTGTCCAAGACACAACATTCAAGATGACTTTTGTTGTTCTTGAATTGCTGGAATCCACCCTAGACTACAATCTACTTTTCGATCGTCCTTGGTTAAAACAAGCCAAGGTAATTCAAGACTGGTCAGCTCAGGAACTTACATTCAAAGATAAAAACCGCAAATGTGTTGTAAAATTAGATGCTATACAACCCTGTGAGTTACATGCTCGACCATATTTCGCCGAACCAGTCCATATGTTAGATGGATTGTCGGATGACGAAGAAGAAGAATTTCTGAAGAATAATGTTGATTTGATGACAGTAGGAACTATTGATCTACAGTCTGTGGTAGATACTTGGAATGCTTCAGTATGTACAGTAATACCCATTGTCGAAGAAATTAAGGAGGAAAATACCATTTCGATTCAAGGTAATGAATTACAGCAGCTTCTCGAACCTTCCGCTGATACAGAGAAACATCAACAATTTTATGTTCCAGAAGATCAGTTAATTACTTATAATCTTGGAGATGAAGACCACCCTCGTCCTGTAAAGATAGAGCAAAACTTACCTGAAGCTTTTCAAGCAGATTTAATCAAGCTACTCCAAGAATTTACTGACGTCTTTGCATGGGATTACAAAGACATGAAGGGCCTGGATCCTCGTATCTATCAACACAGAGTTATGCTAAAACCAGAAGCAAAACCGATAAGGCAAACCAACTACCGGATGAACCCACATTATGCATCTCAGGTAAAGGCTGAACTTGATAGGTTATTAAAAGTGGGATTCATAGTACCAATAGAACATGCAGAATGGATTTCACCAATTGTAATTGTACCAAAGAAAAACAAGCAATTGAGAATTTGCGTAGATTATCGGAAATTAAATGCTGCAACAATACCGGATCCTTTTCCGATTCCTTTTTTGGATACGATGCTTGATAAAGTAGCAGGTCATGAGATGTATTCATTTCTAGATGGATACAGTGGATATAACCAAGTAAGAATGGCTGAAGAAGATATACCGAAAACTGCATTTATTACAAATTGGGGTGTTTTTGCTTGTACCGTAATGTGGTTTGGATTGAGAAATGCACCAAGCACATTTCAAAGATGTATGCAGGAAATATTTTCTCCTTATCTTACCTCATTCATGCAAGTATACCTTGACGATTTTTCAATTTTCGGTAAAATGATCGCACATCTAGTACATTTACGATGTTGTTTTCAGAGATGTAGAGAATATAGATTGTGTTTAAACCCAAACAAATCTGTGTTTGCGGTTTCATGTGGTAAATTACTTGGTCATATCATATCAGCACAGGGTATTCAAGTTGATCCCGATAAAATTTCAGCAGTATTAGAAGCTCCGGTGCCTAATACACCTAAGGAAGTAATGCGATTTATGGGACAAGTGAGATGGCATGGAAGGCATTTACGGTGGCTTGCTCATGTGGCAATACCACTGAACAAATTAATTTCCAAAACTGCAAGGCAATTTGAATGGACTCAGGAATGTCAGATAGCATTTGATCGATTGAAACAGTTATTAACACAGATTCCCATTTTACAGCCACCAGATTGGGATCACCCATTTCACGTATTTGTTGATGCATCTGATATAGCAGTAGGAAGTGTACTGATGCAACAAACAGATAAATGGTTTAGACCAGTATACTATGCTAGCAGAAGATTAGCACCTGCAGAGAAGAACTACTCGGTAACTGAGAGGGAATGCTTAGGATTAGTATATTCGGAAAAAAAATTCAGACATTATTTATTGGGCCGAAAATTTACATTTCATGTCGATCACGCTGCACTGGTTTACTTGGTTCGATAACAACATATCGGTGGCCGCCTAGCACGATGGGTTCTACTATTGCAAGAATTCGACTATGATGTTGTTCATCGGCCAGGTAGTTCACATGCTTTAGCAGACTTTTTGTCACGCTTAGATTCAGGTGAACCTCCGGTTGGTATAAATGATACAACGCCAGCCATTTATACTTCAGAACCAACTACTGAAGAATTGTCAAACCAACCAGTGCCAATTACGTATTATGATCAGTTATTGACCTTCCTTTCAAGTGGATATCTACCTTCTGAAGTCCCCACAGCTACACGCCGAAAAATTGCAGGTTTTAGTCGACGATTCCGGTTAGTTGCTGGAGAATTATATTATACAGATCATACCGGAATCCTACTTCGCTATATTCCACCACATGAAGTTAACTCAGTTATCACTTTGGCTCACTCAATTCCTTCCGGTGGACATTTTGCAGCAGATCTTACTCACCGAAAAATTCTGCAAAGTGGACTTTGGTGGCCAACTATGTATAGAGATATATTAGAATTTATCAAAACTTGTGATAGCTGTCAAAGAACTGGACAACCACTACAACGCCATTACTTTCCACTTCATCCAGTACTTCCTTTAGAACCATTTCAGAAATGGGGTCTTGATTTCATTGGGCCAATCACACCTCCCGCAGTATTCAGCAATAACAGGTATATATTGACTTGCACAGATTACGCAACCAGGTGGGCAGAAGCATGGCCTTTACGCTCAGCTACAGCAGTTGAAGTAGCGAAATGTCTATTAACAGATGTCTTTCCAAGATTTGGATTGCCACTAGAGCTTGTTTCAGATCAGGGTACCCATTTTATGAACAAGCTGATGAAAGCATTAACACAGTCATTCCAGATCAGTCATAAATTCAGCTCACCATATTATCCTCGTGCAAATGGATTGGCAGAAAGTACCAACAAATCTTTGCTAAATATGCTTCAGAAATTGACTAGAGAAACACCGGAAAGATGGGATCAGTTGCTACCTGCAGTCTTATGGGCCTATCGCACTACATATAAGGTAACCACCGGCTTGACACCATTTAAGTTAGCCTATGGAATAGAAGCAATAGCTCCGATGGAAATTGTAATACCAAGTTTAAGAGTAGCAACGTCTCAGAAGCTTTTACCCGAAGAGTCATTGGTATTTCGGTTGGAAACACTTAGAGAATTAGATGAACACCGATGGCTCAGTTTCCTAACTATGAAAGAAATTCAATTAAGACAGGCCACGACACACGACCGAAATTTAAAGACTCCAGTATTTTCGGTAGGACAGCTTGTTCTTTTTTACAATGCGAAGTCCATTCAAGATTTCAGAACAAGTTGGTCCGGCCACTTTTCGATTGACTACATTGACTGGACAACCACTTCCAAAAGCGATAAACGGTTCAAAGCTACGGCCGTATCAAGTAGCGCCACCTCGGCTATAACAAGGGTACACAGCGTACCACAAATTTTTTAATTTTTCTTTAATTCTTTTTGTTTTTATTCGGTGTAATCAATAAAGTAAGTGTAATCGCCGTACTTTAATATCTATTTATGTCCAGCAGCCCGCTCCTTTTTCTCTCTTTGCATGCACGCACGTCAGATATAGACATTACTGTCCGTTTTGTGTAATTAGTGCCGTTTTAAATATTCTCTGTATAAATTTCTTATATAACTCACTTAAACTCGCCGGATAGGTAATTTAGTCTTTTGCGACCACAGCCATATTTTCTGAATACTTGTGTTCTGCGTCTTGCATCTCTGTGTAATGGAATCCCTAGCAAACTATACAGCCTTTGCCGATGGTATCCCTGCTGAAGTAGGAAATTATTTGCATGTACGAGGATTGGGTAGTTTCGCCGAGCTGCCCTGGCACTCAGTAGAAGCTCACCCCTTCTTCGCACAGATCATTTCCGCTATCGCTCGAGTATCTCCCACTGAGAAACGATGGGTTTTCCTTTCCTTACCGTCTAGAACTGTGATCACATTCCAAGTGTTTGCAGAAGTTTACCATTTGACTCCACAAGGCCGCGAGAATGTTCCCATGATCTCAGCAACCCGAATGGCAGAATTGTTCCCGCGATTTTCATCTAATGAATACGCCATTCTCTGTCGACCAGAACCTGAAAGAACTGCACTACAATTCCTCGTTGCTATACTCAACTTTCAGAAACGTACCTATGGTATCTCTCGACCATTTTATTCTGCCATAGATATAGCTGCCCGAGAACCTGTTAACTTTGCGTCGTTCTTCTTTCAACGTATTCATAAGGAGTGCGTCTCAATTATGAAGCAAGTTAACAAAGGTAAAACACCGAGGTCTCGATTACCACACATTCTGTCATTTCTGTTCCCAACCATAATGCAAGCGCAACCACCACCAAGAGGACCAGTGTTACAGATTGAAGAATCAACGCAACCTTTAGATGAAGACGAAGAAGATGAAGAAGAAATTAATCAGTTATTTAGAAGAAAACGGATCAGAATCAGTTCTTCTGAAAGTAAGAATGCAGGTTCAGTCGAACAAGAGACTATGCATTTTTCAAAAAGAATTTGGTTTCTTATATTCAGCCATACAAGGGGGGTGATGAACCTTCTCAAACCCTAAGAGATGTAGATGAGGAGAGAGTTACATTACCTATATCAGTATCAATTCCATCATCAGTATCTCTTGAAGTTTGGACTCGCAAAGTTGGAGAAGGTTCCAAAGTTCCAAAAGAAAGAGATACGAAAGAACCATAAAGGATACCACCACTTTTCAAAGATATGCCAAAGTGGTTATATCAAACCTAGATGGATAAAGGTATAAAGGAATACACTAGAAGAACCAAAAGTCAGACAAGAAGACAACAAGAAGACCAAGTAAACTATGCAGAACATTTTGAGAGTCATAATATTTTAGTTGAGAATGAACGGGCTAGCGTTCAAGATGCACTAAAAAGTGATATGATTATCACAAGTCCCAAGATTGATTTCAAGTACAGAGATGATTGCATCTACATGACACATCATAAATACATTGAGAAATTATTGGAAAGGTTTGAGATGACAGATTCCAAGCCCAATGGCGCGAGGGGACTTGGTCTAGAACAATCTCTTTTGGAATATGGATCTCAATTTGAACCCGCCAAGGGTAGCCTGAAAAGCAAATAAATCTTTTTGAAAAATCTCTTTGCAAAATCATTGGGAAATAAATCACGAAGTAATGCCGATTAATTTGCGATCCTCTAGTTTTATGTGAAGTTTTTCATAAGCGATTGATTGCCTATGATTTTAGCTTTTGCTTTTCATGCTTTTCAAGAGGAATACTCGACTATATAAGAAGGACCAATCCTCATTGTTTAGAATCATCCCAAGTTCTCAAGGAGATCAAGGTGATCCCAGTGATGAGAGCCTAGGCTTTACAACAAAATCAAGTAGACAAAGAAAGGTCCACGAAACATAATGAAATCAGAGAGTCAAGTAGAAAGAACAAATTTTGGAAAGACTCATGAGAGAGAGTCAAGAGAAAGTGGAATAGGAAATTAGTTGAATTCAAAGGGAGCTTAAAAGAGACCAGGGCAAAAATCCTAGAATTAACTCCATGGGAATTACTAGAAGCTCCCCCGTTGCCAAAGCTAGGATCCATTTTAGTCGAACCCATCCTAGAGAACTTAGATATGATGCTTAGGGCCTATCAAGCTAGATTGAGAGAAGGAACCAACATCATGGAATTAGATGAGTTATCCAAGAGAAAACCTAGAAATAAAAAGAACCAATCTTTGCATGAAAAAGGTTGAACTAGCCCATGCTATGTTTGAAGCAACCCAATACATTAACTAGAGTAATCTGGTTAAGCGAGAGTTGCACTTCTAGGGACCGCTAGAGAGATTAGAACAACTAGTGTCAAAATCAGATCATTTAGTACCCAAAAAGGCTCAATCCTTAAGGAGCATACCAAGACAACTCTCATTGATAATATCACAAGTTCCCCATTCTAAAGAAAATGGACTTTCTCCCTCCATTCAAAAGTATTCACAAGGATTCTTGAGAGAGATTCAAGAAGAGAAATGAAGATTACAACAAAGAAATCCACCACCTATCTAAGAGATCAATGATCTTCACTATCAGTTTCCTCAAGACATCCCTTCTATATTTGGAGAGCAAGAATCTTACTTTAAAAGAGTTGTTTTGGGAAGAACATTCATGATACAATTTCAAATAGTGCACGATTGGCGAAGCGATTCCTTATACTTGAAGCATCTAGGAGTCACCACGAAAGTCAACATCAAGGATAATTCCCATCGAGATGTACCTCCATTACAATGGAATACCATCCATAGAATGCCCGAGGAGACAGTGTTAGTGCAATTCATGGCTTAGGTGCTATGCAACACCTTAGATCTATCCAAGCCCTAGCCTATGCACCTATGATATTTCCTAATAAAGAGTTCGAACCTCATGGTTGGACAGAGATATTAGCCACCATGGATATAGTAGTGAATGAGGAACAATGTACACCCATTATGTTGAGGAGGGTTATGATATCTCAATATTCATGGTATAACCTCTTGTGGTTGAGCTTGTCTTAGTGCAGTGCGATGATTTAGCAGAGGAGACAATACAAGTAAGTGATGACTTAGAATCCATCCTCATGGAGCCCTTTTTCTCTTCAGAAGACGAATACCTATACTTGGTGGAAGCCAAAATTCATGATCAAGTTGAGTGTAACCAAGAGGAGACACTAAATAGACCAACAAAACCAAGCTTGAGAAGAAAAAGGAGTGAAGAAAGGCTCCCACACAAGAAGAAGATCGAGAATCACTATTTGAAGTGCCAAAAATTTTCAAGAAATATGAATTTGAGGAAAGCACAATCATGATGAAAATGCCCAAAAGAGAAGTCCTCATAGGAGAAGCTTATGATAACAAAGAACAAACTAAGAAGATTATGATCATGGTTGAAGAAGGAGAATAAGACATGATTTAAATGAAATGACGAACAAGAGTTAATAGTGTTATTGAGAGAGTATAGAGATGTCCTTGCTTGGAGCTACAAGGACTTAAAAGGAGTGGATCTGGACATTTGCTCTCATAGGATCCCCATGACACTAGAATCCAAGCCAACCAAACAAAAGCCTTACAAGTACAATGGCAACTATATCTACGAATAGAACATGTAGAATGGGTGGCCCCCATCATTGTAGTTCCCAAGAAGAATGGAAAGTTGCACATATGCATTAACTTGAAGAAAGTTAACACTGCAACCATATGAGATAGCTATCTATTTCCAATCACTGAGCACTTGCTTGAATGTGTAGCATGCAAGGAAGTTCATATCTTCCTTGATGGATATTCGAGCTACAATCACGTAACCATTGCCCCTGAATACCAACATAAGATGGCTTTTGACACTTAAGTGGGGTATCTTTGCATTTTGGGTGATGCCACTTGGGCTAAAAAATGCACATGTTACCTTTCAATGACTAATGTGTTATGGGTTTAAGAGCTTCTTGAGGAAGAAGTTGGAAGTCTATGTGGATGACTTGTGTGCCCATTCCCACATAAGAAAAATACACATCCCAAAACTAAGGCAAATCTTTGATAAACACAGAGAGTATCAAGTGTGCTTGAACTTTGAGAAATGTGTGTTCATGGTTAGACAAGGTAAAATTTTAGGCCACATCATGTCAAAGAATGGTATATCCATATACGAGGATAAGGTGAGAGCTATAGCTAAGTTACCTAGACTTGGGACAGTTAAAGAAGTATAGGCATTTATGGGACATTGTGGGTACTACCGATGTTTTATCCACATGTACACTATTATCACTAAACCACTGTACAACGTCTTGAATAACTTTGAGTGGAATGAGGAATGTGAAACTTCTTTTAATGAGTTGAAACAAAAATTGTGCTCAGCCCCGATTTTGACTATACTTGATTGGACTAAACCTTTCCATGTTCATGTTGAAGCTTCCAATTATGCACTTGGGTGTGTGCTCGCACAATCAATTGAAGAGAGGAACATAGATCTTCCAATAGCATATGCGAGTAGACAATTAAATGCGGTAGAAAGGAATTATACTACTATTGAGAGAGAGGGCTTAGGTATGGTCTATGCGGTCAAACATTTTAGACATTATTTGCTTGCAAATAAGTTCAAGTTCTTTATAGAGCACCAGACATTATTCTACTTAGTGAATAAGCCTTGTAATACTAGTAGGTTAGTTTGATGGTTTCTCCTACTTATGGAATACGATTTTGAAGTGGTAGTCAGGAAAGGAAAGACTCACCTTCGGGCTGATCACCTTTCATGATTGACTACTAGGGAACCCCCACAAGGAGTGTAGGGGTGGATCTGTCTCTTCCTATGGATGTGCTCTTTGAATGTGTTGGAATTTCCACTTGTAGTTGCATCTAAATGGGCTTATATCATTTCTATGTCTTCTTGTGAGCTAGGGGTATGAGTGTCCATGAGTCTCTCAGTTCTACTTTTTTCCTACACTATGCTCTCTAGTGGTGGTACTTGCATGGCTCTAGAATCTCCCATATTCCTTGATACACTCGATTCAGTACTTATGGATGGAATGGGGGGTTGCTTGATCTGTGGATCTGATTGTACTAAAGCATAAGCCAACATGAAAGAGACATCCCCACTTAAAGAACAAAATATCATTTTTGTGATGAATTGGGTGCTATGTAAGGCGTGATACTATTTCCAATTATTGATAGTAGATCTACATGTTATATGCTCCCATACATAAGGTAAGATGCCATATCGATCAATTTTTCTTTCTGCACACTATGCGACATACATTACAAAATGGTCTTTGAGGAATCGTGTGATGCTCTAAATGATGAAATGAAAGTACTACTACCAAATGGCTAGGGCAGTATGCATGTCAATATGAATTCCCATTTTCATCTATAGATCTCCCGAAGTAGTTGAGTCCATACTACCTTTCACTCATTCTTCCACTATACTCTCCTGTTTCATGATACTTGTCTCAAAATGAAGTGCATCTCGGATGATATCACTAGTAAGTTCAAATTCAATGTTATTACCTATCACATGTTTTGTTCTAGCAATAGTTTTCCTTTTACCAGCTACAAGGACTGTTCACACCTTTCCAAGTCAGGTCTCATGAATGGGAGCTTTAAGAAATACCCATATCCCAAATTTTCCCATATCTTCATGAATTTTTTATCACTCTTTTGTAGGGCTTCAAATTCTCTAGTGAAGAATAACATCTTATTTCCTTTTAGGCCCCATGTATAGAAGAAGATAAGTCCCCCTAGTTCCATAATTCTAAAGTATATCCTTCGAACCAATGGGGAATTGTAGGCTTAATAGATTTCTTTGGAAATGGCGGTGACTTGACCACTACCACCTAGCTTGATGATCTTTCCAATGCCATTTAACTATCTTGAAATGATTCAAAATCGAGTAGATGTAAGCAATACTGCAAATGGGTTTGTTTTTATAATTAGGAAGCAAGAACTAGTTCAATATAATCATGATTCACATCCCAAGTTCAAGCTGTAGCATGAGAGCTTTTCTTTATTGATCCCCAAAGGATCAATTGAAGTTTCTAAATTCTTGTTTAAGCAACAAACATGGGCTTATGATTTTGGAGTCACCAATAGGAAATCACATCAAGACCCAAGTGATTAAAGATTTTGTACGAAATTTAGAAGATATAATTACTCCTAGGGAGGTACATATGGTATAATATGAAGCAGGTGTTAGTACTAGAGCATACAGTGCATTGTACAATCTTTTGAAGTAGGCACTACGAAACAAAGGTGTTTTGCAAAGTATTTTTCCATGCCCTTATAAGGTATCTCTAAAGAAGAAGATGATGAATGAGGATGTAGGTAATACTCTTGGCAATTACTTGCATATAGAAGATGTTATGCCTGCATCCATTTATTATTCTTATACATCAAAGAAAGATTTTAGCATAATTTATTTGCACATGGAGCATTTTTCATGCATTGATATGGGTCATTGGAGATTTTTCAGTACCCAAGGAATGGAGAAGTCACATGACAAAGTGAGAGGTGTTTACTTCAAAAACATGTGAATGGTGGTAGTCCAATGCAATCAAACTATATGAAGGAGATGTTTAATTGGTTTTAACAGACCACATTCTCAAGTAAATTTTTTGTGGAATGAGTTAGGGAGTCACATTTGGCAAAAATTGCTAGACAGATGCAACACAACATTGCTAGTGAGAAATGGAAGTCATCATTAGGACCTCTCCATCATGCTCAGTGGCATGCTAAAAGACAACGAGAAGGCTCGGCTTGGAAGTAAAGTGAATTCATTATATCCCATTATGTGGTAAATCATAGGATTAATATAATCTTGGTATCAATGTGTTACTATTTGTATTATTAGATTATGTATGTTTCTAAACTTGTTTTGTCCATTCTAATGTGAACAAATGGTTTTAAAAGAAACTCTATAAATAGAGAGAACTCACTCCATTTCACACTTTTGCAACTCAAGAGAATGGCACGCACCAAGCAAACTGCAAGGAAAGACCATGTGGTCTATTCTAGCCATGTTCAAGGAACTCAATGCCCACCATGACTGCAACCTCCCCCCCCCAGAGACCTCGAATTTGTTCCCACACTACTTCTAGGCATCTCTCACATGATGGCACACCATTTGAGAGCAAACCATCATGAGAACATGAAGTGTCTAATAAACAAATGGATTGGTCTCAAGGACAGTCAGATTTAGACTCTGATGATGAGCCACCAGAGAGGACACCCATCAAGGCAAGACCCAAACAAGTGGCAAGGAGAATGGTTATATCTAAGAGTGATTCCAATGGAGAACCATCGACTAATGAAGAAAGTAGCACTCAACTACCATGGAATGAAGTGAACATTCCAACAAGCTATAGGATATCACATGGAGGCAAAACACTTTTCTAGGGACAAGGCCAAATACCAATAGAGGAGGAAAGGGAGCAAAGTCAACACACACATTGACAAGAGAATGTGGCAGATGAAGTTGGACCCTCACATCGAGTACATCAGAGGAAAAAGAATTATCAACCATGATGTAGACCTCAATGACAACCTACCATACCTCCCAATGCAAGAGCTTCACAGAGACGACGTAGACATTGCAGTGCATTTGTAGAGATACGACACTATCTAAAATCAGTTGAGCTTCTATTACCACAAAGAGCATTTGCAAGGGTGATAAAGGAAGAACTGCAAAGCTATTGTGCAGGTTTATGAATACAAGAGATAGCACTTGAGGCACTTCAAGATGTAGTAGACGCCTACCTCATCTCCATGCTTGAAGCTTCTAACCTATGTGCTATCCATGCCAAGAGAGTAATCATACAACCCAAATATATTCAGCTAGCAAGAAGAATTAGAGGAAATAACATATGATCTCTATATCTTGTAGCTTTTGCAAAGCATATTTTGCAATGTACTTCAATGATTAATGAAATGTTTTGTCTTCAATTATTGTCTATTTTTTTTTCTCTTTCTCTCCTTGGATCTCTACCATAAGTGTTCAAGGATTATTACTTTTGAATTCACTAGGTAATTATAGACTATCTAGGGTTTCATTAGGTACTTCTTGGCCTCATTAGCTCTTGTTTTTGACTCCATATGAATGTATTTTACCTAGAAAAGTCCTGAAATAATGGGGGTTTTTTGTATTATTTATCCAATGGAAGCCTATTCATGTATTTTAATGACTTGGTTAAGGTTAGTTAATGACTTGGCCATGGTAAACTAGGCACATAAGTAAGCAAACTCTCCATATGGATTGCCTAGGTTTTTAGTGGGTACTTATTGGCCTCATTACCCCTATATTTTGCCTCATAATGAATGTATTTACCATACATGGCATTCAATTAGTCTTAAAAATGCCAAAAAAGCCCCAACCACAAAAAAACATGGGGTTCAGGCTTGCAAAATTTTTGTAGGCCTGAATCTCGGGTTTTTGTGGCTGGGGCTTTTTTGGCGTTTTAAAGACTATTTGAGCACACATAGGCCATTATGTGCACATAGAGAAGATAAAGAAGCTCTTGATTAAATACAAAGTCTGGATAACATTTCATAACTTACAATGGAAAATAAAAATTTTATTTATCCAAAATGGTCAGTTCACAGTTGCTTTCAATTTCTCAACAATTTTCTTTCTCCTTTGGAGAGATTGTGACACAGTAGAAAAAATAAAATCCTTGGAATTCTAAAATTGTAATATATACTATCATGGCAAAAATCAAAGATTTGACAATTTGTACATCATATTGAGATAAATTAGTTTTACATCTTTCATTTTTGGCTTGTGCATTACATTGTAGCAGAGGAAGGAATATGAATGGAGAATGGGTTATGTGTAAACTCCAGTACTCAAATAGTTCTTGAGCTATGACAATGAAAGTTGAGTTTCATTTACACTCCATTCAGGAAGGACTTTAATTTTATCCTCCAACCTCTTGCCAATCTCTAGAAAAATAAAAAGATTTATAATATCATATTTGAATATAATAATTTGTATAAATAAAAGAAAAAGTACCATAAATTGTTCACCTTATGCCCTTGTATTCTCAACTTCACTTGATATAGATCCTCAAATCCTATTATTACTAGATGTTCTCTCACATTGCCAAGCGTCCAATGATGATTCACTGAAATAACTTCCATTTCGTTGTTGGGCATATTTATCTTAATTTCAAATGAAATTAAAAAACCCTCATAATTTTGTAATGGTATACATTCACCAAGTTTATACATCCATCGATCATAGTAGAATCTAATGGAATCCTATGCCTATTGCACCAATTTTACAAAGGTATCTATCTCCTTTGGTGCATCCTTTTACAAGTCCCCAAATTTCACCTAGTAAACCATCCACTTGCTCATAGGTGATATCTTTTAACATGAACATTGTTGACGTCTCTAGAATTGTGAATATCTAAAATAGATGTACAAAACAATGAACAAGAACACACCAATGCAATCCTACAGATCTAGAAAATCTTGTGAATTTCAAAGAGTTATGTATGCCGATCACCATCTTATGTTTCAAAGATGTCAAGGTCCATATATCAGGTTGTGGCCACTCAAGCTTGAAAAGAGAATCTACCTTAATCATCTCTAACCTACCAAAATCATTTGATGAAGAGGTTACAACATATGTATGTGTGTAAAAGAAAACTCTCTCACGTAAAAGTTGAGTAGGACTTACTTGTGGAAAGACTAGTGATCCAAGATCTGCATGCAATGCTTGGAAAGTACCTGTAAGACTACGAACTGGTTGCTCCTCCACCAAGGTAGAAGGAAATATATCTGCAACAAAAAAATACACATCTGAATAAATTATATTAAGAAATTAGAACACGAATCAATGAGTAATACTTACAATTGATAGGATATCTCATTTTGTTTGAGTTTTGCAATTTCATGCTTGACATTATAAAAACACTTTGTACAATGGCAATTGTTTCACCATTTTTGAGCTTTTTGAAGTCCAATAGCTTCCCTTTCCTATGAAGATCCAAGTTTCCATGATCTCTTACATGATGAGGGCCAACACGAGAGGGTTGCATGTACACCCATGCACCTTTTTAGAACTCATGTCTTAACCAATTTCCTTCTATAACCTTGATATTGTGACATTTTAAGGTGATAACCTCATCTTTTGGACGCCTATAAGATTTAGGTTTCTCCATTGGAGTTCAAGCTATGGAAGTAACAATAGGAATAAGTGAAGATGCACAAAGAAAAAATGCAAACACGGGAGCTTCAATGGTGTGCTAGGGAGAGAAAGTAGTAGAAAGAGATGACTTTGAGACTTGGGTATGAAAGTGTGAGGTTTTGGAAGAAAGCTGTATTTTGAATTATTTTTGAAAAAATCAGTTTTTCCAAATTATTTCATGAATGGATTTTGATTTAGAAGTCAAAAATAACACTTTTGATCCTGAAAAGTGATTGGAGGGCCATTGAATGGTGTTATGATGAGTTTTAAAACTTTCTAAAATTTTTGAAATTTTGGGCCCAAGCAAGTTATGAGATTCCTTTCTCTCTCTAGAGGCAAAACCTGAACATAGGGGAATCTTGTCTCCTCCTCACCCCTTAGCCTAGTAATTTATACGCTATAGACTATGTCCACCACCCTCTTCTGATTGGGCCATCATTAATCACTCCTTAATCCAAAAGGCCCATGAAGGGTTCATTTTTTTCCTAATGTTGTATTACTCAAGAAATAGCTCTTACAATACTTTTTACTCTCTCTATTAACTGAGCTCTCTAGTTTTCCTCACGATGTAAACTATTGGACAAGAAGTGACAATCCAAGCAAAATAAAAAGAACAAGTAATTGATACAAAATGACCTTGCAATGTGTTTGTACTCGAGAAATTGGGATTAATCGATAAAGGCTTATGAAACTTAGATCAGGTGGACATCTAGGCCGAGATAGGCAAATCACTATATCTTTTAAGGCTAGTGTCAACTATACAGCTAGGTCTTGGGCTCAACAACGCAATGATTATCACTACGTGCTGAGTTCAGAGACAAGTGACTTAGAGATGTCATATAGCATGGAAAGACCAACTGGTAGCTCTAGTGTTTCATACCTAGAAAAGCCAAAAGGGCCATATAAGACTCACTTTGAATACATTAGGACCAACCAAGTAGGCGCTCGCATCTATGAGGATGGTTTGAGAAGGTCGGTTGTCCAACTTAAGAATCACGATTAGCCAGTAGGACTTGAAAACCTAGTGGTCAAATTTGAAGAAGGATCATATATTGATAAAGCAGGAATCATGTACGTGGTCACGAGCTTACCTAATAGGATAGACAAGTTTGGAATTGTCATTCTTGAGATGGAAATGAAAGACATAGAACAAGGAACCTTAGGAGGAGAGCCCAGGTAAATTTGCATACTTTTGCGTACAAAGATGTACCACCCTTGCAATGGAACCCTGTCCATAAAGAGGAAGATGATGTGTCCATTCGTAGTACAGGGTCAAGTGACCAATCTTTGATGAACAAGGATGCCCAGCTATGGATGTGTAAAGAAGCAAGGATAATCAATTATACTTATGTGTGCATGAGGGAGAATACCTCCCGATACTTGAAATGGCACATAGAGGAGCAGCAAGAGGTCATTTTTCAATCCACAAAACTATAAGATGATTCTCTTCACATGCTTATGGTGGCCTATTTTACACATGAATGCTGAGGCTTATGTATGCAGTTGTGATGTATGTCAACAAACAAAGTATCCAATAAGATGGGATGATATTCCTTTAAGACCCATGATTAGTGTGAGAGCTTTCTCAAATGGGGCATTGATTTTATTGGACCAATAAATCCCATAGTGAAAGGATCACATGTAGAATTCATCTTAGTGGCTATAGACTATTTGACAAAATGGGTGGAAGCAAAAGCCATTAGGAAAAATGATGCTCATACTACAGCTAGATTCTTGTTCGAAAACATATTCACTAGATTTGGACTCTGTTGAGAGCAGTATGGGCACCCAAGGATTGACTAGACAAGGAAGCCAGGGCACCCAAGGATTGACTAGACAAGGAAGCCAACGGAGAGAGTCAGAACAAGGTGAAGGAGTAAGTAGACAAAGCAGTCGACGCAAATCTGGCAGATAGGCCCTTCAATTTTTCCAAATCTACATCTTTTAACAGTGATTCTTATCACTAACAATCATTGTAAATACCATTTCATATTTTTGTAGCTCCATTTTGTGCAAGCCAAGGAGTCCTTGAGCTTGAGGAGCCTTAGAAGTACCTACATATCAATTTTCATATTTTTTAGACTCCGTTTAAGCCCTCAAATTGGCCCTGGAACCTAATTTTTAACTAGGCCGGACACTAGGTCTGGACAGGGCCAAAAGCTAGTCAAAAACTATAAAAAGAGCTAGAGAGCTCATTTTTGAGGGTAGATTGTAATTAAAACAAACTTGTAAGAGCTTTTGAAAGTAATCTAAAGAACTCCATTGATTCTCTCTCTTTGTCTTGCCGTGTGTGCGCGTGTGTGTGTATGTGTGTGCATGCTTGTGTGCTTCTCACTCACGCACTTGTGCCGCCACTTGCTCGAGGTCTTCATACCATCCTCACGTCTTCCCGGATTGACATTAAAGGAGGTGCTACTCATCACTGAGCTACACCAAATTTTGGCGCCGTTGCCGGGGATCGAGCCTTGAGGACGAGCGTGTGATGGTAAGACGTAGAGTTGACGCGTTGGAGTTGTAGGTATTTTCTTCACTCTCATAGATTTTCTTTTACTTTCTTCACCATCTTCATCACCATCATCATCATCACCATCTCCCACGTCCATCTCCATCATCGCGAAAATTCCAGTTTTTTGACTATATCCCCACCTCCACCTCATTTCCCTCATTTCACTTGTGAGAGAGAGCAAGAGAGCGAAATTGCATGTGCTGTTTTTGCATGTTTCTTGAGCTATCTTGCAGGTACAGGTCACATCACCATCTCCAGCCTTCCGCGCAGGTACGGAACTCGACGAAACTGTCTCGCAGTCGCCGCCTTCTGTCCATCGTGATTGACAGAAATTTTCACTTGTTGGTAAATCTGAGTGCACCACAGTGGACTAGAGACCCTGCACACCACATTCCCACTAAAATTTTTGAAAATCTTGCAAAATTTCAGTCCATCGCGATTGACAGCCCTGTCCATCGCGATTGACAGCTCTGTCCATCGCGATTGACTGCCAGTCCATCGCGATTGACTGCCAGTCCATCGCGACCGACTGCCTGTCCATCGCGATTGACTGAACCCCCTGTCCATCGCGATTGACTGAAGTCTCTGTCCATCGCGATTGACTGCCTGTCCATCGCGATTGACTCAACCCCTTGTCCATCGCGATTGACTGAGGTCTCTGTCCATCGCGATTGACTGCCTGTCCATCGCGATTGATTGAATTGGGTGTCCGTCGCGACCGACTGAACTCTATGTCCATCGCGATTGACTGACTGTCCATCGCGATTGACTCAACCCCTTGTCCATCGCGATTGACTGAGGTCTCTGTCCATCGCGATTGACTGCCTGTCCATCGCGATTGATTGAATTGGGTGTCCGTCGCGACCGACTGAACTCTCTGTCCATCGCGATTGACTGACTGTCCATCGCGATTGACTCAACCCCTTGTCCATCGCGATTGACTGAGGTCTCTGTCCATCGCGATTGACAGCCCTATCCATCGCGATTGACAGCCAATTTTAGCCAAATTTTTTAGGGTTTGTTAATTGAAAAGTTGGGCTAATTTTGGGCACAAATATTATGCTCTTGAGCACATGGGGAAGCCTTAGGAAAACAACTTGGGGAAAACCTGTTGCACAGTGATCCTGTTTGAACCCTGTCGTAACCCTAGAACCCTGAACAGTCACAACTTTTTCATACGAGATCCATTTTTTGAGCTCGAGGGCTTGTTGGAAAGCTCGTAGCATATACTACACGCCCTCAACTGTTTTTTATAAAGATAGTGCATTGATTTTTAGATAGGGTATTTTGAAGTTGACCATACCCAGGGGGATCAAAGTCAGGGGTCCTTAGGTTTGTTTTCTTGAAAATCACTATGAAAGTTTGTGTTTGTGCTACATGAATGAAAATAATTGGTACTGTCTTTGGAATGTAAATTTCAAAGCTAACTTTGAAACTCTTACAGAGCATCGAGAGGCGTTCTAAGCAAGTGTAAGTGCAAGCTTGGGAACACATTTCCTGGGCACTCAAGGGCAACCGAGCAGGAAACAAAAGGTTGGACACTTTTAACCCCCTCTGTCAATTCCTAGCTTAGGCTAAGAACAACGAGAGGTAGGAGTAAGTCAGAGCGACGATAGGCAGTCATCAAGTCGAAGACTACCTAAAAACTCAAGTTCAAGATAAAAATCTAATCTCTGTACGGTCGGTAACATAAAGGAAAGAACCTAACGTGGAACGATCAACCTGAAAGTACGAAGAACACTCAAGTATTCCGACGACGTGATATCAGACAAGAACTCAATCGTGATAAAATAACTAAAAAGAATCAAGTGACTTATACCAATTGAGCGGCAACGAGGTTGTACTCTGGGCAAAGAATTGGGCTACTTAGATAGGCATATGAACCTTAGATTAGGACGACATTTAGCAAGGGAAAGACAAAGCCTTAGATCTTCAGAGGCTAGTGTCAACCACACTGCTAGGTCCTGGGCCCAGCAGTTGAGCCACCACTCGAACTACCCTAGCTCTGAGACCAGTGAGTCAGAGATGTCTCAAGGCTTGGACAGACCTACGGGAAGTTCAGGAGTGCCCTACCTGTACAGGGTAGAAGGCCCTTACAAAACGCAGCTGGAATACCTTAGGACCAACCGATTAGGTGCTAGCATCTATGAGGACGGCTTAGGAAGATCTGTGGTCCAGATTAAAAACCCTGAGCAATCCATTGGACTAGAGCACCCAGCTGTCAAGTTTGAAAATGGTGCATACCTGGACAAAGAAGGAACTATATATGTAGTCACTAGTCACCCTGATAGGACAGATGACTTCGGGAACGTAATCTCAGAAGCGGACTTAGGGGACCTGGAACAAGGGAACATGGGTGCGGAACCTAAAACCCCTCGAGGTAAATCAGTTCTCACTAGGATTATCACACCTGAATGGGTCCCCCAAGACAACAAGAGCATAGAGTTGCTCCTCAATCGAGAAACTGATGAAGCCTTTTGGAGGTATAAGTCTAATCAGCCAACAGACATAGGAAATATCATGATCTATGAGTTTAAGGATCCGGATAGCCCAGGCAGAGTGACCTACTTAGATCATGCTTCAGAACGGATCTTTGTGGTGACGGAAAATGATAGGCATGCTTACACTTGGAAGGGTGAATTTATTTTCTCTCAACCAAGATCAAATGTATCCTATGGTCACCCTGGGGCTGGAACTTCCCAAGCTCATGGTACACAAAGAGACAGAAGTAGAGATAGACCAGAAGTGAGTTTTGCCAACCCAGTGGGCAGAGAAAGAACGAGAACAGAGACGAATAGGGTAGAACCTGAGATGCATAGAGCCCACAGGAACCAAAGAAATGTAGATGGATTCCCTCTGCCGAGGCCTAGAGAGCACACAAGAACTTTGAGACCCACCCAATTAGTTAAGTCCATGAAGAATTACTTTGATGGCACAGGAGATCCCTATGATCATGTGGCGGAGTTCAAGCAAGTCTTGAGAGCTGAACAAGTGGAGGATCTGTTCACGCAGTACAATGCCTTCGGTCTAACCCTTAGGAACACAGCACTTACATGGTTTCAGCCATTAGATGAGCGTCAGTTCAGGAGCATAGACCAACTCCTAGAGGCTTTCATTGTAGAGTTCTCTAAGAGTGGCATAAGACACAATACCTCATCATTGATTCATAGCTTCAAGCAAACCCCTCAAGAGACCGTGAGGCTTGCAGGAAGAAGATTTAGACAATACCTTGAAAGATGTCCTGTTTCGGAGTTGCCCACGTCTGCTAAACAGGTAGCCTTATTCCTTGATGGATTGCTGAGTACGAAATTGAGATCCTATGTGTATCTAAAAGACCCTAGGACTATAGAAGAGTGTGTACGCATGTGCATTGACATTGAAGATAACCTAGGGGAAGAACTAGAGCTTTCCAAAATCTACAAAGATTCAGATAGTGCTTCTAGTCACTCTTCCACGCAATCCACATCAATTGAGGAACTCGCAGAGAAAGTGGCACAAAAACTAGGCGTGTCCAGCAAACAAATTCCGAGGTTTGCCCCTGTGAAAAGATGCTACACGTGTGGTGGCGACCACATGGCGAACGTCTGTCCCATTATGGCTCAACCTCAAGTTAATCCCAGTAGCCAGTACTGCACTATAGAACGGAAGTACACCAATCACACTGCGCAAGATTGCCCATACAACAGGCAGGCGGTTAGGCAACCCTACCCTCAGCCATACCCTCAACAGGGAAGATACCAGAACCAGTACCCTCCACAGCCATTTGGCAGGCCACAGCAACCCTATCAGCAACCATATCAAAACCAACAAAGACCTCAGCCTGTGTTAGCCCAACAACCCCCTGCTCCAGCTAATGTGATCCCGGTAAAGTATACTGCTGCAGAAGAGAACATGAATAGAGCCTTAGTCCCGGTAACATCATTGCTTTCTGAAAATGACCTCAGTGACCATAGCTTTGATTCTACACATGTTGATAGCCCCCAGGCTTACTACATGCAGTCTCCAGAACGTGGTGAGTCATACTATAGTGAAGAACCAAGTGAACCTAGTTGGGAATCGGATTACACGAACGTCATGTATGCAAACCCCAACCCTAGGCCTCAACCTAGGCAGGTACGACCACCCTTTCCTAGAGGACCATGCTACCGATGTCAGGGGAATCACTTCATTCGTGATTGTCCCTTACCTGCACCTACACAAAATCAGTCCGTGACGATCCAAGGCTTTTGCCAAGATTGTGGAAAAGAGCATCTCTTACGAGATTGCCCAAAGAACCCCAATAACATGCCAAAAATCACTCCTATCAATGTGATTGGGTTGGTTGTGGATGCCTCAGGAAGTGTCACTTCCACTGCACCAGTGCAGGTGGTTACTAGAGCTCAGGCATTGCAGCAAAACCAAAAGGCAAGCCAAGAAAAGGGCCCAGAGGCTAGTGAAACCGAGAGCGTGACAAAGAAAAGGGCTAGAGCGTGGAAAGATAGTCGAGAAAGAATGAAAAGACAATGGGTAAAAAAGATAAACGAACTTGAAGAAAGCATAAGAGAAACCAAAGCGAGGATAACTGAACTCACAGCTCCAACTCCCTCTCACATTACCCCGCCTCCACCACTCCCACCTCCATCCAACCCACCACTTTCCCCACCGCCTCATCAAATCCCACCACCCCCTAGAGTAGGATCAGTCCTAGCTGACCCCACTCCCGAGGACCTTAATATGATGCTTAAAGCATATCAGGCCAGAATCCAAGAAGGGCCAACCATAACCGATCATGAAAAGTGCTACCCTAGAGCCGAGCTAGAGCTTGAACGAACTAAGATTTGTGCCAAAATGGTGGAATTGGCTCAGACCATGTTTGAGGCCAGCCGCCTATTTAACATTTCTAGTTCAGCTAAGACGCAGTTACACTTTGATGGACTGCTGGAAAGAATAGAGAAGTTAATTGCACAATCAGAGAAGGAACCTGCCCCTCAAAGAAAGGAAAGGGCAAGAGAACGGATAAGCCAGCCTCTTCAGGAAGCCCATGTGCCTCCTCAAGAAGCTTATCTTCCCCCCCAAAAGTCACATGAGCCTCCCCCGGAAGCTTACGTACCTCCACTGGTGACCCACATTCCTTCTCAGAGAGCGTATGAGCCTGTTCGGAAAAGTAATAGAATAAGTAATCCTCCCCAAGAAGCTTGTGCTCCAGCCATCTGTGGGAACGAGGAGAGAGCCAACGATAGAATAAGCCCTCCTTCCCAGGTTGCTTACGTGCCTAATTCTACGGAGCCAGACACTCCTTCTTCTATGAATCGGTTTGCACCAGACTTCCTACGAGAGATTCAAGAAGATAAATGGGATAACGAAAGTGAGGTCGCCCCTCCATTTGAACTTGTGGACGATGCACACGACCAATTCCCACAAGACATCCCATCCATTTACGGGGAACATGAGAGTACTCCGTCTCACGAGAGATTGGACTTTGAGTCTAATTCCATACAAGAGCTACCTCACTTCACAGGCCCATGGGAAGCAAAGTCCACATGTATGAGAGCACCCACAGTCATGGTAAGGAACGACGACTCAGTCATACCAAGGAACACGGAGGTAGTAACGAACACCAAGGTGCAACGCGATTGCACTTTGGAAGAACTGCCCAGGGATAGACCAGAAGCGCGGAAATATGTAGCTAGTCAAGTAACTGAAATTGCAAAACCACGTTCCCGGGTAGGATCCCATAGGACAGTGCCAGAAATTCCCTTGGATAAGATAGGAGATATGTGTGAAGGTGAAGAAGGGAACACCTATCTTCCCATTACCTACGAGGACTACACCACTAAGGCAATTTTGGACTCAGGCGCAGGAGTTGCAATTGCCACCACTTCCCTTTGGAAGCGTTGGGGCAAGCCGGCACTCAGGCCAACGAGAATGAAATTGCAGATGGCCGATGGTCACATTGAGAGACCCTTAGGATTGCTGGAAGGGATAACTCTCACCACTTGTGGTGTTGAGTTTGAGCATAGCTTTGCTATATGTGACTTCAGCAAAAATCATGCTTATGAGATGATTTTAGGAAGACCATTTATGCGACAGTTGCAAGTGGTACAGGATTGGGGAACCAACTCCTTGTATTTGCAACACTTGGGCGTTACAACCAAAGTCAATCTCAAGGACTATTCTCATAGAGATGTCCCTCCTATCCAGTGGAACCCCATCCATAGAGCCAAAGATGATACGGAATCTGTGCATTCCATAGAATCTGGATCCTCATGGATGCATGAAGACACTCACTTATGGATGTGCAAGGTAGCAGTAGAAGAAGAGAAGAGAGAGAAAGCCAGAGAGGTAGGTGCGAAAGAAACCCATAGATCAATCCAAGACCCAGCCTATGCACCTGTAGTTTTTCCGGACGAAGAATTTGAACCTCACGGTTGGGCAGAAATCTTAGCAACAATGGACGTAGCCATCAACGAAGAACAATGGACACCTCACTGTGATGAGGATGGCTATGATATTTCAGTCTTCTCCATAGAGCCAATCATGGGAGAGGCAGTTCTAGAAGAATGCGAACCTAGCCCTGATGCATTTGAGGATGCAAGTGACTCCGATCTAGAGTCAATCATTATGGACCCACCATTTGCATCAGATGAAGAATATTTCCATGAAGTAGAATTTCAATCCCAGAGGCATGGAGAGGTTACAAATGATGTAAGATTAGCAACACATATGACCCCGAAGGAAGAAGGAAAGAAACGAAAGAAGAAAGAAGTTTCACCAGAGGAGGAAGAATCTTTGTTTGAGGTCCCAGAAAATTTTAAGAAGTATGAGATAGATGACAGGAGAGTCATGATAAGAATGCCTAAACGAGAAGCACAATCAGGAGAGGCCTATGATAACAAAGAAACCACCAAGAAAATAGTAGTGGCCATAGAAGAAGGAGAGGAGAGATGCACGTATATAGGCCATGACCTGACAGAAGAAGAAGAGCATGAATTGATTGCCTTGCTAAGAGAATACAGAGATGTATTCGCTTGGAGTTACAAGGATTTGAAAGGGGTTGACCCGGACATATGCTCACACACTATTCCCATGACCTCAGATGCTAAACCCTCTAAGCAAAAGCCTTATACATATAACGATAATTACGCCGCTAAGATCAAAGAAGAGATAGATAGACTGGTTGAAGCTGGATTTATCTATGAAATTGAGCACACTGAATGGGTATCCCCCATCGTAGTGGTGCCCAAGAAGAATGGCAAACTGCGTGTGTGCATTAACTTGAAAAAGGTTAATGCAGCCACAATTCGAGATAACTATCCGCTTCCCATAACAGAACATCTCTTAGAAAGAGTGGCAGGCAAGGAAGTGTACAGCTTCCTTGATGGATTTTCGGGCTACAATCAAGTAGCCATAGCTCCAGAGGATCAGCATAAGACAGCCTTTGCCACAGAATGGGGCATTTTTGCTTTTAGAGTAATGCCATTTGGGCTTACCAATGCACCAGCCACCTTCCAGAGGCTGATGTGCCATGTGTTTAAGGAGTTCCTGAGGAAGAGTTTAGAAGTCTATGTTGATGATCTCTGTGCTCATTCTAATGTTAGACAAACCCATATTCCTGAACTCAAACAAATCTTTGACAAATGTAGAGAGTACCAAGTCTGCCTGAACCCAGAAAAGTGCGTTTTTATGGTAAGGCAAGGTAAGATTCTAGGACACATAGTGTCAAAGAATGGCATATCTACTGACGAAGAGAAAGTGAGAGCCATAGCAGAGCTACCTAGGCCAAAGAATGTCAAGGAAGTACAAGCTTTCATGGGGCATTGTGGTTATTATCGACGATTTATACACATGTATGCTGTCATTGCAAAGCCCATGTACGGACTTCTGACAAACTTTGAGTGGACGGATGAATGTGAGAATTCCTTCCAAGAGCTTAAACGAAGATTATGTTCAGCACCCATCTTGACCACACCAGATTGGAATAAGCCATTCCATGTTCATGTGGATGCATCCAATTATGCTATTGGATGTGTGCTTGCACAACCTACTGGTGAAGGTAATATGGATCTTCCAATTGCCTATGCCAGCAGACAATTGAATGCGGCTGAACGGAATTACACCACTACAGAGCGAGAAGGATTAGGCATGGTATATGCAGTCAAGAAATTTAGACACTATTTGCTTGCAAATAAGTTTAAATTTTTTACTGATCATCAGGCATTGTTATATCTTGTAAACAAGCCATGCAATACAGGAAGATTAGTAAGATGGTTTCTCTTGCTAATGGAATATGATTTTGAGGTTGTGGTAAGAAAGGGTAGGACTCACTTGAGAGCAGATCACCTCTCTAGGCTCACATCAGGAGAAGCCCCACAAGGAGTGTCAGATGACCTTCCTGATGCTTACTTGTTTAATTTGGAAGTGGTGCCGCAGTGGGCCAAGCCAATAGTACCAGTATTGACATGCGGGCCTAATCATCCAGTGGTGAACACACGGAATAGAGAGATCGTAAAAGCCCAAAAGTACCATATCATGGCAGGTAGCATGTACAAGCACACAGATCAAGGGATCTTGGCTTGTTGCGTAGAAGAGGATGAGTACGCTAAATGGTTGCAATTAGCACATGTAGGTGCGTTAGAGCAACACCATTCAAAGCAACGAACGTTGCAGACTCTAAAGAGATTCGGAGTGCATTGGCCAACTATGGAAGCGGATGTCCAAAAGTTGTGCAAGGAATGCCCAATCTGTTGCACTAAACCACCAGTGGAACATGCCACTCTCTATCAAGTATCCCTTGTGCCAGATTGGAGTGAACCTCTAGTATCATTCTTGAGGACAAACACATTCCCTCCAGACATGACTCTAGCTAGAAAAAGGAGTTTGGAACAAGAAGCCCAGGATTATTCACTCGTTGGTGATAATCTATACAAGCGCGGTAAGGATGGTTACCTGAGACTGTGTGTCCATGAAAGTGAGTATCTTAAGATCTTAGAAACTGCTCACCAAGGTGTAGCAGGAGGACACTTTGGACCGGACCGGGTGATCAAGGCAATCCTATTTGCGGGCTTTTGGTGGCCTACCCTTCACATGGATGCACATACCTATGTGAAACGGTGTGATGTTTGTCAAAGGACTCAGTATCCTATACGCAAAGATGAGATGCCACTGAAACCTATGATGGGTGGACGTGCATTCTCTAAGTGGGGAATAGACTTCGTAGGTCCTATTAATCCCCCAGCTAAAGGTTCGCATGCGGAATACATCATTGTTGCGACAGATTATCTCACCAAGTGGGTAGAGGTAAAGGCTATGACAAAGAACGATGCTCAAACAACTGCCAAATTCTTGTTTGAGAATGTATTCACGAGATACGGACTACCTATAGAGCTTGTAAGTGATAGAGGCACTCATTTCTTGAACGAAGTGATTGAAAATCTACTCCAAGAATTCTTGGTAATACACAAGAAGTCTGCCCCGTATCACCCTCAAGCTAATGGGCAAGCTGAGAGCACTAATAAGATCTTATGCAATGTACTAACGAAATTAGTGAACAATAAACGCTCTGATTGGGACAAACAGCTACACCATGCTGTTTGGGCATACCGAGTTGCCTACAAAACGGTACTCCAAGCCACCCCCTTTCAGATGGTATTCGGCCAAAACGCAGTGCTACCCTTGGATTTCCTGATTCCTACGTTGAAAGTAGCACAAGAGCACGAATGGACAGGTCATGAGCTCTCCTCTAGGATCTTTGACCTTGAACGATTAGGAGAAACAAGACTGAGAGCCGCTGCTGGAATATATGCAGCTAAAAAGAGGCAGAAGGCATACTTCGATGCCCATGTGAAGGATAAAGGCTTGAAAGCCGGAGATCTAGTTTTAGTCTATACACTGAAACAACACGCGAGGAAGCTAGAAAAGAGAGGCTACGGACCTATGATTATCAATAGGATCTCCACGAGTGGAGCAGTACAATTAGCCACATTAGAGGGCGATGTTCTCCCTAACTATATTAGCGGATGCAGAGTCAAGTTGTATCAGGAACCCCTCACGGAGGAAATGCTCAGCCGACTCAACACTGCTAAGAAACGCAAAGAGGAAGAGAAGCGAATTAGAGAAGAAGCTCAAGCAGAAGCTTTAGAACGCATCAGAAGGATGAAATTACGAAAGCAAGGTAGAGAGCAGCCTAGGACAAATGACTATGCAGATCAAGGATATCATATGGCAATGTGTGAAGTCGCCGGAACCAGCTCACCTAGGATAACTGATCGACGTCCTTTTGTGACCCTAGATATAGGACAAGGAAAAAGTGCAAGGACTGTAAGAGCCTTGATTGACTCAGGTGCAGCCACTAGTGCTGTTAGAGTGTCTTACTGTCAAGAGTTACAGTTAACTGTCAATCCTGTGGAAGCATATCTCATAGGATTGGGAGGCGTGGAAACCCCTTGTATGGGCGAGGTGGAACTTCCCCTCTACATTCATGATGGGGCAATGACAGTTAAAGTACTAGTGTGTCAAGATGAGGATCTCACTGAACCTCTTGTCTTGGGTCAAGACTGGATCTATGACCAAGCAGTCAACTTAAACCTAAGAAGTGGACTTCTTCAGGTATGGGTCAATCATAGTCGAATTACAATAGAGTTGGATAAGGGAGCACTCAAGGAACTAGAAAAGGCACAGACTCCTGGTCCCTCCAGGGGTGCACATGAAGTTGACCATGCTGTTCTTGTCCAAAACTATGTGTTGCAGAGGAATGATATTCGCAAAAAAGGAGTCAGGGATGCAAAGGAATTCCCTTCTTTTCCAAAGGCCAGAAGGAGGCAACAACCAAAGGTGGAGCAAAGGCAGAAGAAGCAGAGTACTACCTATGCCGGACATCAAAAGAACCTGCGTAGCAGAATGTCTCAACAAGTGAACCAAGTGTGGGTGCGAAAAGGCGAACACCCGGTTGCACCCACGCCGACAGCACGGGCGAAGCCTCTTATTAATAACCATCAACACGTCACTAATAAGAGGACTTCCGGAAATTCTTCTGCTAACGTGAAATCTATTTGGGTGCCCAAAAAGTCGATGAAGGCTAGCCCACAATCAAGACAAATTTGGGTGCCTAAGGCTTGTTTGCGGGCTCAAATAGCTACACCAAGAATACACCCTACACAACATGATCCATTCACTCGCACAGCCTACATCCACTCATTTTCAACACCAAGGCACATGAACACGAACAGAATCAGTTGTAAATGGGCCCCTAAAAGGCCTCAGGTTAAAGCTGACACACCTATAAAGCTCTCGAGAATCTCTACGGAACCACGAGTAAAACCCATCCACTGCATTTGGCAGCCCAAGACTTGTAACAAACCCCCTGACCCTATTGTAAATCCATGACCACCTACTAACCGCTTCACTCTTAATTCACATCATTTCGCTTAGCTCTTAGGTCTACCTAACTCCTAACTACACACACCAGCACCGAGCACTTATTAACTCCTAACCACTCCAGAACTTTAAGTTAATATTGTAACAAGGGACACCATGTCATTTTTGTGTCCATTGCAATGTTAACGTTTATTCATATATTCTCACAGAATCAGCTGCAACATTTTCAACATGGCTGAGGCAGCAGGAACTAGCTCTCACACAGAAACAAACCCGCAAGTGGTGGACTTGGACAGTTTACCCGTTCTGCCTGAGACAGTTGAAAGACCAGAAGAGTTGCAGGCCGTCAAAATCATACCTATTGCGGACCCTCCGCGTGGCCACACCATGCCCGTGGGAAAGACTTCACATTGGTTTACCGAGGTAGCAGGACCCTTGGGGGAAGGAACGTATCTATGGGAATCAGAGTTGGACTACAATGGAAAGCAAGGCAGATACCATTTCTTTACAAGAGAATTTGAGAAGTTACAAAATGCGGAAAGTCTACGTCCGATATGGGAAAAAGCCGGATTGAGTGCCTATTTCAGTGCCCGACTCCCAAAACCTGACTTCATGCGATGCTACTATCTCATCAACACCTTGACTCCAAATCCGAACCCAAAAGGTGCAAGCTCATTTGTGATTCCATCTCTGACAAAGGGGAATGAGCTCAAGAGGTTTAGGCTATCAAACAATTTGGTGAGAGAGGCTCTGGATATGCGCGGCATGCATATTCCTACAGAGAAGGAAACCCTAGTACCGGACTACATGAAGAATCGAAGTCTCACCAAACTCAAGGACATGGTATCCATGACGCCTAATATTGCAATACACCTTCGCATGTGCATGCAACACTTTGCTTTCCCGGCGCAGGATAGATTCACCATGCCGCACAAAAAGATTTGGTTTAGCTTGTATCTGGCAGAGACGCAGAACCTCACCATCAACCTACCCCACTGGATAATTGATCAGATACACTTAGCTCACAAACGCTGGCCGCGGAAACAGGTTTTATATGGTTGCTGTGCTCTGACAAGAATCATCTATAGGTGTTTGGCTTATGACATCCCAATCCAACGAGCCCTGATGTGGAATCGGGTAGAGCAGTTTCGAGGCAGGACATCCACGGGACCCCCTTCTAAGAAGATGAGAGGCACGGTCCAAGTCCCATGTGCTCAACCACGTGGAGCCACCCTAACACCAGACGTCACACCACCACCCCGAAGAGTCCGACCATTCACACTCCGACTTCCAAGACGCAGCACCGATGGTTCCACTTTGATATTTCCTCCCATCCCAACGGATCTCGAATTTCCTAGTGGTGCACCTTTGGAAGAACTCACTAATGAAGACTTCGAACAACTATTACAAGATGTAGAGCTGGAGGCAGAGGAGGCACAACAAGCGGAAAATGTACAAACGCAGGCCACAACCTCCCAAGCACCTGTCACACCTGTTGAAGTGGAGGAAGAAGATGACGGAGATGAAGAACAGGAGGATGATGAGGAGGAGTATGATCAAGAGCACCAAGAGGAGCAACAAGAAGTGCCAGAACTTGTAGGTGCACCTGCATATACAGCTCAACTACGAAGGCTATACGACACTATCAAAGCAGTACAAGAAAGGCATCAGCTCTCTCTGGTATCAGGTCAAGCTTTGATGCAAGAAATGCTATCAGATGAAGGAGTGGACCAACATTTCATTGACACCCTCAAATTAGTGTCAGACTCTTTAGGAGTGCCAGAGGCTGTCCACACCGCAGTCCGCCAGTCCGTAAGGTATGACAAACGCAGAGTGGACACGTTACCACGAGCAGGTAAGACTATCAGGATACCCGTCACAGAACCAGAAGTACCTATTGAGACCACAGCCACTCCCACAACCACCACTGACCTCTCCACTGAAACCTTCGTTCAGACATCACCCATCTCACCCCAGCGTCCTCCATCACCACCTTCTCAACCCCCACCACCACCTCCCACCTCGGAAGAAACGACAGTCATCACCTCTACATTTACTTATAACCCATCATCATTCAAATCATTCTCATTTCGAGAACCCACCTCACAAGACACCCTCTTCTCCTTCGTCACCAATCCCTTGTACACTTCATCCCGTCTATCCTCTGAACCCATGAATGGCCATCCCATAATTACAAGTGTAGTTGGAAACCCAGCACCCACAGAAGGCACCCTGTGTTTCCCAACCTATCCTCCAATACGAGTACCTCCATTCCATGACCCTCACCTCCCAGCTGGCCCCTACACCTCTTTCAACCGGACCTCACCACCCCAATACCCGTCCTTTGTGGAGCAGTTCTTCCGCTCTCCAATGTTTCAAAGGCACCTTTCCCCGCTGTTCGCAACGACATCAATTTACACGAACACCACACTCACCTCACCTACCATACCCAACTACATGGTAGCCCCTATACACACCACTCTGTCTGACCCGATGGACATTTCACCCACCACAGCACCTCTCCCCACGATTCCACCCTCTCCCCCTCCACTACCCCCCACCTCACCACTCACATCATTGGCACACACAGCATTCACTACCCCCCTACCCAATCCCACCTCCTCTGCATTTCAAACTTTTCCCCTTGCATCTCATAATGTAAATAGCACGTTCGACACATTACTTCAGTGTGCACATCAGCTACAACAAGACTACCATCAATTGGAAGAACGCAATGCTGCCCTCCAGGCAGAATCTCAACGTCTCCAAGCTAGAGTCACCACTCTTGAAGCTGACTACCTGACGCTCCTAGACGAGCATACCACATTACAGCAGGCTCACTCCGAATTGGAATCAAAGGCATCAACTGTAGATGACCAAGCAGTCAAGGAACTAGAAACAGTGCTTCAAGCGCAAATGATATCTAACGCTACACTTAGACGCAACATTGGGCTATTAAGGAAGCACATGGCCGCAGCACTAGAAGAGAACAAACGACTTCAACAACAAAATCAAGACAACTTTGAAGCGGCTATGGAAGGAACCGTAGGAGCAACCATTAGCCCTACCAGATATAGAGCAGTTCCATCAGAAGACATCCGCATTTTACTTGAGGAGCATGCAAATTTCCTGGAGTCATATGAAAAACTAGAGACTGAATGTGCCGATCTAAAGAAACAGTTAGCCAGTGTACCCACTGCTCAACAGGAGCCGGTAATCTTGCAACAATCTACAGAAGAAATGGAGACCCTTCGGAAACAGGTGGCAGAACTCCAAGCACGCCTCCTACCATATGAACGACCACCCTCGCCCATTGAAGAACCAGAACCTGAAACAGTAGTGGAAATCCCCGTCGAGGACAGCTACGAAGAGCCATACGAGCCTATGCCGACGTCGGGTGGTCGAACTACAGAAGAAGGACAAGACACGTTAGAAATTCAAGTCCCAGATTGGGTCAGAAGGGTCGAGAAAGTGGGTAAGACACATGATGATCGTGTGGCCGTGCAAATGCAATCTCTCACGAATCTGGAAGAAACGGTCCTTCGGTCTTCCTACTTTCAACAATTATCCCATCAACGGTTAATCACAACATCAGAATCGCAATACATGCCTTATTTTGTCTTACTACATGATTATAATGCAGAAGTCAAAAGACATACAGGGAAGGAGCCCACATTCGCTACTCAATTTGAGATAGGGGATTTACCGACCGATGCACATGCTGGCTCGATTTTCCAACCTAATTGGCGTGCACGTTTACTCACCGATTACCCAGAGATGATGAGTACCTGGGCTACCATGCCACTCTATATCAAGTATAATCCATGCTATTGTCCAGTGGTACGTCGCAGATCCTGGCAAGCATTTGCAATCAAGGTACGCAACAATAAAGAGTGCTCGGCTTGGGTTAACTATCCGTATTTTGCTCCACCTCGAGGACCTCCAACCGTAGCCTACATGATATCAACAATTCGACACTGGTCTACACGTCTCAATAATGTACCCGACATCGCGGTGAAAATGTGTATGAAGATCTTTGAGCTCATGACCATTGTCTTCAAAACCTTTCGGAATGTCCAAGCTCCATACATCTCCGCCCCTGGATTCGCTCAAGGCAACAAGGATTTAGTCTACGACATGAGCCAAACCCCCTCGGTCACTGTCATCTTTGCTTGGCATGCACGAATCAAGTACTTGCCCGCATGCTTCAAGCAAACATTTGAGGAAATGTTCTCTACTGGCTTCTGGGAATACAATTCCGAAATTTTCATTCCCAGACCCACACATTTGCTACATCTATTCGCAGTAGAACAAGCGATCCATGCAGATCAGTTACGTCTGCCACATCCGGACGTTCCAGGACCAATCGATTGGGATCGTATGATGACAGATTTGGCCAGAGGACTACGCTTACAAGAACATCAGCTTGCCACTCAGGTTGTGGAATATTACATCCAACACTCCCAGCAACAAGGGTCTGTCAGGGACGACAGACGCGAGAGAGGGGGGGGTGTTGAGAGCAGTATGGGCACCCAAGGATTGACTAGACAAGGAAGCCAGGGCACCCAAGGATTGACTAGACAAGGAAGCCAACGGAGAGAGTCAGAACAAGGTGAAGGAGTAAGTAGACAAAGCAGTCGACGCAAATCTGGCAGATAGGCCCTTCAATTTTTCCAAATCTACATCTTTTAACAGTGATTCTTATCACTAACAATCATTGTAAATACCATTTCATATTTTTGTAGCTCCATTTTGTGCAAGCCAAGGAGTCCTTGAGCTTGAGGAGCCTTAGAAGTACCTACATATCAATTTTCATATTTTTTAGACTCCGTTTAAGCCCTCAAATTGGCCCTGGAACCTAATTTTTAACTAGGCCGGACACTAGGTCTGGACAGGGCCAAAAGCTAGTCAAAAACTATAAAAAGAGCTAGAGAGCTCATTTTTGAGGGTAGATTGTAATTAAAACAAACTTGTAAGAGCTTTTGAAAGTAATCTAAAGAACTCCATTGATTCTCTCTCTTTGTCTTGCCGTGTGTGCGCGTGTGTGTGTATGTGTGTGCATGCTTGTGTGCTTCTCACTCACGCACTTGTGCCGCCACTTGCTCGAGGTCTTCATACCATCCTCACGTCTTCCCGGATTGACATTAAAGGAGGTGCTACTCATCACTGAGCTACAGACTCCCTATTGAGATTGTAATTGATAGAGGCATGAACTTTGTTAATGAAGTTATTGAGTCACTCATGAATGAATTTTTAGTGATCCATAAAAAATTTCCACCCTATCGCCCATAGGCTAATGGACAAGCCAAAGGTTCAAATAAAGTGTTATGTACCATGCTAACTAACATTATCAATAATGGGAGATCAAATTGAGATAAACAATTTTCTAAACAACTCCTTTTATTCTAGTCTATTGAGAATGAAATATTACTCATTGATTTCTTGGTCCCTACTCTATTAGATGAGAAGTATGAGTGGACGGGACATGAATTATCAAGACAATTGGATCAAATAGAGAAATTGCACAAGAGTAGATTACAAGTTGTATTGGGCATCTATGTAGTAAAGAGAAGGAAAAAAGCTTATTATGATGCTCATATCAAAGATAAAGGAATTAGAGAAGGAGATCTAGTGTTAGTGTACTCACTGAAACAACATGCAAAGAAGCTACAAGAATGAGGATATGGACCATTACTTATAAACGAAATCTCCATAAGTGGAGCCATTAACCTAGCCACACTCAATGGAGACATCTTGCCCAACTACATAATTGGTTGTAGGGTCAAAAAGTATATGGAGCCATTGATAGAACAATGTTAGCAAGGCTCTTAGAAGTGTAAACTAGAAAGAAGGAAGAGGAAGGAATACGAGAAGAAGCGAGAGTAGAAGCCTTATAGTGAATGCAAAAATGAAAGGAATGGATATGACAACATGATGAAAGGTATTTATGAGGAGAAGAGCCTATCCCTATGGCAAAATACCACACCAACCAAGTGAAAACCATAGGTAATTTTGTACAACAACCATACTTAAACCTAGGTATTGGTAAAGAAGAGTACCAACTAGTGGATTAACTATCTGACATGGGAGCAGCTTTAAGTAGTACCTGAGCTTCTTTAGCTGAGCAGCTAAAGGCTCAAGTCATTCCAATGAAAGTGCACGTGATAAGAATTGGAGGTAACATCATTGACTGACTAGGAGAAGTATCCATGTCTTTACATTTAGGAAATCATACCATGTAGCAAAGAATCTTAGTCAGTAAAGACTCAGGCCTTCTAGAAGAATTGGTCCCAGGTCGAGATTGGATTTTCAAATTTGAATTCACTATCCACCTTGCCCAAGGATATATATCAGCAAAAATAGATCATAGAGAGGTTTCCAGTGTACTGGACGAGAAACTTCTACAATCAACATGTAAAGAAAACCCTAGGATCACAAGCCTAAGAAACCATACTAAAGAAGTCTTGTCAAATTCTTTATCGATCGATTCTAATATTCTACATACACCTACACCTTGTTCTAATTTTCTTGATCAACCTATTCCTTATTCTCAAGAGATTCATCCTAAGCAACTTGGTGAGGTCATTCATCCTAAAGAGAATTGTGAGAAGTGACTAATTCTACATCCTCGAGAACAACACGAAAATAGTAGCATCAAATCATTAAACTAGTCTGGATTCGCAAGGATCAACTTCAACAACCCTAAGAGGTGAGGATCCAACAAAGATCAAGGCTTATTACAAAATAGATAAAGGATACTACAAGTATGGATACCCAAATGTTTAATGAATGCTCAAATATCACAAAAGTAAGTATGGATCCCAAGGAAGACAATGGAAAGAGCGAATGAGGAAATAAAGACTTTAAACAAAGCAACTCAAAGTGTTGTCAAAGACTTCAAGGCCTCCCCTAAAGACCAAAGACGAAGAGGAACAACAGAGAAAAAGAAGCTCTAGAAGAGAGACAAATACATATGGAGGATTAAAGCAAAGGACATAAAGTCAACATTGCAACAAAAGACTTATAGCACAACATTAATGTGGAGATATAAGGACCGAAAAGGAACGTGCCAAAACAACAAATGATACACACACACACACACACACACACACACACATATATATATATATATATATATATATATATATATATATATATATATATATATATATATATATATATATATATATATATATATATATATATATATATATATATATATATATATATATAGAGAGAGAGAGAGAGAGAGAGAGAGAGAGAGTTGGATACACATAAAGTATGCACTATAGGGCCACACTATAGGGCCACACTATAGGGCCTCACATTCGGAACATAGCTTCTCCAACTGGTTTAGTGGTGCACATTTCCTTTTGAGGAATAGGTTTTAGCTTGTACAATAGTAGTGTAGGAAATTTAACTAACCATTACTAACAACAGTTTCGGATATGACTAAATTTTATGTTTTCTATCAAAATAATAATAATAATAATAATAATAATAATAATATTTAAATGAGATAAAATATCATCAGGTATCATGCTCTACGCAAACCTGTGAGAGGGGAGCGGGATCGTAATGAACAATGATTGACTATACACTTAAGGAAGAAATGCATTTCTTCAAACTTTAGATTAATCATCAATTCTATTTCAAGTGTAGATGGCTTCTGAAGATTTTGAAGTGACCCATCAAGACGACATCATGGAATTCCTCTCCTATTCGTAGCGGAAAGTGTAGAAAACCTTCTGAGAATCAAGACTTTTGCCAACAACTGAACCTTCAAATGAAAGCTAGTACCAACTGAAAAACACAATGAGCTTGAAACTTTGGTCACTCAAGATAGACACCTAGAGCTTTGAAATGAGCTATTAAACACTCAATTTGGAGTAGTTTTGGATTTGCAACTCTTTCCCTCAAAACAGGCTACTTGTTCACTCAGTTAGGCTAAAAACTGGACTTCACCAAAAACTGAACAACTCACAGATCATAAAGAATTTGATAAAACGATTCTAGATAGAGAAAGTACTCAAGATAAGCTTTCCAACTAATGTTCAAAATCTAAAATTGGATACATATATTGAGAGATATGACTCTCACAAGTAGACTACCCAAAAATGGGTATGCGACTGGACATACTCTATGAAAGTGAACTGAACGAAGTGACTCAAACCAAATGAACTAGCTACAAGGGGACTTCCACGCCTTCTTCCTCTATTCTTGAGTGTCCTCCCTTGCCTATTTTATAGCCAAGTGACCAAAAACTCTCATGATGAGTTTGAAAGCTCTTCTCCATAACTTCTCCACTACTTTGGACAGCCACTCCTCTTACAGTTCAGTTTTTGGATTTGATTCTCTTTTGATTGATTCTCTTTTGGCCTCCACTACTTGCTGAAGTAAATGCTTCCATTTTTATTTTGTATTTTCCTTCTACTTGAAGAAAATTCTTTTTGCAAAAATATATATGACCTTACTTCTTTATTTTTAACACTCCCCCTGAAGCTCATATGTGAGCTTGCACCTTCAGCCATATCCTGCAAGTTGATGTCATCCTTGAACCTCTTTAGCTTAGAAGCATCTAAGGACTTTGTAAACATGTCTGCATCCTGGTCATTAGTTCGAATGAACTTTATATCCATATCCTTGCTCAAAACTTTTTCTCGAACATAATGATAATGCACTTCTATGTGCTTGCTTCGTGCATGAAACATTGGATTGTTTGTCAAGTGAATGCTTGACATGTTGTCACCATAAATTGGAATGGTCTCCACCTACACATCAAGATCAGCCAAGAGCTTCTTAATCCACATAGCTTCACAAGTTGCAAAGGCTAATCCTCTATATTCAGCTTCTGTAGATGATAATGCAACAGTAGGTTGCTTCTTCGAGCTCCATGTGATAGGTTTGCTACCTATCATGAACACATAACCTGAAGTGGATCTTCTATCTTCCTTCGAACCAGCCCAATCAGCATCACTGAAGCCCTTTACCTGCAATTCTTCATCATATCTATAAACAAGGCATGATTGACTATGTGCTTCACATATCTTAGCACTTGTTTGGCTGAATTTAAATGTTCACTTGTTGGATCTTGCATAAATTGAGAAAGAACTCCAACAATATAACACAAATCTGGTCTTGTGATCATCGCATAGATAGATGAACCTATAATACTCCTATATGTACTTACATCATGTAACTTCTCTCCATCATTTGAGCATAGCTTCACATTTGTGTCCATAGGTTGAGTGAGTGGTTGGCATTCACTCATTCCAAATCTGAAAAGAACATCCAATAGGTACTTTCTTTGCATCAAGTAGATGCCATCTTTCCCATAGACTATCTCAATGCCTAAAAAGTATTTCAGCTCACCAAGATCTGAAATTTTAAACTCCTTACCGAGTTTTCTTTTTATCTCTTTTATTCCTGCAACATTAATTCCTGTTATGATGAGATCATTAACGTATATGCAAATATATACCTGCTTGCCTTCTTCTTTCTTCATGTAGAGAGAGGGATTTGCATTACTTGGACTATAGCCACACCTTGTGAGGTACTCGACCAATCTTTGATTCCAAGCAGGTGGTGCTTGCTTCAGACCATACAAAGCTTTCTTCAATCTACAAACAAAATCTATTTTCTTTCTAACTTCAAATCCGATCGGTTGACTCATGTATACCTCTTCTTGAAGTTCACCATTGAGAAAGGCATTTTTTATGTCAAGTTGGTACAATGGCCATATCTTTGTTGCACTCACTGCAATCAAGGTTCTAATTGTTCCCATCTTTGGGACCGGGTTGAAAGTCTCTTCGTAGTCGATGCCGTGAGTTTGCTTGAATCCTTTTGCTACTAGTCTAGCTTTATGCCTAGCTATAGAACCATCAACATTTCTCTTTATTTTAAACACCCATTTATTTGGAACAATCTTCATACCTTCAGCCTTTGGAACTAGCTCCCATGTGTGATTGTCCTTGAGACCTTTTTCATTAAAGATAACATGATATCCTTTCTCTGCCATTTGTCCTACTGAAATCAAATTCTTTGCAATAGTAGGAACATGAAGAACATCAGCCAATACCTTCTTGTCTCCAAGCTTGATGTCTCCAACATGCTCAATTGCGTGTTGAGTTTCATCGTCGGTCTCCACACATCCTTTTCCACTTGGAGTTTGTAGCTTTGTGAATAAATCTCCTTGGCATGTCATATGGTTGCTGCAACCTGAATCTATGAACCATTTTTTATCATCACTTCTTGAGTTGTACTCATGCTTCATGGCAAGCATGGTTTGGTTGTCTCCTTCACTTGATGTACTCGCATATTTATTTTGGCTCCTTTGGTTGCCTCCATTCAGCCTTCCATTCTTTTGCCAACAATCATTTGCATAATGTCCTAGTTTACCATAATGATAACATGTTATACCTTTATGAGGATTGTATGAACGTCGACCTCTTCCTCTATTTCTTCCTCGACCTCTTCCATGTGTGTTGTCATTTGAGTTGTCCTTGTCGTCCTCCAAGTTATGTTGGCTGGAATTTGTGTTGTTGTAGATTGTTCCTCTTCCTCTCGAGCCTCCTCTTGAGTTCCTTCCTCTACCTCGTCCTGCATATAATATTTGACTATGGCTGTCCTTACCTTTGTTGCCTTCTCCTTGTTGAGCAACCTCTTCAGCCACAAGATTTGGTATAATCTCGTCGAATGTTGGGAGAGGATCTCTATAAAGAATGTTTGTGATGAGGGGCTTCCACTTTTCTTCACTCCTCAAACCATTGAGGGTTGTTTGGACGATGTCTTCCTCGCCTATCTTGCATCCAACTGATGCTAGCTGATCTTGAAGCTCCTTGATCTTCAATGTATACTCACTAATGGTTTGGTTTGAGCTTTTCCTCATGTTGTTGAGCTCGTTCTTGAGTTGCATCCTCCGAGACCTTGTTGAGGTAGCATACACCTTCTCCAATGCTTCCCAAACTTCCTTGGCTCTTTCTAAGCTTTGCACATGAACAATCATAGTGTTAGAAATAACTTGTGAGATGAGGAACATCACCCTTCGATTCCTCTCTTCCCAATCAGCAAATTGTCTCCTTTGTGCCGGAGTAATGTTGGAATCTTAAAGGTCCACCGGTTGTGGATCATCTCCAGTAACTAGACTCCATAAACCTTTACCTTTAAGGTAATTTGTCATTCTATACCTCCAAGACTGAAAATTGTCTTTGTCTAACTTCTCAACTTGTTGTCCTAAATCAGCCATTGAAAACTTCCAAGATTGAAGTTTACCTCAAATATGTTGTGGCGCTCTTTCTTGACTTCACGAAGCTCCCCCTTGATTTGTAGCTTGTCCTTTGCTTTACTTCAGCTCCAATACTTTTAATCTTCAAGCTCCAATGCTTTGATACCAATTGTTGGAGAATTCCTCTCCTATTTGCAGCGGAAAGTGTAGAAGACCTTCTCACGAACAAGTCTTTTGCCAACAGCTGAACCTTCAAATGAAAACTGGTACCAACTGAAAAATGCAATGAACTTGAAACTTTGGTCTGTCAAACTAAACACCTAGAGCTTTCAAATGAGCTATCAAACACTCAATTTGGAGTAGTTTTCGGTTGGCAACTCTTTGCCTCAAAACAGGCTACTTCTTCATCAGTTAGGCTGAAAATTGGACTTCACTAAAAACTAAATAACTCACAGAGCATAAAGAATTTGATAAAACGGTTCTAGATGCACAAAGTACTCAAGAAGATTTCCAACGAATGTTAAAAAAATCTAAAATTGGATACATATATTGAGAGATATGACTCTCACAAGTAGACTACCCAAAAATGGGTATGCGGCTCGACATACTCTATGAGTGAACTGAATGAAATGACTCAAACCAAATGAACTAGCTACAAGGGAACTTCCATCCTTCTTCCTCTATTCTTGAGTGTCCTCCCTTGCCTCTTTTATAGCCAAGTGACCAAAAACTCTCATGATGAGTTTGAGAGCTCTTCTCCATAACTTCTCCACTACTTTGGACAGCCACTCCTCTTACAGTTCCGTTTTTGGATTTGATTCTCTTTTGATTGATTCTCTTTTGGCCTCCACTACTTGCTGAAGTAAATGCTTCCATTTTTTTGTTGTATTTTCCTTCTACTTGAAGAAAATCCTTTTTACAAAAATATATATGACCTTACTTCTTTATTTTTAACAGGGTGATCATTTGTTTTATCACAATCATAATCATGGACAAGATCACCAATTCCCTGTGATGTCTCAGTATTTCAAAATATTGCATGAGCTACCAATAACAATAAATACATGAACAAAATCTGGCATTGAAAATCTATAAGCCTGATTTTAAAAGGTGTAAACAAGTCACTAACACCCTACATCCTACACTGGATATGCCAATAGTGTTGAAAGCCAAGGTGGTGAATTTACAAGATGATTGGCAAACGATCAAGTTCACCCATGAATTGATCAAAGAAGCTTTTGGTTGGATAAAAGATGGATTCATACACATGAGGAATGAGATTCATGAAGCGAAGAAATGAACATATTTGGACATCAATGAAATAGATATAGAAGAATTTGTGCGGTTGGTGCATCAGCACTTTTGCTTCTCGAGCATGCACAGATACACAACACCACATAAAATTGTGGTGCAACTACTCTCGCATGTTATGAAACATGTGGGGAATCAAATCAATCTAACACCATATGTGCAAGAACCACTTTTTGAAGCAAAGAAGCAATGGGGTAACAAGAAGTTTCTCAATGGCAGTGTGGCTCTAACTGTCCCTAAGAAGAAAAAGGGTGTGATAATTATAGAAGAAGCAGGCACTAGCTTGAAGACATTTTAAGATGCCTTACAATAATGGCTATATACTCTCGAATAATGTTTTTGCCGAGTACTTATATGCATACATTTGAAGAGCTTTCTTCATAGGAATTTTTGAGATGGATTTAGAAATCTTTTAAAGATGTCAAAAAATCAAAACACCACATTAGTTGCATATGAACTAAGACTTTTTGATGATCATCAACAAGCACCAAACGACGGAATAAATTCAGCTCAATGGAAAGAGCTAATGATTCGTGAAGCCAACCTGATCAATCAGATAGACAGAAAAGTGTTCAAGACCTACTCACATCGCCAACAAAAGCTTATCAGACAACAAAGTTCAGGAGGAGGGACGTGTGGAACGAGAATTTAGAAAGAAAAGAAGAAGAAGAAAATCAAAAAACAAAATAGTTCAATAAATAAGCTTACCCTCTACCCAAAGCCCCACAGGGGCATGTATCAGGCTAAAGCATGCATTAGGCTACAACAAGAAGCAAGGAGGTCTAGAAGAGCGTGAACCAAGAAGTAAAAACCAATAACTTTCAAGAAACAACCAAAGGCTAAAGCACAACAAAGAGTGACTAAATAGATGCCATACTAGGTCATTGGATGTGTGCAATGAAAAGAAATATACAAGCTAAAGAATAAATTAGTGTGCCGGATAAAAGGATAGCACACATCTTGATGCAAAGACTATCAAGGGATGACAGACACTAAGAGGGGGAGAGTGTTGTAGAGGAAGACGCAACAGTGAAGAAAGAAGCAAAGAGAAGCAAGCCCCAAAGATTTTTCAAAATTGGGCATAATTTTTCTTCTTGAATTTCCATGATATTACATCAAGAGCTTTGTAAATGCTCTAGAGGAGTCCTCAAGATGAATAATCCAAGAAGATTGTAACATTAGCTTTGTATATTAGTAGGAGTTTAGTGATTTATAATAAAAGTTCTGATCTCTTCTGTCAAAGGAACATTTTTACGGCACATGTATATAAGTCACTTTGTGACTGTTTGTAAAGACTTTTTCCATTTTCAATGAACAAGCTAAAATTTTTGAATTTTCTTCTTCCTACCTGTGTATCCTCTTCCCCCTGAGCTTCCATGTGTATGATTCTTGAAATGTGTGTCCAGAGGTTTTGTCTACCCGTTCCCCCTCTGTTTTTGCTATTGTAGTGTGTATGTGAAGCTTGGTGAGCTGTGAAGCAAGAGTTGGTGTTTCTTGCCACTCAATATTTTGCTCATAACTCGAAGGGCATTTCTCAAATTAGGCTGAAATTATCATCATTGGATGTTCTTATCGAGAATTTTGAAACAACTCACTATTGACTATATTTGGGTATCGAAGCTGAGAGAAATGGTTTAATTTGTGCTTACGATTGTAGTAAGTATTGCAACATACATTTCTAGTGAGGTAGGTGACATGAGAGGTAGTTAGACCTAATTTACATACATTGTTTGCACATTCAATTCATTTTCCATTACGAAAGTACATGTCCTCATACACGATACGTCTTTGCCCACAGATTGATAAACTTAAGAGTGTATTAATCCACCACTATATGCACTTGTTTATGATTGAGATTTAGTCTCCTTCATCACAAGTCAATAAGATCCTTTGAGCTTAGGTACACACACACACTATAAATCCCCAACAACATCACTAGAAATGTGTGTCTTTCTCCTTCATTTCTCTACATCATCTTTTTCAACAACAGTGACCTTGCAAATGTTGTTGTACTCTCTAAAGAGCTCAAAATTGGATGAATGAGCATTCATTTGAAATTTATTAGTGTCTAGTTTATGTGTACAAATGTGAAAAGAATTTAGTGTAGTAGAATTGAAGAAATCTCAGTTTTGTGTCTTGGGGTCTATCTTTGGAAAGCCATGAAAAGTAGGAGGTACCATTGTTGAGTTTCAAATTCATTCTAGAAGCCTATGTGTATCATTCCTCCAAAAGGATTTTTTCCAATTGTAATCATGCTACCTGCTATGAGCATTTGAAGTTGATATGTTTTTTATCGACTCTTTCTCCTTGATGCTCCAAAGTACATAGTGGATCTTATTGCACCTATCACATGCCTATAAGGTCTATTTGAGTCTCCACAAGGTCAAGGGTGGGTCTTGTGCTGGTTGGTTGGACCAACCTTCATCACTTCACAACTCACCTTTCTACCTCCTACAAGCTTCTCTAAATTCTTTCATCTTCTTCTTCTTCCTTGTGATATTCATGTGCTTCTATAGACCTCAACTCCAACACCACCTACTAGCACAATACTCCAAAATATTTACTTATTTTTTATCCATGAGTAGAATTTAGTTGTCGAAACAAAATCTTGGTCAAGATCAGGTTTCTTTCCATATAGATGTTTTCTTGGTCATCATCCCCTAATTTTTTTGGGTGGATACCTATGAACCCATTGGTTCCACCACTAGTTATAGTCTTAAGTAGGGGTATCTTTTGTGCACTACCATGGGAATCCTCTCAATTGCATCATTTAGTAGTCCCTTAGTTCCTATTCATTATCATGTAGGTTCCCTTGTGTCATGTAGTAGTCTCCTAAGTTCCTATTCCTTAACATCAACTCCTCTCACTATAAGCATACTTGTTCCTCTATTTTTATACATAGTGTGGAAACTCCAAAAGATGTATTTTGGATGGTCTTTGGTGGTATTTCAACAAATGCTCGCTTCTGTGTGTTGAGAAATTGTTCTAGCATATATTCTTGATCTCTTGTTCTCTTGTTTGCTTCATATGTCTTCATTTGAATTTGCATCTTCAACAGAGCTTCGGTATCAAAGAGAGTGCTCAATAGGGTGGTCAATCAAACTACATCCTCTTGTGATGTCATAGTATGCTTTGGTTTCGGGTCATGCTACATTCTTTCACCATATAAAGTATATCACAAAATCCCTAACTCATGAGGATTCTGAGCCATTGCATCAACTTTTTATGCCCTTAATCTAGTTTTCGCAAAATCAATTCGATACTCCATTAAGATCTTCAATATCATCTACATTGCTTTCAATTGATGAGGAGGATGGAGGTGTGGTGGTATGGAATAATGGGCATGTAATGTCGAGAGGTGGGAAGGGTACACAAATGGGTGTTTTTGGGGATGGTATGTAAAATATGTTAAGGGTCCGCACAATGGATGGAGTATTGAGAGGTGGTCCATTGGTAAGTGGTGGGATGGGTGTCGGTAAGGGTACCTCTAGAGATGTTGTCTAGGCTATCTTTACAAATTTCTCTAAGACTTTTCCTGATTGTCTAGCCTTAGAGGACGATGATACATGTGAGATAGATGATGTAGAAGAACTTAGTAATGCAGGTTGAATGGGATTCCTCTCCTTCTCCACTTCTTGTTGTTTCCTCTATGACATTAGAAGAATCCTTGAAAGGAATCGTTTTCATCTTTATAGCAAGATTCCTAAAATGTATAGCCATTAACTCCAAGGTCACTTGTGGAGATTTCCTTGAAAAAGCCTAATCCATCACCTATTCGAACCTATGATAAGAGATTTTGATAGTTCATTGAATTTTAGTGTATCCTATATTAAGGCTTTTCTTTTCTTCTTAGGCCTTCTGTTGGAGTTTATTGATCTCCAAAGTACAGCTAGAAGTAGGTGAAACCCAACAGGACCTAGTTGACAAACTTGTATGCACAGACCAATTTTCTTGCAGAGCAAATTTCTCTTTACTCACTTGGAATTTTCCAAAACTGTTTCACACACATAAACTAGACTCTAAGAGCTTTCCAACAAGATATAGAACACCTCAAATGGATAAATACAGAATGAGCTATGACCTCTGCAATATGCAGCTTTAATGGAGACCTTGAAACAGAGATGAACCTGAGGACACACATCACTTGCAGAGACTACTGCTCTTAACTCACAACTCCAATGACTTTGAAACTTTCCAGAATACAAGTAGACTTAAAGAGCTTTCTAACAAGCCAAAGAACACATGATTTGGATACATACACAAGGAGATATGACCTCTGCAAGTTTGAGGTTTAATGGAGACCTTCAGCAGGGATTAAAAACAGAGAACACACACTACTTGCAGAGAGTATTGCTCTCAGCTCACAAATCCAATGATTATGAAAATTTACAGGAAGAAAGTAGACAGTAAGAGCTTTCCAATGAGCTATCAAACATGTAGTTTGGATATATAATGAGGGAGATACAAGCTCTGCAATCTCTGCATACAAAACTACAGCAGTGTAGAGATACACATATGACTCTCTTGGACATCCCACAAGATCACGACTTTTCTCCTCTTTTTATAGCATGGGAAACTAATCTAAAACCTTCTTAATACATCTAAATTCGTGGTAGACACTTGGATGGAGGTAATACATGACTCAAGTGCTCAAATAAGCAAAGTATTGATGGACTTTGAGAACTAGCCACATCGACCTTCCACTAGGACACCACTGAAGCTCCCTTGTGACTCACTAATTTGACTCACCATGTTCTAGAACTCACATGGTATTTTTGCTACATTTTATGAATAATATGAGCCTTCTTCAAGTATTTGAAGACTTCCCAAAGGTATTTACATAATTTGAAACTTGTACCCTACATAAAACAAATGTTCGCAACATTCTCCCCCTCAAGTTTCAAAGGGTATTTCCTTCATGCCAAGAATATAGTTGAATCTTTGAAGCTTTGGTCCATCCAAGGATTTGGTGAAGATATCTGCAACTTGATCCTTTGTTCCAACAAAAGAAACCTGCACTTCATTGTTCATGGCCTTCTCTCGAACATAATGATAGTGAACCTCTATATGCTTTGTTCTAGCATGAAAAATAGGACTTGAGGTCATATGAATGCTGCTCAAGTTATCCCCATATATCAGTGGTACATCAACCTGCACATTCAAGTCATGAAACAACTTTTTAAACCACATAACCTCAGTAGTAGCCAATGCTAAACCTCTATACTCAGCCTCTGTAGAAGATAAAGCAACTGTAGGCTGTTTCTTTGAACTCCATGTTAATGTCTTGTTTCCTGCTATTACCACATATCCACTTGTGGATCTTCTGTCATCTTTGCTTCCAGCCCAATCTGCATCACTAAAGACTTTAAGAGTTAGATCAGCATCATGACTATAAAATAATCCTTCGTTCATGGTACCTTTCAAATACCTAAGCACTCTTTTCACTGCATGCATATGAGCTACTCTAGGTTCATGCATAAACTGTGACAATACTCCCACTGCATAACATATATCAGGTCTAGTTTTTGTTGCATAAATCAAAGATCCTACCATGGATCTATATACATTCATATCATGCAACTCATCACCTTCCTTTGCGCTTAGCTTTACATTACATTCCATTGGAGTAGAAACAAATTTACATTCCTGCATACCAAACCTTTTCAGCATATCACATATATACTTTCTTTGTATCAACCACATACCTTCATCGCTATACACAATTTCAATCCCAAGAAAGTATCTGAGCAAACCAAGATCTGAAATTTTAAATTCCTTTCCCAAATTACCTTTTATCTCATCAATTGCTTTTGCATCATTCCCTGTAATCAACAAGTCATCCACATAAATGCATACATAGACACACATGCCATCTACATGTTTTACATAAAGTGAAGGATCAGCATGACTCGCTGTGTATCCTTGCAGCATAAGATACTTTACCAACCTTGCATTCCATGCCCTTGGTGCGTGCTTAAGACCATACAATGCCTTCTTTAACCTGCATACATGATTAGGACATTTTGCATCCACATAACCATCTGGTTGTGACATATACACTTCTTCATTTAACTCACCATTAAGAAAGGCATTCTTTATATCGAGTTGATATATATTCCACCTTTTACTTGCAGCTAAAGCCAACAAAGTTCTCACCGTTGCCATATTTGCTACTGGACTAAATGTTTCCTCATAGTCCACACCTTGAGTTTGATTATATCCTTTTGCTACAAGTCTAGCCTTATATCTAGACACACTACCATCACTATTTCTTTTAATCTTAAAAACCCACTTGCAACCAATTACCTTTTGCTTTGGTGTACTTGGAACTAAATTCCAAGTCTTGTTATCCTGTAGTGCTTCCATTTCTTCTCTCATTGCTTTCTCCCACTTTTCATCTCCTTTGGCCTCATCATAACATGTGGGTTCATTTTCCTGCTCAACTTTTGTCATAAAAGCATAATGAGTATTCATGAAAGATTCATAAGTATACCTTTGAGGTTGCTTACTTACTCTTGAAGTTCTTCTTACCTCCAATGTAGATGCTCTTCCTTTCTTACTAGGAACCTTTGATGATTCTCCATACTCACATACATCACTAATTTCCTCTCCTTCATCATTAACTTCAACAAGTTTGAGTTTACCTTTACTTTTAACACTTGGAGGTGACTCTTGCCTTAATCTTCCATTGAAAGGTGATCCTCTTTCTTCATCTAAACCACTCCTTTCATCATTTAAACTTCCTGATGGCTGAACTATGGATTCATCTCCTTCAACCACACCTTCTTCATTTTCATCCATGACCTGCAAACAATTCTTATCTGCATACCATGAAAGTGATTCATCAAAGTTTACATCTCTTGACACAACAACCTTATTGGTATGAGGATTATAGCATCTATATCCTCTTTGAGTATCTGCATAACCAATAAATATACATTTTTCTGATTTCGCATCAAGTTTAGATCTCACCTCACTAGGTACATGTACATAACATACACAGCCAAATACTTTCAAATGACTTACACTTGGTTTCCTTCCATGCCATACCTCATATGGTGTCAAATGATGAACTCCAGCAGTCGGAACTCTATTCATAATGTAAACACTTGTGCTAACAGCTTCAGCCCAAAAATAATTAGGCAAACACATATCATTAAGCATGCTTCTAGATGCTTCTGCTATGATTCTGTTTCTTCTTTCTGCGACTCCATTTTGTTGTGGAGTATACCTGCATGTAACTTCTCTTTTGATACCTTCATCATACAAAAAATCAGTAAAAGCTTGAGAGAAATACTCTCCTCCTCCATCGGATCTTAGCTTCTTAATATACCTTCCTGTTTGCTTTTCGACATATGATTTGAACTTCTTGAAACAATCAAAGACCTCACTCTTATGTTTAATAAAATACACAAATGTCATTCTACTATGATCGTCAATGAATGATACATAGTACTTATTACCAACCAAGGATGCCTCTTTAGTAGGTCCCCACACATCTGTGTGTATGAGATCTAGCAAACCATCACTTACATAGCTTGAATGCTTGAAAGGTTGTCTACTCTGCTTACCCATTTGACATGCTTCACAAAGATGCACCATATGTTGCTTAGTAAGATCAGGTAATCCTTCAATAATCCTCTTCTTTGATAGCTCTTTTAACCTGTGTACATTCATGTGTCCAATCCTTTTGTGCCATAGATCAAGCTGTGCTATTCGATGCATACCATAAGAGAAATAGTTTGTATGATTTGGGTTTACCTTGAATGTAAACAATCTACCTTGTTTTTGACCTCTAGCAATTAACCTCCTTTGCTTTGGATCCTCAATGAAGCAACCTGCATGATTAAATCTCACTTGTAGACCTTTTTCTACCATTTGACCAACCGACATCAAATTCTTAGTGATCGTTGGCACATAAAGTACATCCTTCAAGCAATTTGTCTTGCTCTTATCCTGCATAACAACATCTCCAACCTGCATAATCTTATGTGTTGTATCATCTCCTGTTTCAACATGACCTTTACATGACGGATTATGCATATTAGAAAACCATGAAGCATCATGAGACATGTGATTAGAACAACCACTATCTACATACCATACATCGCTATTGCAATTCATCTTAGTTTCTACATTCATCATAAGAAGAGAATCATAATCATCACTTTTACCTTCAATTGCATAATTTCCTTGTTGTTTACCTCTTCTTGAATAGCCTCCTCTTCGATTACCACCTTGATTATTTTCATTTTGATAACAATCTTTGGCATAGTGTCCATACCTTCCACATATATAGCAATTATTCTTATTATCTTCACTCCTTTGTCTTTGGTTGTAGTTGTAGTAGCCTCTCGTACCTCTAGCGCTTGATCTTCCTCTTCCTCTTGTGTTGAAGAAGCCACTTGAAGTCCTTTGATCATCGCTCCTTCTTCCTCAACCTCTATTTGAACCTCTTCCACCTCTGTTTCCACCTCTTGATGATCCTACATAAAGAGCTTGTCCTTGAGATCCTTTTTGATTTGAAGTAGAACCATTTAGATTCATCTCCTCCGTGACCATGAGGGCAATAAGTTGATCAAAATCTGGTAATTCTCCTCTGACATAAACTGAAGTAATGAAGGGTTTCCATCTCTCATCATCTTTGAGTCCGTTGAGAGTATGTGCAACCAAGTCGTCGTCCTCCACATGAGCTTGAATTGATCCTAGTTGATCTGCAATCTCTTTAACTTTCAATATGTAATCATTGACCGATGTCCTTGTATCTTTCTTTATGTTATTCAACTCATTTTTGAGTTGAATCTTCCTTGCTCTTGTACCTGTAGCATACAACCTTTCCAATGCAAGCCAAACATCTCTACTTGTGTCTAGATCTTGTATGTGTCCTACCATTGAATCTTGAATATTTTGTGATAAAATGAATATAACCCTTTTGTCTCTCTCATTCCAAAGTCTAAACTCCCTCAATTGTTGTTGATTTGGGTCCTCTGGTAATGTGGGTTTGATATTTGTGCCGTCAATCAAACCATACAAGCCTCTACCTTGCAAGTATGCTGTGATTCTAAACTTCCATGCTTGATAATTGGTCTTATCAAGCTTCTCTATTTGTGCATGTTGGTCTCCCATAATACAAATGCTAAGCTTCCTCCTTTAAGCCTCCTTTCCAATGTGTGTGATGAGAAGAAATATAATATTTACCTTGTAAATGAGATATGTGCACCTTTCTTTGCTTGGATGTTGCTTCAGATGCCTCCTTGCAATCTTCTTCTACCTTTGTGTAGTGTTGATGATGAACTGCTTCTTTGATAGCTTCAAATTCTTCGTCAAGGTATGATAACCTTCTCCAAGCCTCCAAGTACTTGCTCTGATACCAATGTTGGAGTTTATTGATCTCCAAAGTACAGCTAGAAGTAGGTGAAACCCAACAGGACCTAGTTGACTTTTTCACAAACTTGTATGCACATACCAATTTTCTTGCAGAGCAAATTTCTCTTTACTCAAACAAATGTTCGCAACACCTGCCTCTCGTTCAAAGTATGACAAGAAGGTGAAAAGTCTCATTATGGTCTCTCATTGCACCTGCATTTTCCCTTTCCTAGCAGCCTAATGACTTATTAGAGGGGAATTCATCTTCATCTTTATGCACATTTTTCCATTGGATAAGAGGGATTTTGCAATGTTGTATAGAGAGTGATTAGAATTGTAAGCCCCAAGTGTTGCAAGTTTAGGGCATTGTTACTCCAATCTTTTCTAACTTTTGATTGGCACATAAATGGTCTAATTAGAATCATTTCATAATCACTCACTTGGTTGAAATTAGAAATGGCTAGTGTGGTCAAATTCTAGGTCATGGTGCACATTTTTTCCACTTCTCCTAGAGTGATTTAGTGGTGATTTCTATGCTTCCTCCACTACCTAGAGTAGCCTTTGCTATGTGCCCATTGAACATGGTAGGTAAGAAATTATTGCCTTCATTTCCCTTACTATATTCTCCTTCTTTGTCAATTGGCACATGTCTAACAAAAACTTTCCTTAACAGGTTTAGACTCTAAAATTTTAGTTTCAGTAGCTTTGGGTCCACATATTTGGCCATCTTTTTCCATAAGTGTGGATTTTTGTGCAACATTTCCTCTTTAATCAAGATACAATCCATTTGAGTATTCTTTAAATGCTTAATGGTGGGTGCTATTCTTGTGCTAGCCATGGGGAATCTAATGGATGTTTCCTTTTGAACAATGGATCCTATTTTGTACTCATCCATGTTTTATGGAAATTCAATGAGATCGTTGTCTTATTCTTCATGTAGGAGGTCTATCCATGATGCACTCTCATTTACAAGCTCATCTAAATAGTGAGACTCTCCATTTTCTTGAATTTATTATCGTGGTGGATCTTGATTATCCTTACATTCTTTTTTCTATGAAGCCTCTTGCACTTGGTCCCACAAATCTTCTAGCCATCTTTATTCAACCTCCACTACTACTGGGCATATTTCTAAGCACTCATCTACCTTATCAGTAGCCACATTATTGATGGGATCTTGGCCCAAAGATTCAAGTATATTGGGAATAACTCTAGCATCTATGGGTTTTTTGAAAGATGCATTTTTTTTGCTAGGTTCCGAAATAGGAATTTTTAGTTATTAATCATCATAGAAGTGAGGATAATTTTTTGAACCACAACCATGGTTGTGCACTCCTAAGGAGGTTAGCTTCTTTGAGGATCTTTTGAGATGAATATAAGAGTTTCTTACACATGCTAAGGCTCTCTTTTTTTAATTAGCCATTAGGGTAATTGTAATGATGAGTTTCCACACTAGGTTTACCTTTGCCCAAGATTGGTTTGATTTAACATCACTTCCAAATATTCATGAGAGGATTTGAAAACATCCTTTTCTTTTTCTTTAAGTTTTCTAAGGCTATGAAGTCCTTGATTTTTGTTGTGGATTTCCATTCTTGCATCCTACAATTCCTTCTCTAGGTTACCTATTTTCTTTTCCCACTTCTAGCTAATATACTCATTACATTGTTATCAAGTCAAGTCCTTTCTTTTCTTCTTCTTATCCCTAGATCATTTTAGATTTAGGTATTGAGAGAGTCATGAGTCCTTATCTTCATGTGATCATTCGGCCTCTTATTACTTAGCTTGGACATGCATGATTTCTTGACGAGGCACTTACTCTTCAGATTCACTACCACTTCCTATGATTTCCCTAATCGCAAGTGGTGTGTGCAAAATGTTTGCTAGATTTTGAGGGTATTCCTTTATAAGTAAAAGTGCTAGAGGTTTTAGCACATTTCTTTGGGAAGTGGTTGTTGGCACATCTGTAGCTAGAATTTTAGGATCAGTTGCATGTCACAAGTATTGTTGTCTTTGGTCTATACATCCTTCCTCTAAGTAGTAGGCTCCTACACGTGACATATCTCTCTCATTCCAATTTTCAATTTTGTTTGTAGGAGAATAAGTTTCTTCATGATACCAAAGCTCTAGATAGTTATTGTTGGGATTAACCATTTTCGATTCCATGAATATAATATCATGTTCACTATCTTCTCTTGCATAATTAAATGGAACACTATTGTTGGGGAAACATGATTGTTGGTTTTGAGGTAGTCTACTATGATATGCATGCTAATAAGTAGGCATCCTATCACCTAAGTATGTGGGATGTTCTTTGGTAAAAATCTAAAACTTGCATGGGGTTGAAATACTTAGTAATAAGTCACATTTTTTTGCTCTCTTTTTTTTCTCTATTTTTATCTTTTCAATCATCAAATCAACAATTTCCTTCTCTGAAGATTTTGCTAATTGAGTGGAAGTCTAGCATTTGGAGTCAATTGGTAAAAAATTTAGTTCCATGACTAGGTTATCTTTTAATTCCTCACATTCCTTGGGGAAATCATCCAATGTGGTCAACCTATGAATGTGCACCAAAGAGTGTAGTTGCCATTCGTAAATCCTTTTATAAATAGAGAGATCAACTTCTTTGCAAGTGGTCATTCATCAACTAGGAATAAGTCTACTTATTGCTTGAATCTTCTAGACATGACTCTTATCAACATGTAATTTGACTACTTAAAGCTATAAACCATGGAGATAGATCCATGCTTGACTCCTCTTTTTGCAAAATCACCAATAAATTCCCCAACTATATCTTCCAAGTTTATGATCATCTCAATTGTTAGTGGTTGGAATCATGCAGCTCCTCCAACTTTGAGGCAAAAAGCTTTGAATTTCATTAAAAAAAAATCAATGGTTTTTCTTCCAAGACTTGTTTAAATAATCCTACATGATCATAAGGATCAATAAAGTTCACATAGCAGTTTTTAGCCACTTTCAATGGTCAAAGGATTCATCTTGTGCCTAGGCATAACAACGATGTGATTCTATCTAATTCTCACTTATAGTTTGACAAACGTTTGTGCATGTTGCTAGGGATTCATGAATACTTTCTTGAAGATAGATGTCTTATTATATAATTTTTTTGATATGCTATTCTAACCTATCTCAAATGCATGTAATTGAAAATCATATGGGTTTTAGTCCTTAGGGAGGGGGGAATGTGCATGCATCCACATTGTTTTTCAACTAAAATGTATATATACACTATTCAATCAATCTATCAAATGGGAATGTGATGCCAGAATGTGATGTGTTCGTTTGAATGTTAACCAAACTTCTCAATCAAAGAAAATATGGGAAAAAATCAGTTACAATCAATCAAAGAGTCTTTACTCCCCCTTTCAATGGTATCTCATATGTGAGGATGCAAAACCTTATTTTCCAGATTCTTTTATTTTTAGTTTGAATGTTCTTGTTGGTTTGTGTGTGTAATGCTCTCAAGTTTGGGGTCTTAGTGAGACAAGAAAGATGAATGGAGGGAGAATTTTAGGTTGTGAAAGAAGCTTTGGGAAATGGGAGGGAAGATGAAGTGAATCTTCTCTAGATCTAAAATTGATGAGTACTAGTTACTTCTATAAAGTGCCTTTGGTATTCATTGAACCTCTTTTAATCTCAAGGAAGTGGGAAAAGATTAAATGCAAGGAGTAGGCTTGCCTCTTCTTCACCCAAGGAATTCCATATGAAAGTCTTATATCCCTTGCAAAAATCACTAAATAATGTGAATTGCAAATCTTCATGAGTTCTCAATCAATGAGAAAGATTGTCCATAGTCTTTCTTCTAACCTTCCACGATGTGGATTTGGGTATAATGATGGTTTTTTCTCTCCATGATACTTTTCCTTGTGAACGTAATCGTCCTTCCAATGATGGAAAATACTCAGTTGGTAGATGAAATATGTTAGTCCAAATGTAGGATAGCAATGCTATTTGGATTTCTTTGTGTCAACATGGGAGTACTTGGTGAGGAAGCAAAAGGGATATTTAGTGATGCAAACAAGAACCCTTGAGGAAGCAAATAAATTCAATGTTTCCTAATTGATGCTATTAGCCATATTTATGTGAGTGGTGTGGTCGCCAAAAGTTTACTTTGATGAAAAGGAAAAACAAACCCCATGATGCTATATTCAACACATTTGTGGGATCTAGAGTAATATTAGAAAAGTTTTTAGTATCCTCTTGATGCAATCCATGAGAATCCATCCACCAAAAAAAGTCTCTCACAATGATTACATCATTGTAGCTATTGGCTATTTAACAGAATGGGTTGAAGCCCAAGCCACTACTAAGAATGATGGTCATATGACTACCAAATTCCTATTCAAGCATATGCTCAAACACTTTGAGCTACCTATCAAGATTGTGATGATAGGGGGACTCACTTCATCAATAAAGTTTTTGAAATTTTTTTCAATACATTTCTTATTACACATAAGAAATTTGCACCCTAAAATCAACATACCAATAGACAAGCAGAAAGCTCTAACAAAGTCCTATGTATGATTTGGACCCAATTGGTGAATAATGAAAGAATGGATTGGGATAAGCAATTCCATCATGCAATTCAAGCTTATCTAGTGGGCTATGAGACATCATTATGCAAAAGTCCATTCCACCTAGTCTATGTTCAACAAGAAATTTTAACAATTGAGCTTTTGGTGCCTACTCTACATGTGGCACAAGCATACCATTGGAGTGGACATGAGCTTTCTGATTTAGTTGTGATCTTAGAGAAGGTCCAAGAAACTATATAAATTGCTATGATAGGTATCTATGCAGGAAAGAAGGGTCACAAGGCTTACTTCGATGCACACATCAAAGATAAGAAATTGCAAGGAAGAAACTTGGTGTTGGTCTACACACTAAAGAAAGATGAAAAGAAATTGCAGAAGAGAGGTTATGAACCTTTGATGATTCATGATATCTCACTAGGTGGGATTATATAACTTGCTTCTCTCAAAGGATAACCTATCCCTAATCATATTAGTGGTTGTAGAGTCAAGCTCTACAATGATCCTCTCGCCAAAGAGATGTTGCAAGTGCTACATAAAGCCAAGGGCCATATGGTAGAAGAGTTGCATATATGCCAAGAAGCTAAATATGAGGCATTGGATCATATCAAGAAACATAAGCTGATGCAACACCAAGCCTATGAGCATATTGATCTGCAACAAAACATCCCTATGACAATGTCCAAGATTGAAGATTCCTACAAAAGGATAGTCGATCAAAGAGCAGACATATGGTTCGTTTTAGGACGTTCTAACATTCCCTCATAAATTTTCTTAGTCATGGGAGCTCTTACCGATGAGATATATCTATCACTTGTCTACAAAATTTGAGTTACCATCAAAGATGTGAATGCTACCTCGATATGAATGTGCAAGACATGCATAACATGTGTGGTGAAGTTGCCGCGAGAAAGGAGATAAGGAAGCTGAGAGCTCACTCACACACTCTCACACTCAAAGAGGAGCACACATAGATTGATGCAAGGAGGAATGATCATCTTCCTCTTCTTCTGCTACATAAAGATAATATACAAGAATGACTTAATACAAAAATACAAGTGCAATATATAAAGAAGAGTACATAACAAAAATCCTAATGTCCACGAATGAGTGAGATGGCAAGAAAAAAATGCAACATCATGCTTGGTAGATAAATCTAGTAAAGGTCAATGAAGTATCCCTGACATATACTAGCGTGACCACTATACATGTCAGAGAAATGAAAAAGTGATACGTGTCATCCTCGATCTTCACATGTTGAGCTTGGTATCTCAACACTCCCCATCAAGCTCAAGGTCATGTCCTGTAATCCAAGCATCTTTCAAAACTTCTTCAACTTCATAGCTCCAAGTGCTTTAGTGAAATTATTAGCAACCTAGTCATATGTCCTCACATAAACGAGGTCAATATCACCTGCTAATACCTTTTCCCTTATGAAATGATTGTACCTCAATATGATTTGTTCTATCATGAAACATAGGGTTTTGTGCTAACTATATGCTGCTAAGATTATCAAAATAGATGATGATAGGCTTTTGCACTTCCACACGTAAATCTACAAGAAGCCTCTCTAGTTATGATGCTTCACATGCTACCATTGCAACACCTCTATCTCAGCCTCTCTACTTGACAAAGCAACACTGGGTTGGCTCTTACTACCCCATGTAATAGCTACACTTCCAAGTGAGAATATAAAGATCTTCTATCTATTGGAGTTAGATGTCTACGGAAGCACGCAAACAACATAAGGAAGAAGAAGAAGCTTGGAGCACAACACACAATATTGAATGTATTACCACTAGAATGTATAAAGATATGTGACCCATTAGGGCAATATGCATATGTTCAATCCGAGGGGAAAAAAACTCCTTAAGAGGGAAAAAAGTGCCCTGTGGTCCTAGTGTGTTCACACACATCACTACCGAAATATATCAACAAATCACCCTAAGGGTGATGCAGTGAACAAGGAGCTGGCACTCATGTATAAGGAAGTTCCAAGCTATGTGGAATCAATCCACAAAAGGAAGTAAGCCCAAAGCTTGGGAAAGCTTCAAACTTCTCCCTAGGTAGAGCCTTCGTGAAAAGGTCTGCAATGTTCTCCTGATGTGGGCACATATGCCAAGTTGATCTCTCCAGCCGAGAAATTGTCCCTAACATAATGATAATGCACCTCAATGTGCTTAGTGCGAGCATGGAACACAGGGTTCCTCACAACTGCCAAATGCACTCTGACTGCGAGTGAAGATGGTGGTGGCAGAAGATTGACCAACACCCAAATCAGCCATAAGGCATCTCAACCACACACACAGTTGTTGTGAAAGCTGCCCTATACTCACCCTACACTTGGAAGTGGCCACAGTAGGCTACTTCTTGCTCAACCAAGATATACATGAGCTACCAAGCATGAAGAAAAAGCCACTAGTGGACACACGAGTTTCATAGCAACCACCCTGTCAGAGTCAAAAAAAGCATGTAAATCTGGTGGTAGTGATCCCCCTTGGGATAAAACAATCCAAGTAGATGGGTACCACTCAAGTAGTGAAAGATGCACTTAACTACCTGCCAATGCTTGACACCTGGAACATGCATAAACCTGCTCATCAATGAGATAGCAAATTGAATATCTACTCGAGTAATGCATAAGTAAATTAAGCATCCAACTCCCTGTTGATAGAGAACAACATCAAATGCATCTCCAGCGTCATGAAGACTCAATCATAAACCTGTCTCCATAGGAGTGGCAATAGGTTTAAAGTCTTCATGGCCAAAACACTGCAATAATGTGTCAATATATTTCGTTTGACACAAAGCTATTTTGTCATCAACTTGCATAAATTGAATGCCCAAATAATGATGCAAATGCCCCAAATCACACATCTCAAATGAGGCATGCAAATCAGCCTTAAAATCATCAATATGCTTCTCATGAGGACCAGTGAGTAGAATGTCATCAACATACACAACAATGATCAGAAGCACATCATTAGCATGCTTAACATATAAGGTGCTCTCTGTAGGACTATTCTCAAAACCATGTGCAATCAGATAGGCATGTATCTTTTCATACCAAGCACATGGTGCTTTCTTTAAACCATATAATGCCTTCTTCAACTTTCACACTTGGTTTTCATGACCTTTCTGCATAAAGCCATGGGGCTAAAAAACATACACTTCTTCATGCAAGTCACCATTCAGAAATGCCGTTTTAATGTCCAACTAATGTACATTCCAACCATGATGAGTTGCAAGTGCATAGATGCTACTAAAAATACTCATTCAAAAGAGCAGGTACCATTCTTCATGATAACATCATATTCTGATTGCATAGTAGCCATCCAATTTTTAGAATGTTGTGCTTCATCAAACAAAACAGGCTCATTCACATTAGAGAGACTAGGGTCCACCATGGCATATCAATATGATGCAAAAGAGGCACTACGAGAGCCTAAATGAGTACGATATGATAGAGGTGCATCTAATTTGTTGTCACGCAAAGTCTACACCAACCATTTCAGCATAGTTTTTGCCTCCTGAATATCAACTCTCTCATCAACAAGTGCATCATGTAAATCTGCATCAGAAATGGAATTATCTACATCATCACATGAAACCTGTAAAGGCTGAGAAGTTGCCTCATTAGGACCAGCACTAGACTATCCACCTATAAAAAGAGGTAGCAAAGTATCATACATGTCTTTGGAGCTAACAGATGTCCCCTTAGTACATGAAAGTAATGGTCGAATAGCATCTCCCACAAAAACAACATCAAGGCTAACCAAAATGTGTTTAGTTTGTGGATGACACAAACGATAGCCTTTGCTTTCAAAACGATACCAAACAAAAATACATTTCACTACTTTATCATCCAATTTTCTGTGATGTTGTTTAGGCACTAATGCATATGTCAGACAACCAAAAACATGCAGATGAGCAATAGATAGCTTGCGACCATGCCAAGCATCATATGGAGTGGTAAGCTGTAATGCTTTAGTGGGATGCCTGTTAAGTACATATGATGCACACATAACAGCCTCAAGCAAGAAACTATGTGGCAAAGCCTGATCTTGACCATACACCTTGCCATCTCCATGAGTGACCTATTCTTCCTTTCAACAACTCCATTTGGTTGGGCAAAAGGGTGTTTAAAGGTGTCTGAATCAAATTGTCTGTCAATTGAAGGTGAAATCTTGAGCTAAACTTGAAACTTTTACAGGATCAGCGAGAGCTTTTGGAGAAATCGAAGCAAGAGCCAGTGTAAGCAGGCTTGGGAACGAGCATCCTGAGCATACGAGTGCAGCAAGGAGAAGCTACTTGAGTTTGGAAAATCTATCAACCCCCTCAGTCCATTCCTAGCTTAGGCTAAGGGCAAGTAGAGGCTTTGATTGACTAGGGGTACGATAGGAATACTCAAGTTCTAAGAGCCTCTAATTTCTCAAGTCCAAGAATAGGTTAAAGTGCAGTCAAGGGACAACTTAAAGGAAAAGAACTTGAGCTAAGTGGACGAAGAACATCAATTGTGACACACTTAAAGTGCTCCTAACGATGCTAACTAAAGAGAAGGAAACAAGTACCCAAGAAATTAAAAGGAACAAGTGATTGGTATCAAAGAATCAACAACGTGGTTGTGCAAGGGTAATTGGGATGATTAGTAGGACATATGAACCTAGATCAGGAAGACACCTAGGGAGAGATCGTCTTAGTGTTAGGTCATCAGAGGCTAGTGTTAACCTTACTGCTAGGTCTTGGGCCCGTAGTTGAGTGATTACCCTACGCTCTAGACTCAGAAACCAGTGACTCTGAGATGTCTTACAGCATGGAGAGACTCGTAGGTAGCTCAGGAGTGGCATACCTACAAAAACCACAAGGTCCCTACAAGAGGATGGTGCTCGCATACCTACAGGAGTGGTATACCTACAAAAACCACAAGGTCCCTACTCAATTGGAATATATCCAAACCAACCGCTTAGGTGCTCGCATCTATGAATATGGTCTGAGAAGATCTGTTGTCCAAATTAGAAATCCAGATCAGCCCATGGGACTAGAACACCCTGTAGTCAAGTTCGAAAATGGTTCCTACATTGATAAAGAAGGAACAATGTATGTGGTCACTAGCCAACCAGAAAGAACAGATAAATTTGGAAACATAATCTCAGAGACCAAAGTAGGTGACATAGAGCAAGGGAATTTAGGAAAGGAGCCAAAAACCCCTCGAGGCAAGTCGGTTCTGACTAGAATAATCACTCGAGAGTGGGTTCCCCAAGACAATAAGAGCATAGATTTGCTCTTGAATCGAGATATGGATGAGGCCTTTTGGAGGTATAAAATTGAGTAGCCTAACGAAGTAGGCACACTCACCATATATGAATCAAAAGATCGGGATAGCCTAGGCAAAGTGACCTATCTAGATAATCTCTCAGAGGATCTTTGTGGTCTTAGAGCATGGAAGACACGCATACACTTGGAAGGGTGAATTTGTTTTTCCCCAACCTCGATCCAGTGTCTTATGGTCACCAAGGAGCTGGAACATCTCAGGCTCATGGAACTCAAAGAGAGAGGAGTAGAGATAGACCCAAGGTGAGCTTTGCTAACCCACTGGGAAGAGAAAGAATGAGGGCAGAGATGGATAGGATGGACATGGAGAGACATAGGGACCCAAGGAATCCAAGAAATGCAGACGAATTCCCTCTACCAAGGCCTAGAGAACACGTAGGACCTTGAGGCCCACACAATTGGTTAAGTCCATGAAGAATTGCTTCAATGGCACAGGAGACCCGTATGACCATGTGGTAGAGTTTAGGCAAGTTTTGAGAGCTGAACAAGTTGAAGACTTGTTCACTCAATACAATGCTTTTGGCCTAACTCTCAAGAACACCACATTGACTTGGTTTCAACCACTTCACCAAGGTCAGTTCAGAAATATAGACCAACTTCTTGAAGCATTCATCACTAAGTTTTCTAAGAGTGGTATTAGGCATAACACATCTTCCTTGATATACAGCTTCAAGCAAACACCTCAAGAGACAGTGAGGCTTGCAGGAAGAAGGTTTAGGCAATACCTAGAGAGGTGCCCTATTCTAGAGTTACCCACTCCATCCAAACAAGTGGCCTTATTTCTACATGGATTGTTAAGTACCAAACTGAGATCATATGTGTACTTAAAGGACCCTAGATCCATAGAAGAGTGTGCACGCATGTGCATAGACATTGAGGATAATCTAGGGGAGGAATTAGAGCTTTCAAAGATCTATAAAGATTCAGATAGTTCTGTTAGCCTCACATCCACACAATTCACATCAATTGAGGATCTGGTAGAGAAGGTAGCCCAGAAATTAGGAGTATCTAGCAAGCAGATTCCTAGATTTGCCCCAGGGAAACGAAGCTACACCTGTGGAGGAGACTATATGGCCAATATGTGCCCTATCATGGCTCAACCACCAGTGAAGCCTAACAGCCAATACTGCACCCTCGAAAGGAGATATACCAACCACACTACACAAGATTGTCCTTACAATAAACAAGTTGTTAGACAAAATTATCCTCAGACGTATCCACAACAAGGAAAATACCAGAATCAATACCCAACAGCAGTATGGTAGGCCCCAGTAATCCTATCAACCACCCTATCAAGGGCAGCAAAGACGTCAACCAGATATAGCACAACAACCCCCCCTCCTGCCAATGTGATTCTAGTGAAGTATGCAGCAGCGAAAGAAAATCCAAATAGAGCATTAGTTCCAGTAACACCATTGCTTTTGGAAAGTGACGGGAGTGATCATAGTTTTGACCCCACTCATATTGATAGCCCACAGGCTTACTACATGCAGTCCCCTGATCACAATGAGTTATACTATTATGAAGAGTCGAGCGAACCTAGTTGGGAGCCAGAGTATGCTAATGTCATGTATGCAAATCCTAACTCTAGACCTCAACCTACGCAGATAAGACCCCCATTTCCTAGAGGACCATACTATCAATGTCAAGGAGATCACCTCATTCGTGATTGCCCTATTCCTCCACCGACACAACCCCAATGTGTGACAATTCAAGCCTTTTGTCCAAATTGTGGGAAGGAGCACTTATTACGAGAGTGTCCCAAGAACCCCACCAACATGCCAAAACTCGCTCCTATCAACATTATTGGGTTAGTGGTAGACTCCACGAGAAGTGTGACTTCCAGGATCCTAGTGCAAGTCATTATGAGAGCTCAGGCACTTAAGCAAAACCAAGACTTAGGCCAGGAAAAGAATTCTGAGGTTAGCGAGATCAAGAGTAAGAATAAATAATAGAAATCACATCTCAAACGCACTCTCACACATCAGCCCCTTCACCATCCTCATCACTATCCATCCCACAACCTTCTAACCTACCCAGCACCCCAAGTAGGATCAATCTTCGGAGATCCCACTCCCAAAAACATATACATGATGCTTAAAGCATATCAGGCCAGAATCCAAGAAGGGCCAAATGTAATAGATCATGAAAAGTGTTACCCTAGAGCTGACCTAGAGGTTGAATGAACCAAGCTTTGTGCCAAGATGGTAGATTTGGCTCAAACCATGTTTGAAGCCAGTCGCCTCTTCCATTGCTCTAGTTCAGCTAGGACTTGATTGCATTTTGATGGACTGTTAGACAGATTGGAGAGGCTAAGTTGCAAAATCAAGAAAGCAAGCCACCTCCCAGGGTAAGGACAAGCGAGTGAAAGAATGAGCATTGCTCTGAAGGATGCTTATGTGGCTAATTCCACTGAACCAGACACCACTTGTTCTATGAATAGATATTCCCAAGAATTTCTAAGAGAGATCCAGGAAGAGAAGTGGGCTAAAGAAAGTGAAGCTCCCCCTCCCATTGAATTTGTGGATGATTTGCATGATCAATTCCCACAAGACCTTCCTTCCATCTATGGAGAGCAGGAGGATATCCAATCTTGTGAGAGATTAGACTTCAAGTCTAATTCCTTGCAGGAATTACCCCATTTCACAGGCCCTTGCGAAACAAAATCTAACTGTAGGAGGGCATCCAAAGTCTTCGTAAGGAAGGAAAATTCAGTCATACCTAGGAATACGGAGGTAGTGAAAAACACTAAAGTGCAGTGAAATCTCACTTTAGAGGAGCTACTAAAGGTTAAGCTAGAATTGTGGAAACACATAGCCAACCAAGTGCTAGAAGTAGCGAAACCTTGCTCCTAGGTAGGATCTCATAGAACCGTGCCAGAAATACCTTTGGAAAAAATAGGAGACATGAGTGAAGGTGAAGAAGGAAACATCTATCTTCCCATTACCCATCAAGGTTACACCTCCAAGGCAATTTTGGACTCAGGTGCAGGAGTTGCAATTGCTACAGCTTCCGTATGGAAGCGATGGGGCAAGCCGGCACTCAGGCCAACGAGAATGAAATTGCAGATGGGTGATGGTCACATTGAGAGACCCTTGGGGTTACTAGAAGGGATAACTCTCACTACATGTGGTGTAGAGTTTGAGCATACTTTTGCTATATGTGACTTTAGCAATAATCAGGCCTATGAGATGATTCTGGGAAGACCATCAATGTGGAAGTTGCAAGTGGTACAAGATTGGGGAACCAATCCTTTGTATTTGCAACACTTAGGTGTTACAACCAAAGTCAATCTCAAGGATTACTCTCATAGAGACATTCCCCCTATTCAATTGAATCCCATCCATAGAGCTAAGGATGATACAAAATCAGTGCATTCCGTAGGATCAGGATCCTCATGGATGCATGAAGGCACCCACTTATGAATGTGCAAAGTATCCATAGAAGAAGAGAAGAGAGAAAAACAAAGAGAGGTAGGTGTGAAGGAAAATCATAGATCAATTCAAGACCCAGCCTATGCACCCGTAGTATTTCCTGATGAAGAATTTGAGCCTCATGGTTGGGAAGAAATTTTAGCAACCATGGATGTAGCCATCAATGAAACACAATGGACACCCCACTGTGACGAGGATGGCTATGACATTTTAGACTTCACAGTAGAGCCAATTATGTGTGATTCGGTTATTGAAGAATGTGAACCTAGCACTGCTGCATTTGAGGATGCAAGTGACTCTGATCTAGAGTCAATCATCATGGACCCACCCTTTACATCAAATGAGGAATATTTCTACAAAGTAGAAGCGCACCCTTAGAGACATGAAGAACTCACAAATGGTCTGAGATTAGCCACACAAGTAACCCCTAAGAATGAAGGCAAGAAGAGGAAGAAGAAAGAAGTCACACCAGAAGAGGAAGAATCCTTGTTTGAGGTCTCGAAAAATTTTAAGAAGTATGAGATAGAAGATAGGAGAGTCATGATAAGAATTTCTAAACATGACTCATAAGCATGAGAGGCCTATGATAACAAGGAAACCACCAAGAAAATTGTTGTAACCATAGAAGAGGGAGAAGAAAGATGCACCTACATAGGACACGACCTGACTGAGGATGAAGAGCAAGAGTTGGTAGCCTTGCTAAGAGAATATAGAGATGTTTTTGCATGGAGCTACAAAGACTTAAAAGGTGTAGAGCCTGACATATGCTCAAATACTATCCCCATGACCTCAGATGCCAAACCCTCTAAGCAGAAGCCATACACCTATAATGATAACTATGCTGCCAAAATCAAGGAAAAGATAGATCGCTTGGTTGAAGCTAGATTTATCTATGAAATTGAGCACACTGAATGGGTATCCCCCATTATAGTGGTACCCAAAAAGAATGGCAAATTATGTGTATGCATTAACATGAAGAAGGTTAACCTAGCCACTATTAGAGATAGTTATCCTCTTCCTATCACTGAGCATCTATTAGAAAGGGTAAAAGGCAAGGAAGTGTACAACGTCTTGTGGGTTCTCTGGTTACAATCAAGTAGCCATAGCTCCAGAAGATCAGATTAAGACAGCTTTTGTAAGAGACTTAGAATTATGACCACCACGTGCTAGAGCGATGACCAAATGCCTCTATATATAGCTCTCTCCAAGGGACTGCCTTCTTGGGCAGGTGGATACTAACCATCCATGTGTCGACCATGTAACTGCATGTGCACCAAGTGTCCCAGTTAGCTCGAGTTAACTCAAGTGGATGCTTCTAGAAGGCTCTAGAGCTCTTTGGGCAAAATACTCTCCCCATGTCCCCCATGGGGATTGAAGCCAAGACCTCCTCCTTCACATCCTTGAGACTTAACCACTAAGCTAAGTGGATCACTTGTTCACAAGAGCACAAGACCTCCTAGTAAGTCTAAACTGCAGATCTTTGATCATACACATGGATGACCAAATGGTGTCGGATTCTGTCTCAACTGATCGGATCCTTAGATCATAGATTAATTTATTACGTTCTTCCCCCTTTGGAAAAATATTTTTTTCCTCGAAAATAGAGCTATATATCTACTATAGGCAACCCTTGAGCCTCATGTTCTAAAACTAGAAGAATATGTTCATGTTCTAGAACTGGAAGAACATGTCTCATCTCTGTGGTGGCGTCCCTGCCCAAATGATTCAAAATACTGTCTCATCTTGCACTTTGATGAATTGGTCAAAGTGCAAAGTAGTGAACGAATAATAAGGGTGGATCTAAAAACATCCCTAGCCAATTCATAGTTTCTCGATGTGCAATCTAGGCACAAACATATGAACTGGGTAGATTCAAATTACTAGTCCATTTCTGGGCATGACTGGTGCATGGACTTAGTAACGAAGGCGAGATTCCTATCCCTTGTAAAACTTTGAGAACTCTTGATTTACTTGAATTTGATTTGAAAACTTGAAGTTTGGTTGTTCCAAACATCTAACTTGGATTTTTGTACAATGGTTAACTCCTATCCAACAGCTACTTGATTTTTTCACCCAACTAGAGGACTACTTTGTCCTTATGAGTTTAAAAATCCTATGTAAACTGTGGGAGAAAGTTTACCATTTTCTTTGGATAAACCTTACTATATCTTGACCAAGTGAAATTCTGAAAATTGTCCAACTTAGGACACTTTTCTTATAGACTTGAGCTAAAAGTTCTTGGGAATTGTCAATCTAATGTGCAATTCCTAACTTCTCTATTCTAGAGTGTAATGAACTCTCGAAAGTCATAAGAGTTATGCTAGGATCTGGAAGCAAACCCAAATGAATAAGTCAATCTTGGACTTATCATCTTTTGAAGATTGAATAAGTTCTCATACACAACATCTATCTAAGATGTTTAATTTAGTTATTTAGTTCCACTGGGCTAACCCTAGACTTTGAGAAATGAATTAGATACCATATTTGAGACAATTCCAAAAGATTTTGGAAAGCGGAAGGAAATAACTAAAACTCTGTATAACTATTTCAAACTTCTAAGATATAAACTTGCTATGAGTCAAATACTTGATGACCCAAGACTTTAACTCAAGACTCTAACTTTTTAACGATGTTTTCAACAAGATATTGAATCATTTTTCTTACCTTTAAGAGAAGTAAACTTGATTCTCAAAAAGATTCCAAGCAAATCTAAAACCTCATCCAGCCACAAGATACTAGTGTGGTATCCAACATCAATGTGTCGACCCACTGAGGTTCTATTGATGAGTTTTTAACCAAACGATGCTTCACTTGAGACTAAGTTCACGTGTTAATTCATTCTTTATGACTCCTTACTAGGAATGCAATTCTTGTGCATTTCTTTGAGTCAAAGAATTGAATTTACTAGGTTATACTAGGAACTTGTAGCTTGACTTAGTCAGCCTATCCTTAGTTGAAAGGTTCAGTGCAAAGTCAAAGTCTTACTCTTTCACAAATTTATCGAATCATCAACACTTTAGCTTGAAGTGTTTCAAGAAGACCTTGGAAGTTACTGACTTCGTATCTTCCTATAAACTTGATCTTGAAGTATCTTGAGATCATACTTTTATCCTCCTGGAATTAAAACTTATCCTTGGAAGTTTTAATTTTCTTGAAGATCAGATCTAACTTCAAAATCCTTTCTGAGACTAAAAAATAATTATCATCCCATGGTTTGATGTCCCATACCATCTTTCCTACATCAAGCTGAGTATAAGATCTGGCATCCCATACCAACCTATTTTATATTCACATTAATGTGTGGGTGATTCTTATCCTAAAGTCTAACAATATCTTGATAAAGTACCTTATCTCTTCAATTGAAGGTTTAGGCATTACCTCTAACTTGATATTCTAGGTTTTGATCCCTTCACATGATCGTTTCACGATCTTGTGCTATCCTTTAGGAACTTGGAAACCTTTTGTTGGAACATCCATCCTTCTTTGCTAATGTTTTCAAATGAAAACCAATCAAAATTCCAAGTACTTGAATTTTCACAAATTCAAGTTCAATTGGTTTATCCTTGACCAAATTGTAGTGACAAGAGCTTTTAACTTCTTGTCTTTAGATTCCTTTCTTTATTGATGCTTTAGGTACCTATCCTGGCCAGGACTTTACAGAAATCTCTCTATTGCATAAGTCTAAGCATCCGCTCATGCTTTCTGGATTTGTACCAAAATCCCTTTAAGGATAAGAAAACATTATATTTTACCTTCCACAAACTTAAGTACCATCTTCATGGTTGCAGACTACATTCTTGGACTTTGTTTGGACTTGGAGTAGCTTACTTTTTCACACTTTTCCATTGAATAAATGGAACCTGAGTGAATAATTCCCAAAAGGAATTTTATTGCCAATACTTGGGCAATCTATAGAGTAGTTTCAATCACAAGTTCTTGGACAATCATGGCCAAGCTTGATCAAGTTTGGTTGACCTTGCGACTAGAATAAAGACTTAGCCTTTATCTTTAAGATCTCTTGAACTAACAAAAGCATCTTTGCTTACCCATGGGTTTTTAGAGATCTTTTTCCATCTCGAATCCAAGCATACTCCAATGTCTCTAAGATTCCAAACCTAAGAATCTTTGGTATATCTTTAGGTTATATCAATATTTGAACTTAAGTACGAATACTTGTGGTTTGGGAATTGCTTGGAACTACTTCTAATAAACTTTTCTTGAAAGATTCTAGTCTCACAGCTAGGGAAATTTTGTCTTTCAAGAACGTTAGATTCCTGCCAAGGAATCAAGTAATATTAAGCTAATGATTCATCTTGGAATATTTTGCTTTCCAGTCCAATGATTCATCTTGGAATCCTTAGTTTTACTGGAATAATCTCTCTAAAAGAAATCTTGACTATTGAAGAAGAACAAGACTTAAGGCTTTTTTGCTTGTCCAAAAGATATTCCTTTTTAACTAAGGAAATAGTTAACTAGGTTATTTCCTTTATTGGCTTAACTTTTAGGAAGTAGCTTAATTCCTAAAGATTAATTTGACTTAGGTTTCTTCTTTAAGCTCTAATTAGCTTAAAAAAAACCAAGCATACTTTTCTTATGCTTAGAAAAATGCTTAATAAAGTTTCCATGCTTTTTGAAAGCTTTGCATCTTGACTAGAGATACAGTCATGGAGCCTAGCATCCAACCATTGAACACTAAAGTTCAAGTGATGCTAAATTTCAAGTGATGCTAAAGTTTATTCATCTTTTTGAAGTTTATCACTCATCAGGATGAAAAGAAAAAACTTCAATAGTTCCACTAAAGCTTATCTGTATGACTTTCTAAATATCACCTATACTTAGAGTAATCAGTATAAGCTTATCTTCATGACTCGCTAAGTACATTCGGGACTTAGAGTCATCATACATTGCAAAAGCTTTGCAAGTAATTAAGTTTTCTTGGTCATCAAGAAGATTTAATACTTAAACTTTCTCCTTGTGCTTACTTATACCTAGTAAGACATCAAACATACTTAATTGTCATTAAGTATTTGTTTTTGATAGTGGAGTATCAACTTGGGAAGGAATTGACTAATTACTTGAGCTGCAAACTAGAACTAGCATGTCTTTGCAACTAACTAGTCCTCTGTCTTCCCTTATGTCAAGCCACGAGCTTTATAAAGTAATCTACATACTAACATCTCGTTTTATCATGCAAATGCATGTGCTCAAAAAATAATACAACAATCATGCATGAGCTTGATGCATGACCTTTCCTTGTACTAAGAATTTATATCATGCAATCTTGATGCATGTATATCCTTTCCTTTGTCCTAATGCACTATGATATAAAAACATATCCTTGTGGTGCAATAAAAAGCTTACTCAATGGAAAGGAAATCTGGAATTAAACTACCAAAATACATTCTTTGATGCACAAGGATCCTTTTTTAAATCAATTCTTTCCTTAATGCAAACTAATGCTTGGAATGAGAAGTGGATTGTTTCATTATCCTAATCTAGAATCAGTCGATTGAAATCTTGGCTATTTCAATGTGCATCTAGGATTAAGTGTAGACTAATGAAAATAAGATAAATCAAGCATTAAGACCAATTAGAAATTGGAAAGTACTTAGCTTTGATCATAGCTCCGTCCGTCCTCTAATCCTCATCCAAGAATCTTCAATAGTGGGCATAGATTAGAACAAGCAAATATCTTTTCCTCCATGGATGTTATCCACCATCTTTCATGACTAGATCATAGCTATGTTGGCAAATAACTTTGGTAAGTTGGGTGGAGCATTCGGCTACCTAATGGAAGAATTGAATTCATATCCTGCTTGTCAGTTGATCATGAGACCTCTGTTTTATTGATCGGCTCTTCTTCTATGTAAAATAGAAGGTTAACACGGTTCACAGCAAGCTTCGGCATCGAGGTGGTTATGAGACCCGTACCTGGTGCGCTAAGGAATACTCTCTGTCCTTATTTATGAAAGAAGTGTTGCAAACGTACCGATGTGACTGCATTGCTGAATAAGACGACATCTTAGAATCGACAAAGTCACGGGCTCCAAACCAGCGTGGATCGATCTACAGAAACGATGGCCCTCTTATCTTTTTTGTTTATAATGGATAACTGTTTACATCGTCTAACTATGATAAGACTAGAATTATGTCGCGATCCACCCTCAGTCTCCTGGATAGATAAGATGGCTGATTACACGACTTCATGAGTTCAAAACCGGTGCACCACCTGATAACACGACTTCATGAGTTCAAAACCGGTGCACCACCTGATAATCTTTCTTCTTGCTTCAGTGATTTATATAGCCAATGATCAATTCCATCAATACCGAGGAGATGGAACGCTTTGCCTCCAGCTCAGGCCCATGAATGGGTAGAAGATCTCTCTTGCAATGTCGGGTGTATGTGGAGGCACAGAATGTGCCTGAACGCAACCATTTTCCTCTTCTCCGGGGAGCCTGACTCAACCGTATGAAGAAAATATGACTATAATCTATACTAGATACTTTTTAAAAAGGAGACGATGAACTATTGACAGAGGTCAAGCAAAGCTGGCGCAGTGATACCATGCAATGCGTGCGCGGATCTAACCAGAGTTCGATTCCCCGGCTGCGCACCACTGTTAAAGCTTTTTTATGTGACGTGATGCATGTCTGTTCAAACCCCCGAATACCAGCAACCGTTGTTGAACCTCACAATTGATCCTTAATTTAAATCGATCAAATCGCTGTCACTAGTGCTGCCGTAATGGATAAAGCATCACGCTTGTATCAACACGGTCTCGGGTTCCAATCCTGATGATGGTAGTCGTCTGCGTATGCACGAATAGACCTTCTTTTACTCCTCTATGCATAGTTCTTGCTTCGATGAGAAGGTATTCACGCAAATGGCAAACAAGGGGCTGATTTTCGAGAACAAAAGGGACTGATTCCCGAGAACAAAAGCATAATATGAATGCTCAAGGAAGAAGATGAGAGCAAGGTCTCCATGAGAACTTAGGGAAGATGATGAGCCACCAAGGTCACCATGAAATTTTGCTCTGATACCAATGTAAGAGACTTAGAATTATGACCACCACATGTTAGAGAGATGACTCTCCTCCCAACCAAATGCATTTATATATAGCTCTCTCCAAGGGACTGCCTTCTTGGGCATATGGATACTAACCATCCATGTGTCGGCCATGTAACTGCATGTGTGCCAAGTGTCCCAGTTAACTCAAGTTAACTCAAGTGGATGCTTCTAGAAGGCTCTAGAGCTCTTTGGGCAAAATACTCTCCCCATGTCCCCATGGGGATTGACCCAAGACCTCCTCCTTCACATCCTTGAGACTTAACCACTAAGCTAAGTGGATCACTTGTTCACAAGAGCACAAGGCCTCCTAGTAACTCTAAACTGCAGATCTTTGATCATACACATGGATGACCAAATGGTGTCTGATTTTAGATCTGTCTGAGCCGCTCGGATCTTTAGATCATAGAATTACTTTACTACAATTTTTGCTACAGACTGGGGCATATTCGCCTTTAGAGTAATGCCATTTGGTTTTACCAATGCGCCAGACACCTTCCAGAGATTGATGTGCCATGTGTATAAAGAGTTCTTGAGGAAAAATTTGGAAGTCTATGTTGATGATCTTTGTGCTCATTCCAACATTAGACAAACCCATATCCCTAAGCTAAGAGCTATCTTTGACAAATGTGGAGAATATCAAGTCTGCTTGAACCCAGAAAAGTGTGTTTTCATGGTCAGGCAAGGTAAGATTCTAGGACACATAGTGTCAAAGAATGGCATACCCACGGACGAGGAGAAAGTGAGATCTATTGAGAGCTACCTAAGCCAAAGAATGTCAAGGAGGTATAAGCTTTCATGGGGCATTGTGGCTATTATCACCGATTCATTCATATGTATGTGATCATTGCAAAGCCTCTGTACTCCCTTTTGACTAACTTTGAGTGGACGGACGAATGTGAGAACTCTTTCAATGAGCTTAAACAGTGATTGTGTTTAGCACCAATCTTGACTACACCAGATTGGAATAAACCCTTTCATGTTCACATGGATGCATTCAATTATGCTATTGGGTGTGTACTTGCACAACCTACGGGCAAAGGTAATATGGATCTTCCAATTGCCTATGCTAGTAGACAGTTGAATGCAGCTGAACACAACTATACCACCACCGAACGAGAAGGGTTAGGCATGGTATATGCGGGTAAAAAGTTTAGATACTATTTTCTTGCAAATAAGTTTAAATTTTTTTACTGATCATCAAGCTCTACTGTACTTGGTAAACAAGCCATGCAATACAGGTAGATTAGTAAGATGGTTCCTCTTACTAATGGAATATGACTTTGAGGTAGTGATGAGGAAAGACAAGTCTCACTTGAGAGTAGATCATCTCTAGAGGCTCACATCCAAAGAGGTCCCACAAGGAGTATCAGATGATCTTCCGAATTCTTACTTGTTTAATTTGGAAGTGGTACCGCAGTGGGCCAAGACATTAGTGCCAGTCTTGACATATGTATTGATGGAAAAAACGTATGGTGTAGTGGAAACAGTCCGATCAGCATTACAGGGGCCTCTCGTTCAATATGATCCACGAAGATTCCAAACACGACCACGGTCTGGTAAAAACATCCAGATTCCCATTACTACGAGGGAAGAACCTATTATTACTTTAGAATCATTTGAGACAACCTTTCAAGAAGCAAGAATTCCTGGCCAAGAACCCATAGCCACCCATTAAGAGTCAATGGAGCCACTACCACCCACACCCCCACCGTCACCTCCTCGAAGAGAAGCTGAAGACACCACCTCAACTGCCCAACCCACAGAGCTAACCTTCATCTTCCATACTCCCACCTCCAGTTCAACCTTGTTCTCCTCCTTTGACAACCCTATCTATCAGGCCACCACCATCACAATCGAATCTCTCATGGAGATAGCCATTGGACAACAGCCTCCACGACCTCGGTCATCCGCCATCCTGACACTAGATCCACATTTCTCGGATTTCCTATCACCCTATCTCCCTTCACGACCTTTCCACCTCTGGGCTTGCATTTTCGACCCCCATACCACCAGTTCTTCAACTTGCCCCATGACTACCTCTCTAGAATGTTTCGAGCCACCACCCAAACCTTCTCGTCGATTCTCTTCCCAACATCCACACCACACTTATTCACCATGATCACACACACACCACCTACCATTCTGATATACATGGTAGACACCACAATCACATCCACCCCTGAGAGTATGGACATTTCGCCACCCACGGCACCTCCCCCTCCCCCCACACTTCCACCTTCCCCCATCCCTCCTCCACCACTTTCACCTGCACACACATCTCCTATAGACACAACATTCACACTTCCCATCCCCCAGTTCCCTTCCCTTGCATCCACTGCACAAACCACACCTTCATCTATAGGTAATGCATTTGACACCATGTTTGTGTGTATGTCACAGTTAAGGATAGAATACAATCAACTACAAACACATAACCAAAGGCTACAAGAACACTCTGAAGCATTACAACAACGCCTCAATACATTGGAAGAGGACAATACCGGTCTCCAAACTCAATTTCAAACCTTACAACCGGCTCGTGGCATGTTGGAGACACAATTTCAGAATGTAGATCAAGAAGCAATTTAAGGGTTGGAAAGCCATTTACAAATACAGCTGGACTGAAACTCCAAGCACCAGTGCAATATGGCACTACTCAAATGACACCTTGCAGTGGCACAAGAGGAAAATAGACGTCTCCAACTACAAAACCAAGAGAACTTAGAGGCAACCATCAATAGCACACCTGGGGCACTGATCAATCCCTCAAAAATCCAAGCAGTGACCCAAAAAAACATAAAGATAATCCTTGAAGACTATGCTACACTACTTGAGGCACATGACCAGTTATCAGAGGAACTGCATCAACTGAAGCAGACATGACAAAAAGACACAACATGTTTATGGAAATTTCCATGCAATCTTTAGCTCCATGGATTTAGGTTGGAACTATTGCTTGATTGAACATCCAGTCCACTCAAAACTTGAGTTTCTAATCTTGATTATTCAAATTTTCCTTTGTCATTTGATTCAAGATTAACTCCTTCTTTGACATCTACATAGAAGCTTGACATTTCATCAAACATCACATCTTTGCTTACTTTCACCTATCGTGTGAGTGGGTTGTAGCATTTATATCAATTTTGCTCAAGGTAGTACCCAATGAAGATACTTTTTTGTGCTTTTGGATCAAGCTTCATCCTCAACTCTGTTGATGTATGAAACACCACAAGAAATGAATTAATGTGACACTAGAACACCTCTATGGTCACCATTAACTCATTGCCACTCCAAACTTTGAGAAATGATAGCCTAAAGTGAGAACTTTGCTTCTACAGATTTTTCTAGTCACTGAAATGGCATACCTTTAGTATTTTGCTAATTTCTCTTAGCTCAAGTATTATTTCTCCATGAAACTTTATAAGCTGAAACTAGAAGAGTATAGCTTTCCAACAAGCTATCATATGCATCAAACGGATCTCTAGAACTCACGTTATGGCTCTCACAAGATGACCCTGTATGACCTTCCAAAACTGGAAATCTTTCCTGTTATAGTAAGAGCGTCTGTTTAAAATTAGAATTCGATGCCTAGCATCGACTTGCAACAAGAATTCAATGCCGGGCATCGACTTGGAGTGTTTTTGGCCACTTTTCAACAGGGATTCGATGCCGGGCATCGACTTCCCGCATAAAGTCTTGATCTTTTGGACACCAAAACTATAGGTGATTTCATGCACACTTAGAATATGACTTATCAACTGGAATTCGATGCCATGCATCGAGTTGCTCCAACAACACCATGTTTTCAAACACTTCAGTACTGAATGAAAAAGATAAATCAAAATATGGCTTATCAACATAGATTCGATGCCAGGCATCGAGTTGCTTGGAAAACTTGATCTTTTTAACTCATCACACAGTAGGTAATTATGGAGATGATGGAGAGAGACTCATACACAGAACTTTACTCAGTTCTTTCTCATAGCTATGAAAACTCAGAAGTTTTACAAATGCTTTCTCACTCAGAGAATCCCGACTATACACAGTCGTATAAATGAACTCCTTCTTCTACTTCTTCTCTCTATTCTCTCTCTCTCTCTGCGTCAGTTGATACAAACTAACTTATATAGATTTTCGTATTCTCGTGATTTTTAAAAAAAACTTCTAGAACTAAAGTGAACTAACTTTACAAATATAATACATTTGTGAATTTTTCCCTTCACATAGGCATGGGGTTTTCTTCCTAAGATTTGACCTTCAAATATATGTCCAGTTAGTGATTGTTTCTCCAACAGCTCCCCCTCAATCACTAATTGACATTCCCTGTTTCTTCATATCATCTTCTTTTCTTTTACTCCTGCCATGCTTTTGAATCTGCTGGTCTTCACACCATCCAAGCTCTTTGTCATTATGTCTGCTATCTGATCTTTAGTAGAAATGTACTCCACTTCAATCTCCTTCTCCATTACCTTTTCTCTGAGAAAATGATAATGTATCTCTATGTGCTTTGTCCTTGCATGAAATACTGGATTTGCTGCAAGATAAAGTGAACTCATATTATCTCCATGTATTGTAGGTGTACCTTGATCAATGCCTAAGCTCTTGAACAATGTCTGCATCCATATGACTTCCTAAGCTGCTTCCACAAGTCCTTTGTACTCTACTTCAGTTGATGATAATGCTACTGTATGTTGTTTCTTTGAACACCAACTTACAAGCTTATCACCAATGTATATCATGTAACCATGAGTTGATCTTCTGTCATCCTGGTTACCTACCCAATCTGAATCACTATAGGCTCTCAACTTCAAATCTAATGTAAAAGGATAATATAATCCTTCTTTTATAGTTCCTTTGATATATCTGAGAACTCTTTGACCTGCAATCCAATGTGGGTCCTTTGGACAATGCATGAATTGTGACAAAACTCCCACTGCATAACTAAGATCAGGTCTTGTTAGTGTAGCATAAATCAAACTACCCACAAGAGATTGATACTTCCTCATATCTTTGTATTCTGCACCATCATATTTACTGAGCTTGTGATTAACTTCAAGTGGAGTTGAAGCTTCTCTGCAATTTTCCATATCAAACTTCTTCAATAAATTCAGAAGATACCTTTCTTGTGATACATATATGCCATGATCTGTATAAGTAACTTCCATTCCAAGAAAGTATGACAACTTTCCTAGGTCACTGATCTTAAACTCTTTCTCAAGTAATCTCTTTACCTCCTTGATTCCTTCATCTGAAGTACCTGTGATTATAATGTCATCTACATAAATACAAATGTAGATTGTACCTTCCTCTGTTCTTCTGATAAGTAGACTTGGGTCTGCTTTTGAACTTTGATATCCAAGATCATTGAGATACTTCATCAGTCTATAGTTCCAAGCTCTTGGAGCTTGCTTCAATCCATACAATGCTCTTCTCAACCTGCAAACAAAATTTAGATACCTGGAATCTATAAACCCTTGAGGTTGTTCCATGTATACCTCATCTGATATGTATCCATTCAAGAATGCATTTTTTATATCCAATTGACTTAGGGTCCATCCTTTTGAAGCTGCAATAGCAATGATTGTCCTTATAGTTGACATCTTAGCTATGGGACTGAATGTCTCATCATAATCTATGCCATAGGTCTGGGCATAGCCTTTCACCACCAATCTAGCTTTGTATCTAGCTATACTTCCATCTGCAAGCTTCTTCACTTTATAAACCCATTTATTTCCAATAACTTTCTTACCATTTGGTTTAGGAACAAGTTCCCATGTCTTGTTCTCCTCTAGTGCATTGAACTCTTCCTTCATTGCTCCTTCCCATTGCTTCTTACCTTTAGCTTCATCATAGTTCTGGGGTTCTTCATCATCTTTGACCATATATGCATAGTTCTTCTGAGTTATGTAAGAAGTATCATAAGAATACCGTTTTGGTTGTCTCCTTGTCCTGCTTGACCTTCTTGGTTCACATTCTTCATATGTGTCTGGATACACTTCTTCATCAAATATAGGAGCTTCTTCATTTCTTCTTGTTAATCCACTTGTGGATGTACTTGCTTGCATAATGTTTGAATATACCTCCCTATATGTTTTTCCACCATAGCCTTAAAATTTTGAAAGTGAGTAAACATCGCATTCTTCACTTTCATAAAGTATACCCATACTTTTTGTGTATGTTCACCAATAAAAGTTACATAAAACTTGTAGCTGCCTATAGGTGTGGTATTTGCAGGACCCCAAACATCTGTGTGTACTATTTCTGGCACATTCTCACTAACATGCTTGTCATGCGGAAATGATGCCTTGACTGTTTACCCAATTTACATGCTTCATATACCTTCTGCATCTTTGCAACCCTGAAATGTGTTAGTCCATTAACAAGCTCCTTTGACTGCATCAATTTCAGCCTCACAACTTTTCATGTCCAATTCACTTGTGCCAAATCTCTATGTCAACAATAAAACCTAAAATTTTTGCAAACATGGCTACATTCATTTCAAGAATTTTCACATTCAAGGTGAACATCCTATCAAATTTGTTCCCTTTGGTGACTAGCCTTCCATTCTATTTGTACTCTTCTACATATAAACCATCAGCATTGAACGTGAATTATAATCCCTGGTCAACCATTTGTCCAAAAGAAACTAGATTCTTTGTTATATTCAGAACATGCAATACATTAGCAGGACGTTTTACCTTGTTGTCCTCCATAGATAGTGCTATGATTCCTATGCTCAATAGGATGTGATGTGTCATCACTTGTGTCAACAAATCTAGGAATAGATAACTTTTGCAAACTGATTTGAGGCACCTGAATCAACAAATGTGACGAATGACAAATTTGCCTTCTATTTTGAATCTCCAAATCACATATGACGAATTTCCTTTGGTGTGACATGATAGTTTGATCTCAAAAACACAAGTTTCTTGTATCAACAGTACATGGAATTTCTTGAATTTCGATCTCAAACATTTGAGTGTTTCCAAATAGAAGGCAAGTTATAGTTTTTCAAATTAAACTACTTTTTTTTGTGGGCCCTACATTGGGGGCTCAAAACAAAGGTCGAGATGACTCTAAAATAGAACTCTGAGCAATATCAGGTCATTTGTGAAGTGCTATCGAGAGAAATTAGTTGTGGTGGCAAAACGAGCACTCAAGGTTAGATCACGCCCTAGGGGTGTGTTGCATCGCTCCTATCCGATTGGCAGATTTTGCACACTGGGTACCCTTTCTGGGAAATAGTGCGATGGGAGGCTCACAATGTGTGCTTTGGGAGGCATCGAAAAAACACTTTGCTCGCCTAGATCATTGTGCAAGAAGCATGTGGACATGAAATGAAAGAATAAATTTAACACTCGAAATAAAAATCATCGATCTCAACAATACTAGATCAAAAGTTTACACTCAATGATCGTGAAAGAATTGATCAATATACAAAATAAATTTCATGGAGTGACTATGGATAATACAACTCTGATAATGAGAAATTCCGCTACAGTGTAAAATGCTAGATTGGTCTTCTCGGCCACAGTGCAGAAAAGACCACCTCTTTGTGAAGAGAGATGGTGGATGCAATCCAAAGATGAGTAGGTGCCGCTACAACCAGCTTCACACCAGCCAACTGAGACTTCAGAGTTGATTAGTAGACCCTTTGAGCTTCCTAAATCCACCAAAATATCAGCCAAGTACTTTGGAACATGTATCCCAAAAGTTTAAGTCAAGACAGGCTAGTTGCGAAATGACTAGCTCCCAAAACTTGCTATTTTTGGACATACACCTGCTGGAAAAAATGAACAGTGCTCTCAACCTGGAAGGAGTTAGAACAATTCCTTTTGGGCATAGCAAATAGACTTAGCAAGCTTCCTATTCCAAGTTAAAACACTTCAAATGATGGACTGAGCACTGAGAACAAGTTTCATCAAGTTCTGGAACATTCCCACAATTCTCGGGGCTCTGCAGAGATAGACCAGTAAGCAGTAAAATGCAGATATCTCCAAAAGTATAAATCCAATGACCTTGAAAATTTATAGGTAGAAACTAGACAGTGAGAGCTATCCAACGCACTTTAAAACACTGAAAAAGGTTCAGTAAAACTCGAGATATGACCTTCTGAAGTTACTGCTCTGAGTGAGTATAGCAGAGAACAAAACAGAGAGGTAGATGATAATAAATGTATAGATTCACATATGATTACAACCACATTGGCAATGAATCTTTGCACAATGGGAGTAGAATGATAGAGCTATGGAGTAAGCTCTTCAATCTCTACAAAATGACATGAAGTGGTCACGTACAAGGCTTGCTTATCGCCTCTTCCTTCTTGCTCCTTTTATAGCTATTCTTGGAGGGAGTTTTGAATTCGAATTCGAATGGCTCCACCTAAAAGTGATCCCCAAAGTTAGGAGAGATTCCCTCAGCTCAAAAATTCGTGATTTTGGTAGTTGGAGCCACGAATTTGCTTTTACATCATGGATGAGGTAAGCCATCCTTTTACTTTTTTCTTTTTCCATTTACAAGAGATAAAATGTACTCTTTTACAAGAGGTGTTCACATGACTACTCATGTGACTTACAAATGAGGATAATATCAAGCATATCAAGCATGTAGGCTTGGGCAAAATGCACCAACACTCTTTACTTCAAATTCTTCACTTCGGGTATTTTTTGAAGAGAATTCATGGGGAAAAAAAAATCAATTAGTTTATTTGAAAGTTAAAATAAAACACTCAACAACTATACCCCTTTCTGAGCTTTGATTTTATGTTGATTTGCTTTATATTTTATCCTTTAATATATTTCTATTCATTTATTTACACATTCTTATATTTGAGCAGATAGAGAAGACGTCAACATATTATGAGGCTAAATTGTGAACAAAAACAGATGGTGTCGTTTTGAACTAAAAAAAATGTGTGCCGTTAATTTTAAAAAGGCCCTCTCTCAATTCTACGTCAATTCTAAGATTTTCTTTTGTCATGGCAGTGATATTATAAGCTTGAATTTGTTGCCGGATAATACTAATAGAAGAACAAGTCCGAATGTCAGAATTGTCTCATCCTCTTCATAACTCTTCACACTTCTTCTATTCATGTATCGTCAATGCATATCAAAAGTATTTTGTAGTGTGACCTCCTAAATCATCTTCATGTGTGAGATACTCTCTAAATTCATGAACTCCTTTTTCATGAATCAAGCCTCTCGTTTCTGTGTCATGCATCCCAACTCAGATTCAGAATCACATGTCTTCATCTCTTACTCACTCCCCCGTTTCATGGGAGGTACTTTCCCTAGTTCTCCTTAATGCCCGCCTTGATCTTCGTTTCTTTGCCTTTGTTCAAAGAATCAAAAAGTTGTGCTTAATTAGCATCAACCTTCAATCTAGGAACAAATTCACCATGTTTCAAATGATCAAGGCATTTCATAGTCCTCCTTTTTGACTCCTGGTAGCACCCCCTTCTTCCCCGCATCTCTCTCTCTCTCTCTCTCTCTCTCTCTCTCGCTATGTAGTAACCCTCTCTGTGATCCATCTATCTACATCTTTGATTTGATCTTTCTCTCTCTCTCTCTCTCTCTCCCTTGCCTCTCTCTCTCTCTCTCTCCCTTGCCTCTCTCTCTCTCTCTCTCTCTCTCTCTCTCTCTCTCTCCCTTGCCTCTCTCTCTCTCTCTCTCTCTCTCTCTCTCTCTCTCTCTCTCTCTCTCCCCTTGCCTCTCTCTCCCTCTCGTGAGGAGATGGTTGGATACACTCCAAAGATGAGGTGCTTTTGCACAAATCTTGCTCTACACCTACCAATGTAGCTTTAGAGTACCTTAGTAGACAGCTTTAGCTTTGCATATGCATTTGGACCCATTATGTACTTTGGAACATCATCCTCAAATAGTTATATCAATACATATAACTTTCAGAGTTGAAGGGTTCCAAAAACTTGCTATTTATGGACTAGGTTCCTCTCAAAAAATTACTCAGTGCTCACTCATTGATTACAATTGACCAAAGAGACTTTAGAAATAGCTCAATGAAGACCTTAGCTCACTACTAGAAGTTATTTAACTAATAAAGGATGAGTATATGATGAGAAATTATATTAAGAAATTGGGGTGTAATCTTGACTTTTTAGGAAGATGACAATGAGCACACATAGGTTGCTTGCAGAGAACTCTCACAATCTAATGAACCAAAGGATATGGAAATTGACATGTGACAAAGTATACAGACCAGGATACCTATTCCAAGTTGAATCACATCAAATCTATGAGTATATGCAGAGATCGCGATTGATCAAAATCACTGAAATGAAGACTTTCCAACAGACAACAATACACAAGGAATGACTTGCACTAAATGAATGAAATGTATACAATTATGAAAGTATTGTACAAGGGAGATGATGTAGGCTTACTCATACATATGTGGGCTTAGTGTAGCCACAATCTTGAAGCCCAATAACTCCTTCTTCTCTGCTCCATACACGTGACTAAAAGTCATGTAGTTTATTAGTTATGAAGTGAATTTGAATTTTGAATCTTCCACCTAAAAGTGTTCCCACCTTTTTGGTAGTGATTGATTTGATTCTAACCACTTAGGTAGTTGTGACATACAACTTGTAATGCTATGAGATTCCTTCAATCAATATATTTTACTTTTATCTCAAGAGTAAAACTTCAATCCTTTTACAAAAGGTGTTCATATATGGTCTATGAGTAATCAACCAACCATATGGAATAAACCTTTAATATCTTGTCAAGCATCAAGGCTTTCCAGATGTACCAACAGCTCCCCTCAAGCCTAAGATGCTTGAGTCTTTGATCCTTAGGTATTTCCTATAATCCAATCATGGATTTAAACCTCTTAAGGTTGCCTCCATCTAATGATTTGGTCATCATTTTTGCACATTGCATATGTATAGATACATAGTCATATACACTTCCTATGAAATCCATCCATTCAAGAATGCATTTCTTGCATCCATCTGATAGATGTTCCAATTCCTTGAAGCAGCTATACTCATGAGAACTCTGATTGTTGGCATCTTTGCCATAGAAGAGAAGGTCTCCTCATAATCTATGCCTTGGGTTTGAGCAAACCCCTTAGCCACAAGCCTTGTTTTATACCTGTTTTTGCAATTTTGATATCAAACCATTAAGGGACATATGGTTTATATTTTTAGCCATTTTATTTTATGTTATGACATGTTCTATATGTACATGCATGGATTGGAATGCATACATCAAAGTTGATCATTGTTCTAATTCTAAAAGTATGGATCAACTTGCTAGGAGTACACTTTTTGAGTGATTGCAAGAAAGATGGTTGCAAGAACTACATGGTAATGCAACAAAGATATTGTTTAGCATCTTATGTTTTTGCAGGTTATAGAGTTCATGTATGATTATATGGCATGCATGCCATGGGCTTGCCAAGCCCTATGTTATATTGGATGGCCTGTGTACTATTGGCCCACAAGGCCTTATTCTTGAGGTTATGATTAAAAAGTTTTGGGACTCCATTTCCTTGGAGAAATGCTATCGACATTTTTCCCACCTCATGGCTCATATACGCACTTACCTTTAGGTAAGAATGTTATGGCATAGACTTAGCACCATCATAGTAGTATAGATAAGGCAACTTCAATAGTACTAGGATCCCTACACATAATCCTTATGGATTTGGACCATAGGATTGCTAAGGGGAAGGAGATATATCTTCACCATTATAATGTGCACAAGCAATCCTATAGGTTATAGGAAGTTGCATAGAGGCACGAAAGATACATTTATGATAATCTCCAAGGTAGTGAAGATTTACTTATCTTCACAAGAGTCTCACAGTATGATTAGGAGACTATGGGGTATTCATGGGGAATACCCAAAGAGTGAATAGTTTCACTCATGTACATCACTTAAGTAGTGAAGCATTTTTGCTACACTACTAAGGAAACCAATTAGATGGGATCACAGAGATGGGTTTCATGAGAAATCATCGATGGGTGCTTATGTGATTCGAGTGATGATTAGGAAGGCCAAAGGCATGGCACTTTGGGGTATCCAATTCATATATGTATGTTGGGTTCTATAGAGAGGTACTTAGACTCAGTCTTGGTACCTAGGAACAAGTTAATTTGGAATAGAAAGGGATATCCATTGTCACTTGTGGATTGGAACCAAACTATAGTAGTTAGAGGACATGGTACTCATTTGATTCCATTGATATGAGTGAGGATATGGGATTCATTAGAGTCCACCTACATATTCCATTACATATATATGGAATATATATTCGGTCTAGTGTAGGTATGACACCATGAATTGGAAGACGGTTTCACTTATGGGATGGTGGAAATGGCTTCCCTTTGAGCATTCTTCTTCTATGGCAAGGAGAAAAAGACTCATCATTCATGGTGGCATGTCTCACTAGATCATAGGAGAGCTCTTAGTAGACATCTCCTTAGGATTGGGAATTATCCTTCATACTTTAGGGAAGATTTATTCTTCCAGTAGAGAATGTGATAGGTGATTTTATCACCATTGGTATCACTTACTCATTTTCAGGTTTTCAAGAAGGATAATTCCATTAGTTTGATTGGATCATATAGATCCATGCATAGAGGATGGTTGGCAGAGATAGATCTTTATTATGGATACACATGTGTTCATGGTATCATGTCATATCATTTCTAACCTTTTTAGTAGAGGTCTTTAACCCTTATAAGGAATTTATTTTCTCCACTCTTTAGTACATACATCTTCATTAGTTAGGGGAGATTTGTTCTCCATCTTCATAGGAATGTATGTAATGAGGGATTATACATTAGTTTATGGAAGAGAGGAGTAAATAAACTCATAAATCTCTCTTTTAAGGAAAGGACAAAGTGGGAATCAGCTCAGAGATCTCATTTTAGCTCTTGTTCTTTGAAAGAGAAAGAAGAAAGGAAAACATTATTTCTTCATAGGAGAAGAATAGATTATGTTTTCCTTTAGATAGAAGAGGTGTTTAGAAAACATCTATTAGTGTGTATTCTAACATGAATTCGTTTACTTTACTTTTCAGTGTAATTTTCCTTTTTATGGGAGTTTCTTTCTCCACTATTTTGAAGGAAAATGTGGAGAACTTATGTACATGTTCTCAGTTATGGATGAGCAGAGTAAATGGATTCAATAGAATCCCTTCCAAAGGGAAAGGGAAAGTGGAATAGGTTCCACAATTAGAGCTTTTTTCCTTAGAAGATATTGAATAGAGAAAGAGAGAGTTTCACATTCTCTAGATTAGATTGTCTCGATAGGATTGGCTCTCTTCTATCAAAGACAAGAAGGAGATCAGGAAATCGTACTAGTTAGATCGAGTTCCACATGGAGACTCTAGAGAGTAGTAGTTATGTTTATTTCCAGTGATAGTCCTTGACTAGATGAGATGATCTAGTTATTGCTATGCCGCCATCAACTTGCATAAATTGAATGTCAAAATAATGATGCAAATGCCCCAAATCAAACATCTCAAATGAGGCATGCAAATCAGCCTTGAAATCAGCAATATGCTTCTCATGAGGACCAGTGAGCAGCGTGTCATCAACATACACATACACTTCTTCATGCTAGTCACCATTCAGAAATGTTGTTTTAATGTCCAAGTGATGTACATCCCAACCATGATGAGCTCCAAGTGCATAGATGCTACGAACAGTAGTCATTTGGCATGTAGGTGCAAAGGTTTCATCAAAATCAATGTCTCTTTCCTACGCATAACCCTTTGCAACAAGCCTAGCATTAAACATGTCAACTATTCCATCAGGTTTACACTTCAGCTTGTATACCCACTTAGTGCCAATGGCCTTCTTGCTAGGAGGTAAGTCACATAAAGACCAGGTACCATTTTTCATGATAGCATCATATTCAGATTGCATTGCAGCCATCCAATGTTTAGAATTTTGTGCTTCATCAAATGAAATAGGCTTAGTCTCATCATAGAGACTGGAGGCATCCATGGCATAGCAATCTGATGCAAGAGAGGCACTATGATAGCCTCAACAAGTACGATATGATAGAGATGCATCTAATTTGATGTCATGCAAAGTCTATACTAGCCATTTTGTCATAGTTTTTGCCTCCTCAATATCAACTCTCTCATCAAAAAGTGCATCATGCAAATTTGCATCACAAATGGAATGATCTGCATCATGACATGAAACCTGTAAAGGTTGAGAAGTTGCCTCATTAGGACCAGCACTAGACTATCCACCTATAAAAAGAGGCAACAAAGTATCATACATGTCTTTGGAGCTAACAGATGTCTCCTTAGTATATGACAGTAACAACTAAATATCATCTTCCACAAAAAAAACATCACAGCTAACCAGAATGTGTTTTGTGTGTAAATGATACAGACGATAGCCTTTGCTTTCAAAATTATACCCAATAAAAATACATTTTACTGCTTTATCATCTAATTTTTTGTGATGTTGTTCAGGCACTAATGCACATTCTAGACAACCAAAAACACATAGATGAGCAACAGATGGCTTGCAACCATGCCAAGCCGCATAGGGAGTGATAGAATGCAGCGCTTTAGTGGGACACTTGTTAAGTACATATGCTGCACACATGACAGCCTCAAGCTAGAAACTATGTGGTAAAGCCTGACTCTTGACCATACACCTCACTGTGTCCATGAGTGACCTGCTCTTCCATTCAACAACTCCATTTTGTTGAGGTGTATACAGCACTGTACACTGATGTTTTATCCCATGTTCAGCCAAAAATGCATTAAAGTCAGAAGACATATATCCCCCCCCTAGATCAGAACGGAGGGTGCCCATTTTACATGGTGATAGATTTTCAACCAAAACCAAAAACTATTTGAAGCACATGAACACTTCGGACTTTTCTTTAAATGGATATACCCATGCATGCTTGGAAAATCATCAATGAAATTCATGAAGTAAAGATAGTTTCCAAAAGAGGGTGTCTACATAGGGCTAGAGACATCAATGTGAACAAGCTGCAATTTTTTAGTAGCTCAAATTGAACCTTTTTTTGGAAAGGAGGATTGTTGCATTTTGCCCAAAATACAGCCTTCACAGATGTGTTTTCTAGGTGCCTCAAGTTTGGGCAAAGAGGACACCATTTCAGATTTCTGCCAGCATAACAAACTAGCAAAATTCAGATGACCAAAGCATGCATGTCAAAGCTTTGCATTTGACATAGCCTAAGAATCATGTAATGCACATGTTGAATCTTTCATAGATTTTTCATAGTCTATGAGCTTATACAACCCACGACATAAAATGCCAGAAGCAATAATCATGTCGCCATTTGACAGATCATGAACCACGCCAATCTTGGCTAATGCAAAAACTGATAATAGATTTTTCTTGATCCCTGGCACAAATAAAGCATCCGACAAAGTGAAAGAACTACTAGCAGTAGTAGTCAGAATTATCTTACCAACTCCCATGACAGGATAAGAGGAGTTGTTGGTGCATGTAATTGTATTCCCTGTAGGGGCAAGCTTGAGTGAAGTGAACAAACTAGGATCCAAGGTAATATGTTTGGTTGTGCCACTATCAAAGTACCAAACATCTGAGTCTACTGCAGACATACACTATTTAGGAGAAAATGGGGTCAAAACTGCAAATAGTAGTAAGCACACATTCTTCCTTCTACACAAGATTAGCAAACTGTTTTTTATGTAGAGGCCTCTGCAACCACCATTCCAACCTCTTTTCTCTTTGCCTCTTTTGTAGCCAGTTTTGGAGAGTTCTTTATGACATGATCATTTCCTTTATAGTACTTACAAAAGAATTTGTGCTTTTCTAATTTCTTCTCATGTTTGTCTTCCTTCTTCAAATGTGCAGCATTTGCATCTTTCTGCTTACTAGTAGATGAGCTCCATTTACCTTTCCCCTTCTGACTAGCTAGGAAAGCTTGATCTGCAACACACATAATGGACTTGTTCTGCCTACAATAGAACAGAGACTAACTCCTCAAATGACAAGGCATTTGGATTGCCTTTCATCATCAAATGAAGAGTAGAAGCAAAACTCTGATATGAATCCGGAAAACCATTCAGAACATTCTACACAAGTGAGCTATTTGGTATAACTTCATAGCAGAAATCAATTGTTCCTTCGAGTCTTTGATCTTTGTTAGAAAACTCTCCATAGAATCACCTTCATTCATATGCTCACTCTCCAACTCTTCTCGGAGGTAAACAACACGAGCCTCATTCCTAGCCTGGTACAATGTGGCAAGCGTATCCCAAGCATCCTTACTGTTCTGCAAGAGCAAATGTGAGGAATACTAGCATGTTTGACAGACAAGGCTATCAATGCATGTGCCTGAGCATCTCTGCTATCCCAACAAATTTTCTCTAAAGTAGGTGCAACAGATTCCCTAGCAGGAATAGGAATCTAAAGAATATTAGCATCTTCAATGCCATCTGTATCAACTTCAATACTTGTATTTGCATGTGTAATACGCTGTTTTTCAACACCTTGCATAATGTTCCACAATCCTTTCACAACCAATACATGTCGCATCATATAAGCCCACAATGGGTAATTGGTATTGTCCAACTTATCCTCAATAGCCAATATACAGAATACATCATTACTTTCAACCATGGCCACTGAATAAAATACCATGATGTAGAAAAATGATTGTAACTGAAAAAGTTGAACAAAATTACATTGACAAGTTTTGCTAAACCTGTAGTAGACTTCAAGATGCTTTTATTGATGAATCGAAACCTGTATGTATCTTTAGCACAAAAAGATGAAATAGACTACATAAGCTCTACGATAGGGCATTCGGAGGTGAAAACGAGCTCAGATCATAATTTTGGCACCACAAACTAAAGCAGTTTTGATCTCCTAATCACCCTGAGTATGCTCACCAAATTTCGTGTTATTTTGATATTATGATCGGACGGGTGTTGATGATACCCTAGATGAAGCCACAATCTGCTTTGATACCAATTGTTGGAGTTAGATGTCTATAGAAGCATGCAAACAACACAAGAAAGAAGAAGAAGCTTGGAGCACAACACACAATAGTGAATGTACTACCACTAGAATGTACAAAGATAAGTAACATGTTAGGTCTAAAGGCATATATATAAGTCAGGGGACCAGACAACCAAAAACATGCAAGTGAGCAACAAATGGCTTGCAACCATGCCAAGCCTCATATGGACTGATAGACTGCATAGCTTTAGTGGGACACCTGTTAAGTACATATGCTGCACACATAACATCCTCAAGCTAGAAACTATATGATAAAGCTTGAATTTTGACCATACACCTTGCCATCTCCATGAGTGAAATGCTCTTCTGTTCAGCAACTCCATTTTGTTGAGGTGTGTACGGCACTATACACTGATGTTTTATCCCACATTCACTTAGAAACGCATTAAAATTAGAAGACATATATTCATCCCTCAATTAGAGCAAAGGCTGCCCATTTTACATGATGAAAAAGTTTCAGCCAAAACCAAATACTGTTTGAATCACATAAAACACTTTAGAATTTGCTTTTAATGGATATACCCATGCAGGCCTAGAAAAATCCTTGATGAAAATCACCAAGTAAAGATAGTTTTTAAAAGAGGGTGTCTACATAGGACCACACACATCACTATGAACAAGCTACAATTTCTGAGTAGCTTGAACTGAACCATCTTTTGGGAATGAGGAACACTACATTTTGCCCAAAATATAGCCTTCACATACATGTTTACGAGGTGACTCAAGTTTGGGAGAAGAGGACACCATTTCAGATTTTTGCAAGCATAGCAAACTAGTAAAATTCAAATGACCAAAGCATGCATGCCAAAGTGCTGCATCTGACATAGTTTGAGAATCATGTACTACACATGCTGAATCATTCATAGATTTTTCATAATCTATAAGCTTATACAGCCCATGACTTAAAATGCCAAAAGCAATAATGACATCACCATTTGACAGATCATGAATTGTACATCTGTCATCAACAAATTTCACAACCATGCCAATCTTGGCTAAAGCTAAAACTGATAACAGATTCTTCTTGATCCTTGGCACAAATAAGGCATCTGACACTGTAGAAGAACTACCATCCGTAGTATTCAAAATGATCTTACCAACTCCCATGACAGGATAAGAGGAGTTGTTGGTGCATGTGATAGTATTCCCTATAGGGACAGGCTCGAGTGAAGTGAAGAAACTGCACTGCAAGGTATTATGTTTTGTTGCCCCACTATCCGAGTACCAAACATCTAAGTCTACCACAGACATACACTATTCATGAGAAGATGTTTCATAACTGCAAACAGTGGTAAATGCCCATTCTTCATTCTGCACAAGATCAGCAGACTCTGTTTTGGGTGTAGAGGCCTCTACAACAACCATTCCAACCTCTTTCTTCCTTGCCTCTTTAGCACCCAGTTTTGAACAACTCTTCATGACATGATCAGTTCCTTTACAGTATTTGCAAAACAATTTATGCGTTTGTTTCCTTCTCCTCTATGTCATCCTTTTTTTATTGTGCAGAATTAGCATATTTTTGCTTACTAATAGAAGAGCTCCATTTACCTTTTCCCTTCTAACTAGCTAGGAAAGCTTGATCAGCAACATGCATAATGGACATGTTCTACCTAGATTGATCCTCTGACAACAGAACAAACACTAACCCCTCAAATGTTAAGGCATTTGGATTGCCTTTCATCATCAAATAAAGAGTAGAAGCAAAACTCTGATACAAATTGGAAAGACCATTCAGAACAGTCTACATAAGTGAATTGTCAGGCAAGACTTCATCAACAAAAATCAACTTTTCCTTCAAATCTTTGATCTTTGTCGCAAGATTTCCATGGAATCTTCTTCATTCATGTGCTAACTCTCTAACTATTTTTGGAGGTAAGCAACATGAGCCTCATTCCTTGCTTGGTATAAAGTGGTAAGTGTATCCCAATCATCCTTAGCTTTCCTACAAGAGTGAATGTGAGGAATAATGGCATGTTTGGCAGACAAGGCTATCAATGCATGTGCCTGAGCATCTCTGACATCCCAATAAATTTGCTATGCAATAGGTGCAATAGGAACCGCAGCACAAACAAGAACATGAAGAATATCATCATCTTCAATGTTGTCTGCATCAACTTTAGCAGCTATGTTTGCAAGTGTAATAGGATGTTTTTCAACACCCTGCATAATATTCCACAGTCCATTTGCTTCCAATACATGACCCATCATATAAGCCCATAATGGGTAATTGGTACCATCCATACGGAATACATCACTGCTTTCAGCCATGGCCACTGACTAAAATACCTTGATGCAGAAAAATGATTATATCTCAAAAAGTTGAACAGAACTACCATGTCGAGTTCTACTAAACTTGTAGCAGACTTCAAGACACTTATACTGGTGAAGCAAAACCTATATATATCTTTGGCACAAAAGGACAAATTTGCCTTCACAAGCACTCCAATAGTGCATTTGGAGGCCAAACAAGCTCAGATCATGATTTGGGAACGATAGAGCGAACCAGTTTTGATCTCCTAATCACCCTGAGTATGCTCACCAATTTTTGTGCAATTCTGAGACTGTGACCAAAGAGGTGTCGACAATGGCCTAGATGAAGCGGCAGCCTACTCTGATACCAATTGTTGGAGTTTGAGGTTTGTGGAAGCATGCAAACAGCACAAGGAAGAAGAAGAATCTTAGAGCACAACACACAATACTGAATGTATTACCACTAGAATGTACAAAGATAAGTGACCCATTAGGGCTATAGACATATATACAAGCCGAGGAAAAAGAACCTCCTAATGAGGGAAAAAAATGCCCCCACAGTCCTAGTGTGTTCACACACATCACTACCTAAATATATCAACAGTTTCCATCAAAGAGGTGGTACATGTCTATATGCAAAATTTTGGAGATTTATTCTAGTAGTTGTGCCTTGGTGTTGGAGATATAAAGCATCTCATCCCCAATCTTGAACTACCTTTAGTTGTCGCATAAATGGCCTACCTAGGATCATCTCCTAATTGCTCACCTTGCCAAATTTACATATAGCTAAAGTGAGCTCAAATTCAACTCCAAAAGTTTTCATAATTACATTTTCAAGAAGTCCCAATGGTCGTTCTACATGACCTTTTGCTAGTTGCAGCTTCATTCTAGTCAATCGTAGAGTTGTTCTTCCCCATTTCTCCCAAATTTCCTTGGTTGCTATCCCTCCTCCAGCTCCTATATCTAGAATGGCTTTGTTCATATATCCTCAAAATGTGATTAGAAGGCATGTATTTCCTTCATCTCCATCACTAAAAGATCCAACCTTATCAACTAGTATCTTGATGGTTGTTGCTTTCTCTAGTTCATCCTCCTTGATAGATAAATTTGATTTGTTCAAATTTAGTTCATTAGCTAATTTCTTCCATAGATGCGGCTTGACTTGCATAAGTTCTTCTAGAGTTATCGAGCATTGAACTTTAGTTCTCTTCAACTTTTGCAATGTGGTTGAAGTTTCTCCTGAGACTTTCCTTTCCTTGCCTCTTATTGTTGGGGCATGGAAAAATTCGGATCTTTGTTCATATTCACCCGCATAATTAGGAAGTGTAGTTATCCTAGCTGCTTCCTCCCTATCCTAGTATGAACTAGATAATTCTTCATAGTCTTCTTCTTGCTCCATTCTAGGCAAGTTTCTAGAAGCATCTAGTTCCTCAAAGGGAGGGACATCCTCCTCAGTTTTCTTCCATCTTTCTTCTTGCACTTTGGCCCATAAATTATGTGGCCAATTTGCTTCCACTTATGGGATCATTGAGTCCCTTTCTATGGGGGTCTCAAAACCTAATTCTCCTTCAATCTCCTTAGTTTGGTTTCTCTTGTTGTAAATTATGGTTTTCTAGACATACCTCAAACATTTCTTCTAAGATTCTCATTTCAGGGAGGGTGGGTATTGCTTGTTCTAGCATGGTTTTACATATCTTCAATCTTTCCTTCTCTAGGTCTCCTCTTGGGTAACATTTATCATATTTCTCTGGACTAGGTCCTTTCCTGATTCAAGATTGATATGCTTTTAACCACTTTTTAAGTCTTCGTGTATAGGATCAGCTAGAATTGATCATGCCTGCTCCTTTTTTTGGATTACTTTCACCACTTTTGTGTATTGATTGGCTAGATTAGTTGGTGTAGGTTCCGGGTCTTTTACTTTTTTTTCCTTCTCTTCAACCAATTTTTTCATCCACTTGTTTTTAATCTTTTCTCTTCTTGCTTTCCATCTTCGAGGGTTTTTTTTAGGTATTCATGGATTTTTCTAAATCTTTTACTATTTGGGGTAAATATTTTCCATGGTTTCTAGGCTATTAAGTCTTAGATTTTCCATGGTTTCTTTTGCTTTGGCTCTAGTGATGGCTTTTAATGGCACATTGTATTCTTTATTGCTCCTTGAGGACTCTATTATTTTAATTAGATTGATCTAAGATGTGGGCAAAGCTTTGGATGGGTACTTGGGGCAATCTCTAAATAAGTGTTCTTTCCCACAATCACTGCAATACCCTTCCCAAACTCTAGGGGGTGGTGGGTAGGCATCATACATTCCCTAATAAAATCATCTCCTCCACATCTATCAATTTTGATAGACGTGTGTCTTGGCTAGTAGATGATATTATTGTTGCCTTATCTGGTAGATGTCAAGAACTTGGCAGGAACATGGCATCCAACTATTGTTTCCCCTTACCATGATAGGAGGAAAGATCTCAAAGTTCGCAACTTGAGAGATGCTTAAATACTGTATGTACGAGAGCATCCAAGGAGATATCTCCAAGGGGTAGTTTTGGTACCCTGCAAATCCTTGTCTGTATTCTGGGTGAGAAGACTCCTGCTTATGGTGAGCTAAAGAGAACATGTGAAACTAAGCTTGGTGTAGTTACCCAATGTTGTTTATCATGGAATGTAAAGAAATTCAATTCTCAGTATTTGGCAAATGTTGCTTTGAAGAAAGGGGACAGGACCAGGCGCTCAAGGCATCTCATTAGTGAATCATCCACAAGGACATTCATTCATCGAGGAAGATGCACCATTGGTCAGTCACTACGCTGAGAGTGCAACACAAAGAGCGGACTATCAATTGACCTTTCATGGTAAGAATCCTCTACTTGGGTCTCACAACAATACTGATAGATTAGGAAACCTCTTCGTCAGTGTACCCTTGAGCAATTTGCTCAAGACCCAATTTTTTGCACCATGTTCTTTTTGCATTCCCCAAGTAAGCATGCATAGGGCTACATTACAAGGCCATGCATAAGGCACATATTTTCCTCAACCCATGCACGAACACACTTACCCATCATTCATTATGGGTTATGAGTACTTGGCATGAATACTATGAACATCATCTTTGGAAGATCTAGAGGTCAACAATGGAGACTCTCAATGACACAGTCATGCTGGAATCCAAGGAAGATGCACATACCAAGGGACTACAACTTGCAAAGGCTCGCACTGACAAATGAAGAACCGGACAACCAACCCTGCCACATTTGGAAGATAGACGGCTCTGGTTCCTACCGAATGGACACTACCTCTCAAAGCACTGCCTGGAACAACCATTACAACAAGGGTCTCTCAGGGACGACAGACTCGAGAGGGGGGAGTGTTGAAGCTCAAGGTCAAGGACAAGCATAATAAGTGCATCAGAGAAGTGGACACACAAGAAGAAGGAGCACACAAGGAGCTTCAAGAAGTGTATGTCAAATTTTCAGAAGAAATCCCTATAAAATAGTGATTTCATCACTAGAAACCATTGTAAATATCATTTCACCTTTTTGTAGCTCCATTTTGTGCAAGCCAAGGAGTCCTCAAGCTTGAGGAGCATTAGAAGTATCATCCTACCAATTTTCATAATTTTTAGACTCCGTTTGAGCCTTCAAATAAGCCCTAAAACCTAATTTTTAACGAGGCCGGGCACTAGGTCTAAACAGGGCCAAAACTAGTCCAAAAACTATAAAAAGAGCTAGAGAGCTCATTTTTGAGGTTAACTTGTTGTAGAATTGAGCTTTTGTAAGAGAACTCTTGTGTAATCTAAGCTTTCCATTGTTCCTCTCTTTGATCTTCCCTTGTGTGCATGTGTGTGTATGTGTGTGCATGCTTGTGTGCTTTCACTCACGCACTTGTGCCTTTGCTCGCTCAAGGTCTTCATACCGGTCCTCATGTTCCACGGATTGACAAGTAAAGGAGGTGGTGTTTATGCTTGAGCTACACCAGATGGTTATCATCATATATGCCACCATTGGGGGCCTTTGTGGTGGTGCAAAGTATGGATAATTGATCCAATCTTGGCACTTGGAATCATTTTATACCTTAATGGAAAAAGTTGACCAAGATTGACGTCATGGGACTCAGCCATAGTAGGATTGTACATTACTTGCATAGGAGCCTTTGACCAGGTATACAACATTTTTGGGTATTCGTGTAATAAGCCACGCCTCCAATTTGACTGAAAAATGGTGCCTTTCATTGATTGTGGAGGGGGTCCTCTGCTTGGAACTATGTGGCATGTGTTGATCTCTTCCCTATAACTCACTCAATCTCTGAATTGAACTCAGCCAAATACATAAAGTATGGTTTATATTGAATCTCATTGGTCAAAATGTATTTCCTTGGCCCAATTTTTGCAAAGTAAGGTGACTTTAGTATGTCCTCTTCAATCATAGACATTGCTTGAAGTTGAGCTTCAATACGAGTGGATTGTTTCTTCCCCAATTCCTCTGCTAGATTCATCCATGCAGGTCATGGTAGCTCAAAGGTGTCCTGACCCTCGTCTATGACACATTCACCAATAGCTGCATGGGTTTCATAATCTTCTTTGAAAGTGGGGTCAATCAAAATAGTGATCATCTCATCTGGCTCTCATAATTCAAGTGGGGAAGCAGGCATCTAGAGTATAGCCTATTCTTCCAATATTTCAGGTGGAGTGACTATCTACTGAGGAGGTGGGTCTTGTTGATTTGCTAGTTGGGTGGTAGCTCTGGCATTGCACAAGGTGTTACATTCCTCTATGAGTTTATCATGATCCTCAAGCAATTGTGCATGGCCTTCTAAGAGAAGCTTTATGGTTTTGGAGGGGGCTACATGGAAGCAGCTAGGACTGAGTGGCAGCTTCAAAATTGTCTCAGTTTTGCTCTTGTAATCTCTTATTTTCCTCTCTTGTAGCGGCTAGGTGTTGACAGAGAAGTACCATGTTGCGAGTTAATTGTGATTTTGCTCAATCTACACTCAAAGTCGTTCTTCTTCTTTCACAATGGCTTCTTTGTTCCTCTATTCTAACTCTACTTCCATGGCATTTTTGCAACCAATCATGACTTTGCTGCTCCATGATTTGTCTTTGGGCCCAAACTGCTTGCATCGTTGTGTTAATTCTTTGCATGACAACAATGTAAGTTGGTCCATCTTAATGGGATTCGTCTCCAGCAATCTCTAGCTCTCCGTGTTCTTCTTGATCATGTTCTTCTTGTCAATCTTGTGTACATTCAATGTCTTCTTGATCTTGTTGAATTGTGTTATCTTCGTCATCATCTTCACTTACTGTACATTCATTATCCTCTTGGTTAGTGGTGGCATGGACCTTTTCATGATCCATTTGGGAGCTTGGGTATCTTGTTTTCTCATATTCTTATGAGAGAATCGGAGAACTGCAAATCATTATTGAGTAAATCTTGCATCTCGAAATTGAAAGTAGAGTTGAACTCCTCAATTCCCATGTCAAAAATCAGGAAGACATATGCTCCTTCTGCACTGGTTTTTGTGGGTTCTATGATTGCATGTTCTATGTCCACTGATTTAGTTCCCATTGGTGTTGTTGAGGTTATGCTAGTGGGTTGCACTATGCTTACAGTCATTCGACCTTCAGGTGTTGGTATACATGAGAGGCGAATGCAAATTGGTCGGATGATTGGATGCAGACCCGAAGGTGATGGTTGGGGAGATGGTTGCGGAGAGGGCAAGGTTACCACTTGTAAACAAGGAATAGAACCCCTCATATGCTTAGCTGAATGGAAGGTGGAGGAGCGGATGCTCTTGTATCTATGGAGTGATTGCTAGTGAGAGCACATTCAATTGGAATGTCATAGGCAAGGTACATATTTGCAATCCTTGTAATGTCCCACCTTTAATTGGCAAGGTATAGATGTTCTTGTATCCAATGGGCTAGATCAATGGTCCATGATAGGTTGTTGGCTAGATACAAACTAAGCCAGATACACTTGTGAGGTTGAGTAAAATGGTCTTGGGTTGGGAATGCAAAGTCTTGCATACATGTCCGTAGTGGTTTAGATAGCTCCGATGTAATCTCTATAATTTTAGCCCATTTTAACACCTCTCCTTTGTTCATGGTTTCGTGGACTAAGGTCTCTTTCTCTGAGGGAATATTCTTGTCATAGATCTTTAGTGTCACCCCGATAAGTTTGCATATGAGCTTGACCTTCTTGAAAGATGGCTCGGTGATTAGAGAGGGTAATAGAAATGTTTCAGGAAGCTCCTTTCTGTCTTCTAGTTGAAGAGTAGTCACCAAATAAAAACATATGTAGAAATCTGGTTTGAGTAATGGTGCTTCAAAGTATTCCTTAAATTTGGCCTTCTCTCATAACGGTTTTATCTCATCTATATTTTGTAATGCTTCAAACTCTTGGTAGAAGAATTGGTATCTTCCCCATACATCAATGCTAAAACTTAGTTTCGCCCCAAAGATATACTTTGCATTGGCAAGAGGTATTGTTAGTCCTTGTAACTAATGAGATTTGGCATGAATTCAATCAGTCCTCCCATGAGATGGGTCTTCGATGGGCTTAGGACCTTGAAATCCCTATAACTCATGTGGTGGAAATAAGGGATAGTCTTCAGTTGGGAGGTTGCAATAGTCCACCATGTGTAGATTGGGACCCATTGTAGATGATTCTCTTGTTTGCATTGTGATCTTGTGTGCTTTTACAAGGGTCTGCTACAAAAGGAGAACACATTAGCATGGAAACAAATCTCCATCTCAGTATGGCAAGATCACAATCCCTTTCCAATACTGATATGCATCCCATATACCCCTAGTGATGTGGAGTGATATTAATGGTGTCTTTGTGCCTATTGCAAGTCTCTAGACTTCCTATATGCATACTTTGGATTGTGCATGATCTCATATGCATGGTTGGTGTCATCATATTTTGTTACAAGATGTTGGATGGGTGATAATTACAAGGTTGGTTTGTTAGAATAGGTGTCTTTGTGGAATGACAAAAATGGGTCACTGCATGATGTATCTGACTAAAGGTTAGTGGGTGGAGGTGGTCTTGGGGCTTTTTAGGCACCGATTTCCAAGATGTCCATGAGACTAGTTTACAAGGGTGGTTAGATACATTGGCCATTTGTTTAGCTAGAGGATGAGTAGAGTACTAGAGCTTTGGGGGGTGGAGAGTACAAGAATGTGGGTCAGAGTTGTTAAGTAAACCTTAGGCACTCAAATGATCGATGTGTTGGAATTAGTCATCACAGTCTCTCAAGAACCCAAATGTATCAAACTTTTTATTGTCAATCTCATTCTAACCTCTATGGTTGAAGCGTTGGACTTCTTTGCTTCTTCTACACTGGTGACTGAGGTGATGGATGAGTCATTGGTTGCTTGCCCATTGGGACCCATATCCCCTTCCTACCTTGAGTGGATGGATATTCATACCGCTTCCAAGGCGTGGTGGGGGTTGCTCTTTGACTCTTGTGCTTGGGCCACTATTGACTCTTCCATGGTGTTGGGTGAGAGGTTGGTTGGACACTCGGCTTTGGAAACGAAGGGAGTTCCAAAACTTGCATGACTTTCCCATCAGGAAATGAGGCATTTTATACAACGAATCTAGCTATGCATGCTCAAAGTGTGGATAGGGAGCTAGGGAAGTTGATGGTCTCCATCTGTCTAAAGAAAGGAGTAGAGATGTTGATGGTCCCTATCTGTTCAAGGAGGGATCTCGTCCATTCGAGAATAGTCCCCATATGTCTAGGGATCCTCCCCATCTGTCCATGGATGGGTTTTCTAGTGTTCGTTTCTCCGGAGTGAGCATTGGAAATCTCTTTCGTTGAGTGGATATTACTAGTGACCTGGTTTTCTAGCGTGTTGTTCAGCCACCCAGAATTGGAGAAGGCATTTTCTAAGATTTAAGTCCACTCTATGATTGTATATCAAATCTTGGCCTAGAATCAGCGGTTTTATAAGATCTTCATCATGGCATACTAGGAGCTTTACTATCAAGGTGACATCTTTTATGTGGAAAAGAATTTCCACCTCACCCATGCAAGGGTTTTCCATGCCTCCTAAACCTATGAAATATGCCTCAATGGGATTCATTTTTAGATCCATGTCTTGACAATAGGAATACCTAATCGTACTAGTTGTTCCACCTAAATCAAAGCATATCCTTTGTCAAGTTTTCTTGAGAGAGATTGAATCTACAACCACTAATGTAATTTGGCATTACCTCTCCTTCGAAAGCGGTTAATTGCATCACTTCACTCATTGAAAGTCTATTGATAATCATAGGTCCATAACCAAATTTCTCTAGCTTTCAAGCATGTTGCTTCAAAGTATAGACCAATACTAAATCACCAACTTTCAAGCCCTTTTCCTTCACATGTGCATCAAAATAATCCTTCTGTTTCTTCTTGGCTGCATAGATTCTTCTTGTTGCTCTTAGCCTGGTTTCTCTAAAATGTTCTAAGTCCATAATCCTAGATGATAGCTCGTGGTCTATCCATTGAGGCTCTTGTGCAACCTTGAGAGTGGGTATCAAGAAGTCCAACTGAAGCACTACATTTTGACCAAAGACCATCTAAAAGGGATTTTCACTAAGTACCATCTAGTACGCCACTATATATGCCCATCATGGTGTAGTTGTTTGTCCCAGTCGGAGTGTCTATTGTGTATGAGCTTAGTCATTACACTACACATGATTTTTTTAGTACTCTCTGCCTATCCATTGGCCTTTGGATGATATGGTGTTGACTTCTTATGAATCACCATAAAATCTTGCAACAAATATTCAAGGACTTCATTTAGAAAGTGATTTCCTCTATTACTCACCAACTCTATAGGAAACCCATATCTAGTAAAGACATTTTTGAACGAGAGATTTGCCATCATTTGTGCATCATTATTCTTGGTGGCCTTGACTTCTACCCGTTTGGTCAGATAGTCTGTAGTCACAATTATGTACTCCGCATGAGAACCTCTAGCAGGAGGATTAATAGGTCCTACAAAATCTATGCCCCACTTAGAGAAGCATGTCCTCCCATCATGGGTCTCAGTGGCATTTCATCTTTGCACATTGGATATTGAGTGCATTGACATTTGTCGCATCTCCTCACATACGTGTGTGCTTCCATATGAAGAGTGGGCCACCATAATCCTGAAAATAGTATGGCTTTGATCACTTGATCTTGCCCGAAGTTCCCTCCTACAACACCTTGGTGTGCGGTTTCTAAAATTCTCAAGTATTCGCTCTCATGGACACACTATCTCAGGTATCCAACTCATCCACATTTGTATAGATTATCACCAATGAGTTTATAGTCCTAAGCCTCCTATTCAAGACTTCTTCATTTGCCAATGTCGTCTCTGGTGAGAATGTTTTTGTCTACAAAAATTAAACTAAGGGGTTACTCTAATTTGATATTAAAGACATCAGATACAAAGTAGCTATTGGAGTTTGAGGTCTGCAGAAGAACTCAAACAGCACAAGGAAGAAGAAGAAGCTTGGAGCACAACACACAATATTGAATGTATTACCAAGAGAATGTACAAAGATAAGTGACCCATTAGGGTTATAAGCATATATACAAGCCAAAGGAAAAAACCTCCTAAGGAGGGAAAAAAGTGCCCCAATGGTCCTAGAGTGTTCACACACATTACTACCTAAATATATCAACAAATCCCCCTGGGAGTGATGCCGTGAAAAAGGAGCTGGCACTCATGTATAAGGAAGTGCCAAGCTATGTGGAATCAATCCACAAAAGGAAGTAAACCCATAGCTTTGCAAAAAGCTTCAAACTTCTCCCTAGGTAGAGCCTTTGTGAAAAGGTCTGCAATGTTCTCTTGTGTGGGCACATATGCCAAACTAATCTCTCTAGCAAAGAATCTCTCCCTCACATAATGATAGTTCACCTCAATGTGTTTAGTGTGAGCATGGAACACAAGGTTCCTTGCAACTACCAATGTGGTCTAACTGTCAATGAAGATGGTGGTAGAAGACTGACCAACACTCAATAGTCGCTATCAAAGCTACCCTATACTCAATCTCACAACTAGAAGTAGCCATAGTATGCTACTTCTTGCTCAACCAAGATATGCATGAGCTACCAAACATGAAGCAAAAACCATTGGTGGACACATGTTTCATAACAACCAACCCAATCAAAGTAAAAAAAAAACATGTAAATCTGGCAGTAGTGATCCCCCCCTTGGGATAAAACAATCCAAGTAGTCGAGTACCACTCAAGTAGTGAAAGATGGGCTTAATTGCCTACCAATGCTTCACACTTGGGCAATGCATAAACCTGCTCTTTGTGAGACAACAAATTGGATATCTAGTCGAGTAATGCATAAGTAAATCAAGCATCCAAAAGCCTTCTAATAGAGAATAGCATCAAATGCTTCTCCAACATCATGAAGACTCGATCATAAACCTGTCTCTATAGGAGTGGCAATAGTTTTGCCATATTCATGGCCAAAACATTGCAATAATGTGTCAATATATTTTCTTTGATACAAACCTAGTCCCCCATCAACTTGCATAGATTGAATGCCCAAATAATGGCGCAAATGCCCCAAATCTGACATCTCAAATGAGCCTTAAAATCAGCAATATGCTTCTCAATAGGACCAGTTAAGAAGCATATCATCAACATAGACAACAGTGATCAAAAGCACATCATTTGCACACTTAACATATAAGGTGCTCTCAGTTGGAATGTTCTCAAAACCATGTGCAATCAAGTAGGCATGTATCTTCTCATACCAAGCATGTGGTGCTTGTTTCAAACCATATAATTCATTTTTCAACTTGCACACTTTGTTTTCATGCCATTTCCGCACAAAAGCACATGGAAAAGATACATACACTCCATCATGCAAGTCACCATTCAAAAATGTAGTTTTAATGTCCAAATGATGTACATTCCAACCATGATGAGCTGCAAGTGCACAAATGCTAGAAACAGTAGTCATTTGGCATGTAGGTGCAAAGGTCTCGTCAAAATCAATGCCTCTTTCTTGAGCATAAACTATTGCAACAAGCCTAGCCTTATACCTATCAAGTGTTCCATCAAGCTTATTCTTCAACTTGTAAACTGACTTAGTGCCAATGGCCTTCTTGCCAGGAGGCAAGTCACATAAAGACCAGGTACCGTTTTTCATGATGACATCATATTTTGATTGCATAGCAGCCATCCAATTTTCAAAATTTTGTGCTTCATCAAATGAAACAAGCTCATTCTCATCACAAAGACTAAAGGCGTCCATAGCATAGCAATCTGACGCAAAAGAAGCATTATGAGAGTCTAAATGAGTATGATATGATAGATGTGCATCTAATTTGCTATCTCACAAATTCTGCACTAGCCATTTAGGCATATTTTTTGCCTCCTCTATATTAGTTCTCTCATCAATAGGTGCATCATGTGAATCTACATCAAAAAGGGAATGATCTACAACATCATGTGAAACCACTAAACATTGAGAAAGTGCCTCATTTGGACTAGCACTAGACTATCCATCTATAAAAAGAGGCAGCAAAGTATCATACATATCTTTGGAGCTAACTCGTGTCTCATTAGTACATGAAAGTAATGGTTGAATAGAATCTTCTACAATAACAACATCACGGCTAACTAGAATGCATTTAGTCTGTGGATGATACAAACGATAGCCTTTGCTTTCAGAATTGTACCCTACAAAAATACATTTCACTGCTTTATCATCCAATTTCATGTGTTGTTGTTCAAGCACTAATGCATATGTCAGACAACCAAAGACAAGTAGGTGAGCAACAGATGGCTTGCAACCATGCCAAGCCTCATATGGAGTGATAGATTACAATGCTTTAGTGGGACACCTGTTAAGTACATATGTTGCACACATAACACACTCAAGCTAGAAACTATGTGGTAAAGCCTGACTCTTGACCATACACCTCGCCATCTCGATGAGTGACCTATTCTTCCTTTTAGAAACTCCATTCTGTTGAGGTGTATATGGAACTATACATTGATGTTTTATCCCACGTTCAGCCAAAAATGCATTAAAGTTAACTCACAAAGTAAAGGTAGTTCCCAAAAGAAGGTGTATGCATAGGACCATAGACATCACTATGAACAAGCTGCAATTTTTGAGTAGCTCAAACAGAACCATCTTTTGGGAAGAAAGAACATTGCATTTTTCCCAAAACACAACCTTCACAAACATGTTTACCATGTGCCTCAAGTTTGGTCAGAGAGGACACCATTTTAGATTTCCGTAGGCATAACAAACTAGCAAAATTTTAGATGACCAAATCGTGCATGCCAAACCTTTGCATGTGACATAGCCTGAGAATCATGTACTGCACATGTTGAATCATTCATAGATTTTTCATAGTTGATGAGCTTATACAGCCCATGACATAAATTCCAGAAGCAATAATGACATCGCCATTTTGGATCATGAATTGTACATCTGTCATCAACAAATTTCACAACCAAGATGATCTTGGCTAATGCTGAAATTGATAACATTTTTTTTTATCCTTGGCAAAAATAAAGCATCTGATAAATATAAAAGAACTACCATGAATAGTATTCATAATGATCTTATCAATAGAGACTAACTCCTCAAATGTTAAGGCATTTGGATTGCCTTTCATCATCAGTTGAAGAGTAGAAGAAAAAAAAATCTGATATGAATCTGGAAGACCATTCTAAATAGTTTGCATAAGTGAACTGTCAGGCAAGACTTCATCAACAAAAATCAACTGCTCGAAATATTTGATCTTTGTCAAAGAATTGTCCATGGAATATGCTTCATTCATGTGCTCACTCTCCAACTGTTTTCGGAGGTAAACAACATGAGCCTCATTCCTTGCCTGATATAAAGTGATAAGTGTATCCCAAGCATCCTTTGCTATCTTGCAGGAGTGAATGTGAAGAATAATGGCACGTTTGACAAACAAGGCTATCAATGCATGTGCCTAAACAGACAGTATGTGCAATAGGAACTGTAGCACAAATAGGAACTTGAAGAAAATCACCATCTTCAATGCCATCTGCTTCAGCTTGAGTTACTGTGTTTGCAGGTGTAATAAGACGTTTTTCAACACCCTACACAATATTCCATAGTCCTTTTGCAACCTATTCTCAAGAAGGAATGCTACAAAAACACAAGAAGGAACGCTACAAAAACTCAAGAAGAACTTCACATTGGTAAAGCAATGGCAACCATCGAGAGGGTAGTACAACAATTCCATGAATCTAGAGATTGGAGTTCAAATTCACGTTTTCAACCTTGAGGATACTACATTGGAGGAGGAACACCTTGTAAGACCATCATGGTATCATTTCATTATACCACCACCATCACAACACCATCATCCACACCATCCCCATTGCCACCACCTCACCCTGATGCATTCAATTTCTATGATGCTCCCTCTGAGGATGAGGAACCCATCATAACCACTTGCATGAAAACCCACCTCCATCCCTATAAATTCCATTCCTTTGTCATCACCTATCCAATCACCTCTCTTGAAAACCAAGACACCCAAGTATTCATCACCACTAACCCGTTTATTGAAACCCTCATAGTGAAAGAATTTATTAGTTTTTCACACATTCCCATGCCACAGACAAATTAACCATCATGCACTCATGAACTCATCCTTCCCCACATAGAATCAAAACACACTCACACATGATTCAATCACGTCACCTCAACTTTGCTTTCTTTTTTCCCATCTCCATTGACACACACACACACACACTAGAGCCTCATCATCATTGTATTTTAATCGAAGTTACCACCTCCTTTCTCTATATTTTCTTCTTTTCTTTCATCCCAATCATTCACTTCTAGGTTCTCCCCACCACCTCCATCATTATCATCATTCCCCATAGATCAATTTCAGCTTGCTTCATTACCTTTTCCCTCATCATCTCATATCTCAAATTTATCTCTTTTTATTCTGATATTTATGCTATTTCTTGTATTCAATCATCACCACTAGTCGATACCCATAGAAAATGAAAATTTTGAGAAGAAATAGTACAATGCAAAGAAGCTCTAGCGGATCTAGATATTGTTAGTCACCGGAACCATACCATTTATATTATTTTTTATTTTGAAGCACTACCATGAACCAAAAAGGAGACAATGATTTTGTAATATTTCTATTATTAATGAAGAAGAAGTATAGTAGTGGGTGTATGTGATGTACCCTTTTGTAGTCAATTGAGAAGATAAATTACTTGTACCCTTTTGTAGTCAATTGAGAGCACTTAACGTACTAAATAGGGGAATAAAGCCTCAGAACACCTCATAGTAACCTAAGGAAGAGAAGCACGTTAGCATAAAAGTATTTTTAAACTTGAACCTTGTACTAGAAACTATTGAAACACCACAGGAAAATACCATAATTCTATGAGAATTAAGAATAAATCTTCCTGTCAATACTGAAAGTCCATTGGAGAGCATCATAATTGCACTAGAGTTTACCATAAAAAAAAATTCAAAACCAAAGTCTTACAAAAAATCATTGAAAATGAAACCCCCAAAATTGTCTCAGAACAAATGCATCAGATCATTTTCTCAAGTGGAAAAGTGGGGTTTCAGCGGTTGTGTTAGCACAGGACACTTCAAGAAATGAGTTGGTACTGCTAATCCCTGCTTTGTACCTGCCCTCTTTCACTTCAGAGTTGGGCTTTTACAAGGTTCTTTCTAAGTCAAGTGACTTTTACAAAAGGTTAATGGTAACAACCATAAGCAATGGTTCATGTGGATCTTCAAAGAGTTGCACATAATACTTCCAATGCCTAGCCAATTGTGAAGGCTTGGAATTTGCACCAACAATGCACACTCATAGCCTTCCGTTCTTTTTGGTCACTATCACAATGGGGGATACCCATTCACTATGCTCAATTTCATAGATAAATCTAGGTTCTATTAAGTGATCTATCACTTCTTTGATCTTGGTTGCATAATTATCATTATATGTATATGGTTTCTGCTTCAATCTTGGCTTCCAAAGACATGGGAATTCTGTGGGAGAAAATATATGGCTCTACTCCTTTCAAGTCTTTGCTCATGCAAACACATCTCTATAGTCTCTTAACAATGCTATCAACTCTTTCTCCTCATGCTCTGTCAGATCATGTCCTATGTACATATATTCTTCGTTATCTTCTATGGTCACTGTAATTTTCTTAGTATTTCCTTTGTTGTTGTATGCCACTCCTGTGCGTGCTTCCCTATTAGGCATCTTGATCATGACCTTTCAATATTCTACTTCATATTTTTTGAAATTCTCAAGGACTTCAAAGAGGGTTTCGTCTTCTACTAGCTTATGGTTTAGTTTCTCTCTTTTCTCCTTTTTGGTTACCATTGACTTTTCTTCTGGTTTTGATCTTTCCTCCCCCTGAGTTTGAGCTTCTATCAGATAGAGGTACTCTTCTTTGAGGCATAGAAAGGCTCCATGAGGATAGAATCTTCATCATCGTTACTCTCTTTTGGGGGTTAAATCATATGGGGTTCACATTCTTCAATAACCAATCCATACATGATTGGTTCTAAAATGAAATTAAATTTCATAGGCATCTTCATCGCAATGGAGGGTCAATTGTTCTTCATTGACTGTTATGTCCATTGTGGCTAGAATTTTTGCCCAACCATAAGTATTTCCTTGCTCTCCTTCACTCATGTATCCTATTATATCGAACGGTATCTTGAGTACTTTCTTATTTGATCCTACCTAGGAATGAGTTTTAGTGACTTGTCACACTTGATTAGATATGTGTTTCCATAACTCTAGTTTAATTTAGTGTAGCTCCTCCAAAGTGAGATATGTGTTTCACTACATTGGTGTTTCTAGGTACAATTGAGATTTTTTTCTTACCATGACTGTGGGTGCTCTCATATGGATAGACTTAGACTCCAAAGGGCCCGTGAAATGAGGAAATTCTTGCAAGGAATTGGACTCCAAGTCTAACCATTCACTAGATTGGGTATCCTCGTGTTCTTCATATAGATGGAATGCTTGTGGAAACTAGCCATGAAGGTCATCTATTAGTTCAACTAGAGGTTGATTCTCACTCTCCTTGGTCCATTTTCCTCTTGAATCTCTCTTAGGAATTATTTTGAGTACTAATGCATAGAAGAAGGGATTCTAGAATTGATAGGGTTAGGAGCATAGACTTCCCTAGGGTGGAGGCTTATCCCTTCACTTCTAGAGTTACTCACCTGCAATGTTGTTGGCTTTCCTCATATGGCTATTATTTTCTCTAGTCTCTCTAGAAATCCATCAAAGTGCACTTGTGCTTTGGTTGAGCTAGTGCAATTGAAAACACGATTGGCCTCAAACATGGTTTGAGCCAATTCTACCATTTTCGCACATAGCTTAGTTCTCTCAATCTCTAGGTCAGCTCTAGGGTAACATTTGTCATGTTCTGTCACATTTGGCCCTTCTTGGATTCTCGCTTGATATGCTTTAAGCATCATATCTATTGGGAAAGATGGAAGGATGATCCAAGAGATTGAGTAGGTACTGCTAAAACCTGCTTTGTACCAGCCCTCTTTAGCTTCAGACTTGATTAGTAGACTTCCTTAGCTTTCCAATGACACCAAGAAATGGCCTATGTCCTTTGGAAATGAAGTGTGCAATGATTGAATCAAAAGAGATAACTTTGGAAGTCACAAAGTCAAGAAAACCTTCTATTTTGGTCTTGACACCTGCTCAATGTTTTGCTCAATGTGACCAGCACAATAGCAATTGATAAAATTCCTTCTAGGGGTATTCAATTAGCTTAGTAAGCTACCATTTGCAAGTGGAATGATGTAAAATAATGAACTATGCTAAGAGAAATTAATTTAGCAAGATTTGGTATACCCCCGACTTTTTAGGACTGTAGCAGAGATAGACCAGTGAGCACCTCGACGACGATTTCTCTGAAATGGCTGAAAAAAATCACTTCAAACTTTGTCAGCATGTAGATGACTTTGAGTTTCATCCAAAAAGCTTTGAATCACTGAATTTGGTGGAGTATTGACTGAGATATGCCCTTGACAAGTTGACAGACTTTGGAGTAGACTAGCAGAGAATACAGAGATGAAAAATGTAAATGTATCTATAAATTAACACTTGTGTACAATTCCATTGGCATGACTAGCATTGCCTAATGGTGTAGAGAGGTGTAGGCTATGGAGTAGTCCTCACACACACTCAGTGATAGTAGAATGAAGCTCGGGAGTGATATCTCTCCTCGTGACTTTTCATGTTCACCTTTTATGTGAAATGTGTAAGAATTTGAATTCAAATTCAAATTCTTGGCTCCCTCTAATCAAGCTTCTAAAAAAAAAACTTGGAGATATTCTCTCAATCAAGTGAACTACCTTTTCCACGAATCATTTGGGTAGGTGATTACAAAAGATTCTAAGTCAAATTGACTTTTACAATGAGGTAAAGTGGTAAGTAATCACTAGCGAATGTTCCTATGGTTCTTTATTAGAACAACCTTTTGCTGTCGTCTGTTCACGAAGAATGCTACGAGATCCTCCCTCGACTTGGACACACACAAAGAACTTTCTTCGGTTCGCCTCCCAGCCACGCCCGAGCTTCTACTTGTGTTCTCTTGAGAGATAGTGAGAGAGCCCTCAAAACCACTAAGTGTAATACTAATAATCTCTCTACTCAAAGAGACTGCTCTCTCCCCCTTCTACCAAATGGGCATAATGCCCTTAGTGATGCCATGTGGGCATTCTTGCCACCTCACTCAAGAGTGTGCATCCGTAATATGACATTTCCTTCCCCTTGAAAGCATTTTCGTCCTCGAAAATGTAGATGAAATGTCCATGATGGTAGAAGCAAATACTCGGACTCCCCTGAACCCCATGCACTCTATGTACATGGTCATCTCTGTGTGTTGTTTCCCCATATCCTTCCCCTTAAGAAGTCTCATATGAGATTATCTCAAAGGTGGGAAACCGTCTGAGTGGTGCCTATTATCTCCCATGTACACTCCACTTCCAAACTATCACTCCCATAACATACAACATCATCCAAATGACCTAAGTCCATATGATGTATCCTGCATGGAGCAATAGCATATAAGGCAAGTGTAAAAGTGCCAAGCTTATAGGCTCGACCATACCATAATGGAGATAATAAACCATATAATTCTATGAAATATAGAACAAAGTCCCATAACTAGTGACTCCAAACCCATCTAAGACTAAATGATAGATTGCCCTCATAGCACTCTAGGTCTCCCTAACCTTGAGTGTACTCACAAGTAATAGTTTAATCTAAACTAGCTTGTGATCTATGCAAAACCATCATCTAGTTCATATATAAGGATTTCTTGGTAGTAAAATATAATCTATACATTTCACTCGCCAAGAACTCTGTGGTTTGTCATCCATTACGTGTGGACTAAGTTTTATTGGAAGAGCATCTATAGGCACTTGTGCAAACTGTAATATTTCTCTTCCCTGTAGTTTGCCATATGAATGCAAAAAACATTGCCTTTGAGATTCAGATAATCCCTAAGTACCCATCCTCCTAACTGATGTTTACTCATCATACTCATGATGTAACACCAACTAAGAGTTCGGTACCCTAATAGTTAGATATATCTCTATCTCACTATAAACCCTAAAGAGAAGAGTCATAACTCTACTCCCAGTCTAACTAATGTCAATAACTAGATCATCTCATCTAGTCAAAGACCATCACTGGAGTAACATAATGGCTCCTCTCTAGAGTCTCCATGTGAGACTCAATCTAACCATCATGATTAACTGATCTCCCTCTTGCCTTTGATAGAAGAGTGCCACTCCTATCTAGACAACCTAAAAGTGAGAAAGTGAAACTCTCTCCATGTCTTTCTCTTTATTCAATCTCTTCTAAGGAAAAGAGCTCTAGCAGTGGAACCTATTCCACTTTCCCTTTCCCTTTGAAAGAGATTCTGTTGAATTGGTTAGCTGTACTCATCCATGACTGAGAACATGCACATAAGTTCTCCATGTTTTTCCTTCCAAAATAGTGGAGAATCATACTCCCACATGAAGGAACTTATATTGACAAGTAGAGTAAACAAATTCCTTCTGAAATATAAACTAAGAGATGTTTTCTAAACACCTCTTCTGTCTAAAGGAAAATATGCTCTATTCTTCTCCTATGAAGAAATCATATTTTCCTTTCCTTCTTTCACTCTCAAAGAATAGGAGCTAAAGTGTGAGTACTGAACTAAAGTAAGATCTCTCATGGATCTCTGAGCTGACCCCCACTTTCTCCTTTCCTTAAAAGAGGAACTCGTGAATTGTCTTCTCTTCCTCTGAAAATGGAGAATAAATCTCCCCTGAGTAATGAAAGTGTATACAGTGAAGAGTGGAGAAAATAAATTCCTAAAAAGGGTCAAAGCCCTCTGCTAAAATGGTTAGCAATGATATGATTGATACCATAAACACAAGTGTATCCATAATAAAGAACTATCTTTGCCAACCATACTCTGTGCATGGATCTATACGATCCAATCAAACTGATGGAATTATCCTTCCTGAAAGACTGAAAAATGAGTATGTGATACCAATGGTGATAAAATCACCTATCACATTCTCTACTGGAAGAATAAATCTTCCCTACTATGAAGGATAACTCCCAATCCTAAGGAGATGTCTAGTAAGATCTCTCCTCTAATCTAGTGAGACATGACGCCATGAATGATGAGTCCTTTTCTCCCTGGCCATAGAAGAAGAGTGCTCAAAGGGAAGTTATTTCCACCGTCCCATACCAGTGAAAACTTCTTCCAATTCACGGTACCATACCTACACTAAACCGAATATATATTCCATATATATGTGATGGAATATATAAGTGGAGTCTAATGAATCCCATATCCTAAAATGATGTCAGTGGACTCAAATGAGTCCCATGTCCTTGAACTAGCTAGTTTGGTTCTAGTCAACAAGTGACAATGGATATCCCTTTCTGTTCCAAACCAACTTGTTCCTAGGTACAAAGACTAAGTCTAAGTACCTCTCTGTAGATCCCAACATACATGTATGTATTGGGTACCCCAACTATTCCTGACTAAGTGATCTATGCTCTGAGTCATAGAGCTAGTGCCATACCTCTGGCCTTTCTAACCATCACTCGAATCACATACACACCCGTCGATGCTACTCATGAAACCCATCTCTGTGATCCCATCTTATTGGTTTCCTTAGTAGTGTAGCAGAAATGCTTCACTACTCGCTCAAGTGATGTGCAAGAATGAAACTAGTCACTCTTTGGGTACTTTTAATAATACCACAAAGTCTCCTATACATCATGTGAGACTCTTGTGAAGATAAATAAATCTTCACTAACTTGGAGATTATAAAAAATGCATCTCCCGTGCTTGAATGCAACTTCCTGAACCTATAGGATTGCTTGTGCACATTACTAATGGTGAAGGTGTAGCTCCTTCCGTTAGCAATCCTATGGTCTAAATCCATGAGGATTATGTGTAGGGATCCTGCTACTACTGAAGTTGCCTTATATAAAATACTCTGATGGTCCTAAGTCCATCAAATACATGCTTATAAGCATGCCTAAAACTTATTGATGTTTGCAGAAAGGCATGTTACCATGCCATAACCTTCTTGCCTAAGGGCAAGTGCGTATATAACGCCATGCGGTAGGAAAAAATTCGACAGCATTTCCCCAGGAAATGGAATTCCAAAAAAAATTTAAACCATAGCTCAGTGGCACTCGGGCCACCCAAAAACATAGGGCTTGACAGGCCCATGGCATGCACGCCATAAACTTATATATGGATTCCATGACCTGCAAAAACACAAAAGTATTTGTTAGCAACCATTCCCGGTGTTGCATAGCCATATGGTTTCTGTAATCTTCTTTCCTGCAAACAATCAAAAAGTATACTTCCTGCATGTTGATCCATACTTTAAGAGCTTAAACAATGATCAACACTTGATGTATGCAATCCCATTCATGAATGTAGATACAGAACATGCCATAACATAAATAAGATGCCAGAAAGCATAAAATATACGTCCCTGAGTAGTCTGATTTTGGAATTGCATGCATCCAATCACTCTCGATAAGCTTCGAGACCTCTGCACCTTCCTCCTCAGGTCCTAAAATACACTTTGAAGTGTCCGAAAATATCGGAGCACTCTCAAATCGCCTTCCCGGTTTGAAAAATATGGCTCCCGGAAGGTAGTCGCCATAAACTGTTCAGACTTTGCAGAGATGTTCAGACCTGTAAAAATACTTATTTTCCCAAATTTCTTTTCATAAACTGAAAGTAGACATTGTGCTCTTCGAAACGAGCCATAGCACGTCCAATTTGGAGTTTCCTAGCCCAAGATATGGCCATTCCAAGTGGGACATGCCAAACTAGTGGACTGTTGGAGGGGCTGGAAAAAGTGTAAAAATGTGATTTTTGGGGTGCCCAAAAGCATTCTTTCATCATGCAAATCCTAAAATTCTCTCCATAACCTCAGAGAGTGGTATATGAAGATGCTTGGGCCTAATTTCACCTTTCCAAATCCTCCCTTAGTGCATGCTAATTCACTCCCCAAAAGAGGCCTAAAGCAAGATTTTTGCTTTTATGCAAAAACTTAGATGGGAGCTTTTAGCAAGCTTCTAATCCACTCTAAATGTGGATTTCTCTTGGATTATGCACAATAATCCATGGAAAGCCTCTAAATGATCTTTTTCTTACTCCAAGAAGTGGAGTTTGGCAAAAGATTAATTTCTGAAATTTTCCAAAAAGTGCGGGAAGGGGGTCTTTGAGGAAGTAAAATTCCTCCTCCACTTATCATTTTGATGAATCTAATGATTCACCTAAGAATTCCATACACCATATTCTCAGTATATATACTTTTTCCCATCCATCCATAGCTATCGCACCTATTTTTCCCTCTTCCAAAATGGGATTTTCTCAAATTTAGGTGCTGAAATTTTTTGTCAAACTGTGATGGAAGGGGGTTTTGTGGAGCTTCAAACTCCCATCATACTGAGATATATTTTGAATTTCTTGATTGTATATGGAAGTCAATACACTAGACTATAAGTGTACATGGTTTTTTCCATAAATCTATGAAAAATACCTTCTCTTTTCCCCTTCCCGAAATGGCTATTTATCAAAAATAACCCCTGAAATTTATGTGTGAATCATGAAAGTAAGCTATTTTGGAGATACTCTAAACTTGGCCTTCTTGTATTTTTGGGGTAATCCTTGACCCCAAATGAGAGCATATACCTCATACTCTCCATACATATGATTTCCCTCCAAGATCTTGGCCATTTAATGCTTCATTATCATTCTCAAAAATGAAAATTCTTACAGAAATTCAAAAATAATCAAACCTGGAACTTGAAGGCATAACTGTAGGTTGCCAAAACCTCAAGAAAGAACGCAATGATCCCATTTCCTATGAGTACTTTTCCCAATGACTTTGGATTCATCAATCCTTCCTCTTTCATCTTCCAAAAGGGAGTTCCGATGAGAAAGCTCAAAACATTTAGTACTTGAAAACTCCCCATAAGAAACATGATGATATTCTGGACAAATCGTGCTTCGGAGGTGAGGTTTCCTATTGGAATTGTGTTATAGGATGGTATGAATTTCGAGGTCGAAATCTCCTTGCTCATGTCTCTTTTCTTTTAATGCTTCATCCTCTTCGCACAAAGTAGAACTCCACCTTCTCCTCACAAAAAGATGGGCATTTGAGACCTCGAGCAAACTCGGCATCACGGCTGGAGGTTCATGGGCCTCCTTTGAAGACTTTGCTCCTCTAACAGGCTACTGAGTTTTTGCCTCTTCGACCTTGCACTTTTCGCATGTATATGTAAGAGATTAAGAAATGTTCACCAAACCCTTCTAGGTAACGTGCATAGCCTACTTCACCCCCCTCCATGAGGTCGTGGGTTCAACCCCCACGCCTCCCACTTCTGGGCGGGCAAGCAAACAATCTTGTAACCTGCTCTGATACCAAATATTAGAACAACCTTTTGCTGTCGTCTGTTCACGGAGAACGCTACGAGATCCTCCCTCGACTTGGACACACACAAAGAACTTTCTTCGGTTCGCCTCCCAGCCACGCCCGAGCTTCTACTTGTGTTCTCTTGAGAGATAGTGAGAGAGCCCTCAAAACCACTAAGTGTAATACTAATAATCTCTCTACTCAAGAGACTGCTCTCTCCCCCTTCTACCAAATGGGCATAATGCCCTTAGTGATGCCATGTGGGCATTCTTGCCACCTCACTCAAGAGTGTGCATCCGTAATATGACATTCTTCATGCATGTAGAGTCTTCATGATATCTTCCAAGCCAAATGTGTAGGCTTGTGGTTTACACCAACAGCTCCCCTTCAAGCCAAACATTTTGGCTTAAGTCTTCATTCTCAATCTTCAAGTATATCCTGTAATCCAATCATAGATTTGAACCTGCAAAGTTTGGTTCCATCCAAAGATTTAGTCAGCAAATCTACACATTGCATGTTGGTTGACACATAAGTCAGCTGAATGTCCTTGCTTAGCAACTTCTCCCTTACATAATGGTAATGTACTTCTATGTGTTTTGTCCTAGCATGATAGATAGGATAGTTGCAAGGTGAAGAGAACTTGTATTATCTCCAAAGATAATTGGAGGCCTAGTATATAGGCCCAATTCTGTATACAAAAGCTTAATCCAAATTGCTTCTTGAGTGGCATTAGCTAGCCCTCTATACTCTGCCTCTATAGAAGACAATGCAACAGTTGGTTGCTTCTTTGCAGACCATGAAATTGGTTTGTCACTTGCAAAAGAAATGTATCCTGAAGTGCTCCTCCTATCATCCTTGCATCCTGCCCAATCTGCATCTGAATAGACTTTTATATCAATATCTGAAGTATAAGGAAAATACAAACCATGGTTCTATGTACCCTTGAGATACTTCAATATTCTCTTGGCAGCCTCTAAGTGAGGTATCCTTGGCTTGTGCATAAATTGACTTAGCACACTAACTCCATATGCAATGTCAATTCTAGTTAAGGTAGCATAGTTCAAGCTACCCACCATACTTTGATAACCTGTAATGTCTTGGACTTCATCTCCTTCATGGGCACTTAGCTTTAGATTCACCTCCATTGGAGTGCTAGCTACTTTAGCATCCTGCAAGTGAAATTTCTTCAACATGTCCTGTACATACTTCTTCTGAGTAATGTATATCCCTGAATTAGTGTAGACTAATTCAAGTCCTAAGAAATATTTCAATAATCCAAGATCATTGATCTTGAATTCCTTTATCATCTGGCTTTTGATGCTTCTGATTCCATTGACATCATTGCCTGTAATGATGATGTCATCAACATAAACACAAAGATACATTACCTCTGAATTACTTCTCTTAATGAACAGAGAAGTGTCAGCCTTACTCATGACAAAACCTTGGTCTTGGAGGTATGTAGTTAGCGTGTAATTCCATGCCCTAGGTGCCTGCTTCAATCCATATAAAGCCTTCTTTAATTTGCAAACATAAGTTACCTTCTTAGGGTCTTCATAGCCAGGAGGTTGTGACATATAAACCTCTTCTGAAATCCATCCATTCAAGAAAGCATTCTTGACATCCAATTGGTACATGTTCCAATTCTTTGATGCAGCCACACTAACCAACACTCTGATTGTTGGCATCTTGGCCACAAGAGAAAATGTCTCTTCATAGTCAATGCCTTGGGTTTGTGCAAAACCCTTGGCTACTAATTTGGCCTTGTACCTGTTAATTGTGCCATCAGAATTTCTTTTCAATTTATAGATCCATCTGGATCCTATTACCTTCATGGAGTCCTTCTTGGGTACTAACTCCCATGTATCACTCTCCTTGAGTGCTTCAATCTCCTCATCCATAGCTTCTTTCCATTCTGATTTGGTGATTGCTTCTTCATATGAACCTGGTTCTTCATTTGACAAATCCTTTGCAAGATAAATTGAATGTTTAGTAACAAGAGATGTATCATACCCATATCTGATAGGTTTTTTGCTTTCTCTTTGAGACCTTCTGATTGATTGAGTTGAAGATTCTGGTATGTCCTCAAGCTTCTTCATCTTCATTTTGCCTTTGGACTTCCATGCCTTGAACTCTTCAAGGTTGATAGTGTCTTCATCATCTAAACTTGAGTCTACATCCTGAGTAGGTTCCTCCTTTGTAAGTTTTGGAAATTCTTCTTCCAAATCATAGGGTAGTTTGACCTTCCTGCATTCATTCTCATACCAAGAATCATTTTCATCAAAGATCACATCTCTGCTTACCATAAATCCCTTGTTGGTAGGGTTATAAAACCTGTAACCTTTTTTATTTAAATCATATCCAATGAAAATACATTTTTCACCCTTTGGATCTAGCTTTCCTCTTACCTGTGAAGGAATGTGTACATATGCTACACATCCAAAAATTTTGCAGTGATCCAATGATGGTCTCTTACCATTCCATGCTTCATATGGTGTCATACCATCAAGTGACTTTGATGGTAACCTGTTTATGAGATAGGTGGCAATAGAAACACTCTCTGCCCATAGATAGTTAGGTAATTTATTCTCATTAAGCATAGATCTAGCTATCTCAACAATTAACCTATTTCTTCTTTCAGCTACCCCATTCTGTTTAGGAGAGTATCTTGTGGTTATTTCTCTTTTGATGCCTCTGTCCTGCAAGAAGTCCTCAAATTCATTGGAGAAGTACTCACCTCCTCCATCTGACCTTAGCCTCTTCAAATTCCTTCCTATCTGATTTTCAACTAATGCAAGATATTTTTTAAAACAATTAAATACCTCATCCTTGTGCTTCATAAAGTATATTACAGTCCATATGTTATAATCATCAATAAAAGACACATAGTACCTTGAACCTGAAACTGAGGGGTCTTTGCTAGGTCCCCATACATCTGTGTGTACAAGCTCTAGATAGTCTTCATGCATATATCCTTTCTTGGAGAAGGGTAACCTGTGAGACTTACCAAATTGACAAGCACCACACTTGTAAATCATATGTTGCTTGGATACATTAGGTATCCCAAGCAAACATTGGTCCCTGCACATTTTCTTCAAGGTCCTTTCTCCTATGTGCCCTAATCTCTTGTGCCAAATCTCAAGCTCTGAAAGTGTTTGATCTTTATAACTGTATAATGCAATGTTCTTTGTATCTTCCAACTCAAAAGTGAAAAGTCTACCTGATTTTTCTCCTTTAGTTATCCTTTTGAATCCATGTCTTGGGTCCTCCACAAATGCTCCATATTGATTGAATCTGACTTGCAAACCTTTCTCTACAATCTGACCAACACTCATTAAGTTCTTTGTAATGGTTGGTACATAGAGTACCCTACTTAACAAATTCTGATTACCATCACAAGTCTTAACATTACCAACTTTAACCACTGAATGCTTTGTATCATCACCTGTTTGGACTTGATGTTTACCTTTTGGTTCCTCAAGATCAGAGAGTAGTGCAACATTACCAGCCACATGATTTGAACACCCTGAATCAATATAAAATAAGTGATCATCATTTGTACCTGTCTTTGAAGTCATGTTCATGATCAGAAGAGAGTCATCTTGCTCTTCTGTGTAGTTGTTCTAGTCCCTTCTAGTTTTGAATCCTCCTTGGTAGTTGCCATTGTAATTGTTGTTGTAGTTGTTGTTGTAATTGTTTTTGTGGCCTTGGTGATGGTTGAACCTTCCTCTAGACTGAGAGTATCCACCTCTTTGGTAGCCTCTTCCTCTCTGATTTTTGTAATTCCTGAAACACTCATTTGTGGTGTGGTTTGATAAATTACATGGTGATGAATTATAGGGTCTCCCCCTACCTTGCTTACCTCCTCTACCCCTGCCTCTTGAAGATCTACCTCTCCCTACATAGTTGGCTTGGAAGGTAGAGCCTTCATCTTCCACCTTCTTACTCTTACCTTTATCCTTAGACTTCTTATCAGTGTATAAGGCAGAAGAGTTGTTACCTTTGGATGTATCTCCATTCTTTGTGAGCTTTGCTTCATGTGTAAACAGTTGTCCCATGAGAGTTGTAAGATCTGGGGTGTGCATGTCCATGTAGAGATCCATTGTAGTGGTGAAGCTTTCCCACTTGTCATCAGCCTTGATTCCATTAATTACCTACCTCACAATCTGTTCTTCTTCAATTTCTTCTCCTATGCTTGCTAACTGATCTGCAACATCCTTAATCTTGGTCACAAATTCTGAAACAGCTTGCTTAGGTTGCTTCCTTAGTGTTGTGAATTCAATCCACAACTGATTTTTCCTAGCCCTTGTATTAGAGGAAAAAAATATGATGACAAGGTTTCCCAAGTCTCTTGGGAAGTCTTACAATTTCTGATATGAGGTAAAAGAAAGTCAGATATAGATTTGAGTAGATAAGACCTTGCCAATGCATCTTTTGCACACCATGTATTGAGCTTTTCTTGTTCTTCCTTGGTTGGCAATCCTCTTGCTTTGAATGAGGGCAATTCCTCATCTCCTGAGATGTATCCATAGAGACTCCTTCCTTGCAAATAGGTCTTTATCCTTAGAGACCAAGCTTGATAGTTGTTCCTGTCCAATTTATCAATGAATGAAGGAAAACCATCTCCCATTTTACCTTATTTGCTCTGATACCACTGTTGGGAAAGATGGATGGATGATCCAAGAGATTGAGTAGGTACTGCTAAAACCTGCTTTGTACCAGCCCTCTTTAGCTTCAGACTTGATTAGTAGACTTCCTTAGCTTTCCAATGACACCAAGAAATGGCCTATGTCCTTTGGAAATGAAGTGTGCAATGATTGAATCAAAACAGATAACTTTGGAAGTCACAAAGTCAAGAAAACCTTCTATTTCGGTCTTGACACCTGCTCAATGTTTTGCTCAGTGTGCCCAGCACAGTAGCAATTGATAAAATTCCTTCTAGGGGTATTCAATTAGCTTAGCAAGCTACCATTTGCAAGTGGAATGATGTAAAATAATGAACTATGCTAAGAGAAATTAATTTAGCAAGATTTGGTATACCCCCGACTTTTTAGGACTGTAGCAGAGATAGACCAGTGAGCACCTCGACGACGATTTCTCTGAATTGGCTGAATGAAATCACTTAAAACGTTGTCAGCATGTCGATGACTTTGCTTTGAATCCAAGAAGCTTTGAATCACTGAATTTTGTGGAGTATTGACTGAGATATGCCCTTGACAAGTTGATGGACTTTGGAGTAGACTAGCAAAGAATACAGAGATGAAAAATGTAAATGTATCTATAAATTAACACTTGTGTACAATTCCATTGGCATGACTAGCATTGCCTAATGGTGTAGAGAGGTGTAGGCTATGGAGTAGTCCTCACACACACTCAATGACAGTAGATTGAAGCTCGGGAGTGATATCTCTCCTCACGACTTTTCATGTTCACCTTTTATGTGAAATGTGTAAGAATTTGAATTCAAATTCAAATTCTTGGCTCCCTCTAATCAAGCTTCTAAAAAAAAACTTGGAGATATTCTCTCAATCAAGTGAACTACCTTTTCCATGAATCATTTGGGTAGGTGATTACAAAAGATTCTAAGTTAAATTGACTTTTACAATGAGGTAAAGTGGTAAGTAATCACTAGCATATGTTCTTATGGTTCTTCATGCATGTAGAGTCTTCATGATATCTTCCAAGCCAAATGTGTAGGCTTGTGGTTTACACCAACAATATCTACATCCTCAAGACTAGGATATGCTAAGATTGATCCTGCTCTAAGTTGTGATGTGAGGGTGATCAGATGGTGATGTTCGTGGTGGTGTTGCATGAGAGTGCATTTGAGATGCAATTTGTTTGAGTTTTGCTTTGGTCTCTCTTAGGCTTTCTTCTAGTTTTCTCATTTCTTAGTCCATTGTCTTTTCATTCATTCACTGTTATGCTTCGAAGCTTCTATTCTCTTTTTGTTTGTGCTCTTAGTCTCAGTGTGGTCTATGCCCTTTTCTTTACATGTGCCGAGGTTTTGTTGTAGGAATTGAGCTCTAATTACTACTTGCACCAAGGTTGTAGCAAATGTACTTCCACTAGAGTCTATGACTAAGCCAATAACATTAATAGGTCTAAATTTTTGAACATTGGTTGGATTCTTTGGGCAATCCCTCAGGTGATGTTCCTTACTGCAATCAGGGAAAAATTCATGAATGGTTACTACTTGTGGCTATCTTTGTGCAGATACTAGACAATCTCTAATGAAATGGTCTCTGTGATAGCTATAACATGGTCCTCGGGGTCCTTGGGGTCTCATTTTCCTTGGTTGGGGCCTAGGGTTAGGGTTGATGTACATCTCATTCGAATATTCTAGCTCCCAGCTAGGTTTGTTGGGGTTTTCAAAAGAATAGATCTTGTTATCTCTAGTGAATCCATGTAGTAAGCTCGTGGACTATCTACATGCATTGAGTCAAAACTATGAGCATTTTACATCTTATATGGATCTTCTAGTATCTATAAATAGGTTGTGCTTGAACTATGCATAGGCCTCTCCATTCTAAAGGACATTTTTGAATCACTCCTTTTTGAACTAAACACATAACAATAATCACTAAGTTGTTAGGCCCACAACCTAGCTATGTGATTGACACTAGCTTTGGACGATCTGATGCTTTGTCTATCTCGGTCGAGGTGTCTCCTTCATCTAAGGTTCATAAGCTTTATCTATTAATCCCAATTTCCCAAGTACAATTGCATTGCAATGTTCTTTTGTATTAGTCACTTGTTCTTTTATAGACTTCTCTAGTATAATCTTGTCCGACAAATATCGTCATTAGGAATAATTGAGTTTTATCACACTTGGAGATGTGATAGATCCACTTAATTCCTTTCCCCTTATATTTTGCCACAAAAATATTCTAAATTACTCTTGAACTTGAGTAATAAGGGTTTCTTGTATGTATATCATGCCTAACATAACCCTAATTAATCAATGCCACTAGTCGTACTTAGCTTGAGCTAAAGAATTGACTGAGGGGCTTTAGAGTTCTTCCAACCTCGAGTCCATTGCTTGATGAGTGCTCCAATGCCCAAGAAGTAAGCTCTCCACGCATGATTCAACTATTCACAAGCCTTTGCATTGCCAAGGGATTCAAAGCACTCTCAGAACCTAAGAAAATTGCCAAAAAATATCTCAACATATGCAAAAAATTGAATCCCTAATTTTCAATTGAAAAAGACTGTTTATCGTGATTGAGAGGGTTGTCAATCATGATGGATAGGTTTGTGTGTGATTGCCTGTCTATCACGATGGACAAATCTGTGCGGGTCTATCTGTCATCTATTACATGATGGACAACTATCAATCATGATGGATGGGTGTTAGTTGTGATGAATGCATGTGAATCGTGATGGATGGGTGTCAATCGTGATGGACTGATGTGTTGATAGATACTATCAATCATGGCCTATCAATCGTGATGGACTGATTTACTCATAAAAGGTTATCAATCACATGAGGACCATCTGTCGTGATGGACACGTGGTCCCTCGTCTGCTATCTTTCATCTGTCGTGTGATGGACACCTATCTATCATGATGGACAGAGGTGTTTGTCACAACTGAAAGAAAAAAATGCTCGTTTTCTGAGTCTTTTTATATCTATGTGATGTGCAAGGTTCCTACACTACAGTGGTCCACTTAGTTTTACAAGATAAGCATTTTTTTTGTCTATTGTGATTGACAAAGTGCTATGCCTTGGGACCTCTGTAGAGGATTTTTGTACCTGCTAAAGTTGTTGCAGCTGTTGTGGACACCAGTACTTGGAAGAAAGCTCAAGGAACATGCAAAAACAACACATTCAATCTCTCTCTCTCTCTCTCTCTCTCTCTCTCTCTCTCTCACACACACACACACACACAAGTGAAATGAGGGAATGTGAGGTAGAGGTGGGGATATGATCTAAAGCTAAAAATTTAGCGAAGAACTAGATGGAGATGGAAGATTGTGAGGAAGAGGATATGATGTAAAAACCAAGAAAAGTAAAGAAATTACCTAATTACCTACCACTCCAATGTCAAATATCTACATCTTACCATCACATGCTCATCCTCGAAGCTCGATCCCCAACAACAACACCAAATTTAGTGTCACTCTATCACAGTGCTAAAATTTTAGCGAAGAACTAGATGGAGATGGAAGATTGTGAGGAAGAGGATGATGATGTAAAAACCAAGAAAAGTAAAGAAATTACCTAATTAGTTACCATTCCAATGTCAAATATCTACATCTTACCATCACATGCTTGTCCTTGGAGCTCGATCCCCAACAACGACACAAAATTTAGTGTCACTCTATCACAATGATAAGTATCAATGGGAGGTGATCCACCTCATAATTGTCAATCTGGGAAGACATGAGGGTAGTATGATGACCATGAGCAAGTCAGAGTACAAGTGTTTGAGTGAGAAGCACATTGAATAACATGCACACGCATACACACACATGCACACATGGAACGTTAAAGACATGGAGCAATGGAATGTTTGATTAGTCAAAAACAAGTTTATAGTGTGCTAAGCTACTTCAATTCCCAAGAATTCAACATCAAAATGAGCTCTCAAGCTCTTTTTATAGTAATCCACTAGCTTTGACCATGTCTAGACCTAGTGTCCAACCTAGTTAAAAAATAGGTTCCTATGCCTATTTTGGAGGCTCAAACAAGCTCAAAAAAATATGAAAGTTTACTACATTGATACTTCTAGTACTCCTGAAGCTTGAGGAATCCTCGGCTTGAATCAAAATGAAGTTGGGATTATCAAAAACATAATTTACAATGATGTCTAGTGACTAAAATCATTGTTTTACAAGAAGTAGGGATTTTGGAAGTTATAGTTGCCATATCTTCTTTGAATTTCTTGCTTGATTCGTTCTTCTTGGCCTTGACTCTATTGTGAATCTCTTTGACTGCTCTATCTCATGCACCTTGTCTCATCACACTGCCTTGACCTCCTTGGCTATTGTGAACAAGATAGATAGAGCCGATCTGAAGAGAGAGAGAGAGAGAGAGAGAGAGAGAGAGAGGTCCAAGACATCAAAGAGGCATGGATGATTTTCCCCCACGATGACCTAGAGAACACTCTAGGATATTGAGACCTAGACAATTGGTAAAGTCCATGAAAAATTACTTTGATGGCACTAGAGATCCATATTATCATGTAGCCAAGTTTAGACAAGTGTTGAGAGTTGAAGAGGTTGATGATTTGTTCACTCAATACAATGCTATTGGTATAATGCTAAAGAATAACGCCTTGATGTGGTTTCAATTGGTGCATCAAGATGAGTTCAAGAACATTAACCAATTGCCACAAGCATTCATCACTGAGTTTTCTAAAAGTGGCATCAGGCACAATACCTCATCCCTGAGTCATAGTTTCAATCAAAGACCTCAAGAAATAGAAAGGTGAGCAAGATGTAGATTTAGGCAATACTTGCAAAGATGCCCTACAGAGCTACCCACACCTTCCAAACAAGTGGAATTATTATTGGATGGTTTCTTAAGTGAAAAATTATGATCCTATGTCTACTTAAAGTATCCTAGAAACATAGAGCAATGTGTGCAAATGTGCATAGACATTGTGAATAACTTGGGTGATGAGTTACAATGTTTGCGGATTTACAAGGATTCAAAAAGTTCTACTAGTTTCACATCCAAACCATTGACTTCAATCGATAAATTGGCTAAAAACGTAGCTCAAAAGTCAAGAGTCTCAAGCAAACATACCCCTAGAATGGTCAAAATGCTAGGGTGTCATGGAACCTCTCGTTTTGGGCCAAGATTGGATCCACGATCATGCAATTAACTTGAACCCTAGAAGTGTACTTCTTTAGGTTTCGATGAACAATCAACATGTTTGAGTTGAAATAGGAATTTTTTCACTCGTGGAACTAGAAAAGTCATCGATTATATGTCCTTCTAGGGTTAATCATGAAGATAAAGATGATGTTCTTTTCCAAAGCTCTATGATGCAGAAGGATGCAACAATCGAAGACGTAAAAAAAGGAATAATCGAACTCCCTTGTTTTCCAAAGATAGTCAACATAAACCCAAGAAGTAGATGGAGCAGACAACAGAATCCCTGAATTAGAAATCACCTTGAAGCAGGGTGATTCATAGTGTGAAGCAAACATGGAGACATAAGAGTGAGCAGGTGCCTGCTCCCTTATTAGGACCACTAGTACATGCAAAATATGTAATGAAATCAAAGACGCCAAGGGTAGGATACTCTAAATGTCAACCTCAGTGAGTAATATCCATTTGGATACCTAATCAATCAATGAAGTATGACCACAATCATAGTCAGATCTAAGTGCATAAGACCTGCTTGCATGCTCAACTAGTAACACATAAGCTCTTAGGTTTGAATTAGTGTTCATCGACACCCACCCCACCAAAACCACTACAAAAATCTTTTGTCACTGCATACTCAAGTAAAATCCCATCTAGTGTTACTTGGAAATGGGTACCTAAAAATTCCTAGATCTAGGTATATTCACCTCTGAAACCCTTAAGTGTAATCACAAGTAAAATGCATAACCCCATAGGAGAAGTTTGGAGAGTCAAAACCTGTAATAAACCACCAGACCCTATTGTGTAAATTCCATTGCATCAAGATAGATGAATTTTGAGTACATTTCACATCCCAAGTATGCATCTAGGAATATCAACTACCCTTCTAACATACACTCACATTCATATTACATCACTTTACTAACTCACTAAATATCATGGATATCATGTTGGTATTGCAAGGAAAACAAGGTCTCATATCTTCTCAGATGCAATACTAATGTGATTTCATTCTTATAGCAGATCCAAAAGCATCAATCACCACCACCAATTATGATTGAGACTACAAGCACTAGATCTCAGGCAAGAACGAGTTAGCAAACAATAGATACTAAGAGCTTTCCTATTATAGTGATATTCGTTCAATGACCGGAGGCTCTGAGCCACCTCCACGTGATTCCAATTCAGGATCCCCCAGCTAGCCATATGACACGAGTCAACAAAAGTTCCCATTGGTTTAGTGAGATGGAAGGACCCTTTGGAGAAGGAACTTACATGTGGGAGGCTAAAATTTAGTATAGTCACAACGTACAGGGAAAATATCACTTTTTCAATAGAGAGTTTGAACATTTACAAAATGCATAGGAACTTCAACCAATATGACACAAATCTATTGTGGCGGAATATTTCAACACCAACCTCTCCAAGACAAATTTCATGAGATGTTATTACCTCATTAACACCCTACAGCCCAGCAAGGATCCTACAGTGTCCAACACTTTTGTCATACCTTCCTTAACATGAAAAACGAGTTGAAAAGATTGAGATTGACCAATAATGTAGTGAAAGAATCTTTGGACATGTATGGTATGCACATCCCAAGGGGAAAGGATGGATTAGTCTAAGAAAACATGAAAAATAGGAACTTGATCAAGCTTAAAGACATGGTAGCAATGAACCCTAATGTAACTCTCTACCTCCACATGTGCATGCAACACTTTTCCTTCCATCGAAAAGATCACTTCACTATGCCCCATAAGAAAGTGTGGTTCAATTTATACTTGGTAGATGCTCAGAATTTGACTATTCACCTTCCCCATTGGATTGTAGATCTAATTCATGCAGCTCACAAGTGATGTCCATTCAAGGTCATATTACATGGATGTTGTGTGCTTACAAGGATAATCTATAGGTGCTTGGCCTATGACGTACAAATTTAGAGGGCCCTCTCATGGAACTGTGTATATCAATTTAAGAGCAAGAAGGCCTTTGCACCTCCCTCCAAGAAAATGAGAGGATCAATCTTAGAAACCATTGTTCGCCCATTCACACTTAGATTACCAAGGTGCGGTATTGATGGTCCAACAATTGATCTTTCCCCCTGTACCATCTGACTTGGAATTTTTTGGAGGGCGAGGTTTAGAAGAATTAGGCAATGTGGAATTCCAAAAAATCTGCAAAGATGTAAACCTTGAGTTGGAAGAGGAAGAAAGAGGTGATCACCAGTAGCATGAAGAGGGATTTGAGGAGCAACAATAAGACAAGGAGAAAAATGAGGAGCATGATGAGGAAGAAGAAGATGAAGAAGAACATGAAGGGGCCCTAGCAACACGACACATCTACAGAGATTATATGACACTATTACTAGCATACAAGAGCAAGGCCAACTATTGTTTCAAATTGGTTGTGCACTTACTAATTAGATCCTAGGAGAAGAGGGAGTGGATTCCCAATTCATAGAACCTCTCCGGCTCATGATAGAGACCTTTAGAGTAGTTGGAGCTATATGTACCATGTTAAAAAAGCCACAACCTCGATATGACCAAAGGCGCATGGATACTAGGCCATGGTCAGGTAAAAAAATTCGGATATCTGCCTCATACCAGGAAGCGACCACCTCTCATGAAGCAACATCAATTTCCACCATCAATTGTAATATAGAATCCTTTGTGTAGATCTCACCCATCTCATCTCAACACCTGCAATCCCACCCAAAAGCCATAAAGTACACATTACCACCACAACCACAATAATCATCCAACTAGCTAAACCCATCTTTCACACCCCTCCCAACTCACCATCCCATACCGAAGCTAACATCACCACAACTGAAATCATCACATCCACCCCTTCCTTTAGTTTTAGATCACTTGTCTCCCAAGCAACAATGTTTTCTTCCATCACCAACCCATTGTACACTACCTCATCTGACCCACTTGAACCAATCCTAGGCCACCCGTTCAAACACATGGTAGTAAGAAACCCACCTCCAATGGAAGGTAGTTTAGGATTCCTTGCATTCCCTTGCACCTATGTTCATTTTACTATGGACCCCTATTCTTCTCTATTTTTTCAAATCTCTTGACCCCAAGCACTCGCAATCACCTGCCACAATTTTGGCATCCTTTATAGAAACCATGCTCCAAGTTCTAGAACATTCAAGGGGCCCTTATCCTATCACAACACACTAATTATTCACAAACACCACAAGCATGACACTTACCATCCCCATCTATATGGTAGCACCAATATGGATAGCACTATTCAACCCCATGGATATCTCACCAACCATGGCACCAACCCCTCCCCCTACACTTACACAATCACTCATTCCCCCTCCACCAACTTCACTGGCACCTATAAGACCATCATGCACCACATTCAGAACTCCCATCCTCACTTCCCTCCCCCCCGCATTTCCCTTGTAAATATCGCATCCATGTCTGTAAGTAATACACTTGATACCATGATTAAGTGTGCCACACAGTTGCAACATGAATATCAATAGTTGGAAGAATGCAATACCATGCTCATAGAGGAATCACAACTATGAAAATCTAGAGTTACTACACTGGAAGAAGACAACAACACATTATGAGAGCAATACGATGCCCTCCAATAAGCCCACAATGAACTTGAATCTCAAATGAAAAATGTGAATCAAGAAGCTATTAAGAATATTGAGACTATGTTGCACCATCATATGGACATAAATGTTAAGCTACAAAGAAACATGGGTCTTCTATGAAGACACATGGTAGTGGCTATGGAAGAGAAAAATGTCTCCAACAGCACAATCAGGATAATTTGGAAGTAGCAATGGAAAGCACCCCAAGAGCAACAATCAGTCCTACAAGCTTTCAAGCAATTCCTTCTGAAAACATCCATGTATTATTGGAGGAACATGCAAATTTCATGGAATCTTATGCAAAGTTAGAGGAGGAACATGATGAGCTAAAGCAATAGCTAGCCACAACTAGCACCCAGGTTCCCAAAGCCATTCCTCTCCAAGATAATACACAATAAATTGAGGCACTTCATAAACAAATGGAGGACTTACAAGCATAATTGTCACAATACGAATGACCCCCATCCCCACTAGTGGAACTTGAACCAGAGGAATTAGTAGAAATTCTGATTGAGGAAACCTCTGAAGATGCATACGAGCCACAACCGGTACCTATGGGTCAAGAAATTGAAGAAGGAAAAGATACATATGTAGCACCAATACCTCAATGTCTCAAAAAGTTGAGGAAATCGGGCGAACTATCCCACAAATAGCTAATCACCACTTTAGAGATGCAACATATGCCATACTTCACGTTTCTAGCCAACTATAATACCAAATTCAAATAGTTAATCAGAGAGGAACCAACCTTCACGACACAATTTCACCCTAGTGACCTACAAGAGGGAGCTAAGAAGGGAACCATCTTTCTACCGAATTGACAAGCAAGGTTGCTAGAGACATACCCAAAAATGCTAAGGACATGGTCAAATGTCCCCTTATACATCAAGTACAATCCATGGTATTGTCCAGTATCTCGTTGACACCCTTGGCCCAAATTTGCTATCAAAGTATGCAATGGCAAGGGATGTGCAAATTGGATCAACTACCCATACATTGCTCCACCAAGAGGACCACCTATGGTAGCATATATGGTATCAACAATACAACACTAGATCCAACGATTGAAAAATATACCTAAAATTGTCGCCAAGATGTGCATGAAGATCTTCAAGCTGATGATAGTCATTTTCAAAATATTCAAAAATGTCAATGCCCCATATATCTCTAGTACGGCCTTCAATGAAGGAAACTTCATGGTGGTGTCTATGATATCACAAAGACTTCGTCAGTCAACACCATCTATGCAGGGCATGCACAAATGAAATACTTGCCTGTCTGCTACAATTAGACATTTGAAGAGATTTTCTCAATAGGCTATTGGGAATATCACTCAAAAATATTTGTCCCCAGACTTACACATATGTTACATCTCTTTGTGGTGGAACAAGCTCTACATGTCCATCAATTATGTATGCCACACCCAAACGTTCTGGGTCCTGTAGATTGGTAAAACCTAATGATAGATTTATCACGTGGCCTTTGTCTCAAAAAACATGATCTAGTTGTAGATGTCGTCCAATATTACATATCATGCTCTCCACAACAAGGGTCTGTTAGGGATGACCGACACGAGCAAGGGGGTGTTGGCAGCCAAGGATTTGGCCCAAGTGAACTTCCACACTAATATAGCATGAGAAAAATGAGCCAATGGGATTAAGGGTATAAAGAAGGCCAAGGAGGATTGAGCCAACAAGGTAGCCAATGCAGATCTGGCAATTAGGCCAATCAAAGTTTTGAAGACAAGTCCCTTTAAAACAATTATTCTTATCACTACACCCCATTGTAAATCCCATCTTTTATAATTCAAAATCCATTTGTACAAGATGAGGAGACCTCAAGCTTGAGGGGTAGTAGAAGTACCTACATACCTAATTTCATAAGTTTTAGAGTTTGTTTGAGCCTTCAAATTAGCTTAGAAACCTCATTTTTAACTAGGTTGGACACTAGATTTGAATAGGGCCAAAATTAGACAAAAACTATAAAAGGAGCTAGAAGCTTACTTTTGAGGTTGGATTTTTTATGAAACATTGTATAAAGATTTCATAATTAAAAGATTCCATTGTTCATCTCTTTGTCTCACCTCATATGTGTATGTGCATGTTGGTGTGCTTCTCACTCACACACTTGTACTTTCACTTGCTCATGGTCATCATACCACCCTCACATGTCCTCAAATTGACAATTATGAGGTGAATCTTCTCATGTTCATACTCATCATGGTGCTAGAGTGACACCACTCAACACACTCCATATGCTAATTATCACACTCACTATGCTATGTAGAGAGATAGTTTGTTACCTAGTCCATATGCTAATTATCACAGTCACTGTGAGAAAGGCTCGAATCATGTGTGTGTAACTCTCCTCCCATCCATATATATCCTCTTGTATTCTAAAAATAACAATGAATGGTCTATTGAATACGCTCTTGTGAATGGTCTAGTGCCACCATGTGTACATCATGCAACGCTCATTCCCATTAGTACTTTAATACCTGAGGATATCCCCCAAGCTTAGGACCTTGGCTGTGGCTCGCCCTTGTCCTTCACACACATAGAATGATCCCTATGGACCAAGGTCATGATCCCTATGGATCAATGTCTGACACTCTCTCTAGGAGTATCTAGTAGCCTGGAGATGATTACCGCTTACTCACTCTACTTGGGAATCAAAAGCTCTCGTTCGCAAGTACTTTCCTTCATTGATCATTGAGGACAATGATATTTAGAAGGGGGAGAGAGTGTCAGACATTGATTCATATAGGGATCATGACATTGGTCCATAAGGATCATTCTATGTGTTTGAGGGACAAGGGCCAACCATAGCCAAGGTCCCAATCTTGGGGAATATCGTGAGGTATTCAAGTAGTAATGGGAATGAGTGTTGCATGATGTACACATGGTGGCACTAGACCATTCTAGATCATTGCTATTTTTAGAATACAAGAGGGTATATATGGACGGGAGGAGATTTAGAAACACATGATTCAAGCCTTTCTCACACTATCAGACAATGATCCATAGGGATCATGAAATTGGTCCATAGGGATCATTCTATGTGTGTGATGGACAAGGGCCAGCCATAGCCAAGGTCCCAAGCTCAGGGGATATCCTAAGGTATTCAAGTAGTAATGGGAATGAGTGTTGCATGATGTACACATGGTGACACTAGACCATTCAAGATCATTGCTATTTCTAGAATACAAGAGGGTATATATGGATGGGAGAGAGTTACACACACATGATTCAAGCCTTTCTCACACTTGGTATCAGATCTTTGAGTTTGATCGTTCGTCATCATCGACCCTTGTTAGAGCATCATTTTGAAGCACCAACTATCGGGAGAGTCTAGGAAAGCCATTCGAAAGGAGTTTGGATCATCATCAACACTTGCACACACCTGCATATTATCTCATGTGCCTCCAGATAAGTTTCTTTGTTAATTAATATGCATTACTACTTGACTATCTTAGGATATCCCCCGAGCTTGGGACATTGGCTATGGCTAGCCTCTTGGTTCAAATGCCAAGCCTTCACACCTGGCTAGGCATTGAAGAAGTTATGAACTCTTTGAAGAACCACATGTACCATTGCTTATGGTTTTTACCATTAACCTTTTGTAAAAGTCATTCGACTTAGAGGAATCTTGTAAAGCCACTAAACTCGTGGAGTTAGATAAAATGAAAAGTCATGACTTTACTTAGAGATAATATCTCCTCATTTAGAGGAAGAACTTTTAGGTGAAGGATCATTGGAATTTCAAAATTCAAATTTGAAGAATCTCTCTATAAAAGTACTTGAAAAAACTCGCAGCTATACACACTCCCCTTGAGATCCATTCATTGATCACTAGTAGAGGTTGAGTAGAACACTTCATTGCTCACTCACCTCGCTATGAATTGGCATCATTTTCTTGCCAATTACTTTGTAAAATCATGTTCCATAATACATATACGTCAATAAAGTATCTCTGTTGATTTCTCTACTATGTCGATTTAGAATAGTGTACTTGTATTGCTCATATCTCACTGATCTCTACATCATTTTAAGTAATCTATAGCTTGTTGGAACCAACTCAGAGTCTACTATAAGTTATCAAAGTTTTGAAGAAGTTTAATTTAGAGTCTACTATAATTTTTTTTGGGAGAAAATCATCTCGGAGTGGTCACTATTCATTCTCTGCACATCTCCTAAAAAGTCGAGGGTAAGCCTCTACTTTCTAAAGATATTGCTCTATGTATAGTAAATTATTTTAAGTGATTCCACTTGGAAACATTAGCTCTCTAAGATAATTAGATATCCTTAGAAGGAATTTTTCTAATTGCTATTGTACTATGAGTACTGAGAAAAACATTCAGCAGGTATCAAAACCAAATTAGTAAGTTTTTGGTATCTAGCAAGTTGCAAACTTATTTGTTTTGATCAAATGGTTTGAAGCATCATATCCAAGTAAATAGGCACTTATTTAGTGTCATTGGAAAGCTAAAAGGGCCTACAACACAACTCTAAACTAAAGAGGGTAGGTACAAAGCAGGGATTAGCAGTATCAACTCATTTCTTGAAGTGTCCATCCATCTTTCTCAACAGTGGTATCAGAGCAAATTGAGGTAAAATGGGAGATCAACTACCAAGCATGGTCCTTGAGGATGAAGACATACTTACAAGGAAGAAGTCTCTATGGATACATATCACAAGATGAGGAGATGCCCATTTTCAAAAGCAAAGGACAACCTACAAGAGAGGAGCTTGAAAGACTCAACTCATGGTGTGCCAAAGATGCATTAGCAAGGTTATACTTACTTAAATCTATCTCTGACTTCCTTCTTCCACACATTAGGAACTGTAAAACATGTCAAGAAACTTGGGATACATTGTCTTCATACTTCTCTTCTTATACAAGAGCAAGAAAGAATCAATTGTGGATTGAGTTTACCACTCAAAGGAAGCAACCCAAACAAAGTGTGTCAGAGTATGTGACCAAAGTCAAAGATGTAGTTGGCCGATTGGCAAGCATAGGAGAGGAGATTGAAGAGGAGAAAATAGTGAGGCAAGTAATCAATGACATCAAGGCAGATGGCAAATGGGAAAGCTTCACAATTGCCATGGACTTATACATGGACATGCAAATTCCAGAGCTTACCACACTCATGGGGCAACTCTTTACCCATGAAGCCAAGCTCAACAAAAATGGAGAACCATCAAGAGGTAACAACTCTTCTACCCTATACACAGATAAAGGAAAGTCTAAAGAGAAAGGGAAAAGCAAAAAGATTGAAGATGAAGGTACTACTTCTCAAGCTAACTATGTAGGAAGAGGTAGGAACTCAAGAGGTAGGGGTAGAGGAGGTAAGTGTTGGAGTTAGATGTCTGCGGAAGCACACGAACAGCACAAGGAAGAAGAAGAAGCTTGGAGCACAAACACACAATACTGAATGTATTACTAGAGAATGTACAAAGATAAGTAGCCCATTAGGGCAATAGGCGTATATACAAGCCGGGGGAAAAAAACCTCCTAAAGAGGGAAAAAAGTGCCCCGGCGGTCCTAGTGTGTTCACAGACATCAGTACCTAAATATATCAACAAATCCCCCCTGGGAGTGAGGCGGTGAACAAGGAGCTGGCACTCATGTATAAGGAAGTGCCAAGCTATGTGGAAATCACTCCACAAAAGGAAGTAAGCCCAAAGCTTTGCGGAAAGCTTCAAACTTCTCCCTAGGCAGAGCCTTCGTGAAAAGGTCTGCAATGTTCTCCTGCGTGGGCACATATGCCAAACTGATCTCCCCAGCAGAGAACCTCTCCCTGACATAGTGATAATGCACCTCAATGTGCTTAGTGCGAGCATGGAACACAGGGTTCCTCACAACTGCCAATGCGCTCTGACTGTGAGTGAAGATGGTGGTGGCAGAAGACTGGCCAACACCCAAATCAACCATAAGGCGTCTGAGCCACACACACTCAACAGTCGCTGTGAAAGCTGCCCTATACTCAGCCTCACAACTAGAAGTGGCCACAGTAGGCTGCTTCTTGCTCAACCAAGATATACATGAGCTACCAAGCATGAAGCAAAAACCACTGGTGGACACACGAGTGTCATAGCAACTAGCCCAATCTGAGTCAGAAAAAGCACCCAAATCTGGCGGTAGTGATCCCCCCTTGGGATAAAACAACCCAAGTAGCCGAGTACCACTCAAGTAGCGAAAGATGCGCTTAACCGCCTTCCAATGCGTGACTCCTGGGCAATGCATAAACCTGCTCATCTGTGAGACAGGAAACTGAATATCTGGTCGAGTAATGCATAAGTAAATCAAGCATCCAACAGCCTGCTGATAGAGAACAACATCAAATGCATCTCCAGCATCATGAAGACTCAATCGTAAACCTGTCTCCATAGGAGTGGCAATGAGCTTACAGTCTTCAAGGCCAAAATGCTGCAATAATGTGTCAATATATTTCGTTTGACACAAAGCCATTCCACCATCAACTTGCATAAACTGAATGCCCAAATAGTGATGCAAATGCCCCAAATCAGACATCTCAAATGAGGCATGCAAATCAGCCTTGAAATCAGCAATATGCTTCTCAATAGGACCAGTGAGCAGCATGTCGTCAACATAGACAACAATGATTAGAAGCACATCATTAGCACGCTTAACATATAAGGTGCTTTCAGTTGGACTGTTCTCAAAACCATGTGCAACCAGATAGGCATGTATCTTCTCATACCAAGCACGTGGTGCTTGCTTTAAACCATATAATGCCTTCTTTAACCTGCACACCTGGTTTTCATGCCCTTTCTGCACAAAGCCACGGGGTTGAAAAACATACACTTCTTCATGCAAGTCACCATTCAGAAATGCTGTTTTAATGTCCAACTGATGTACATTCCAACCATGATGGGCTGCAAGTGCACAAATGCTCTGAACAGTAGTCATACAGCATGTAGGTGCAAAAGTCTCATCAAAATCAATGCCTCTTTCCTGCGCATAACCCTTTGCAACAAGCCTAGCCTTATACCTGTCAACTGTACCATCAAGTTTACGCTTCAGCTTGTATACCCACTTAGTGCGAGTGGCCTTCTTGCCAGGAGGCAAGTCACATAAAGACCATGTACCATTCTTCATTATAGCATCATATTCAGATTGCATAGCAGCCATCCAATTTTCTGAATTTTGTGCTTCATCAAAAGAAACAGGCTCATTCTCATCACAGAGACTAGACGCAACCATAGCATAGAAATCTGATGCAAAGGAGGCACTATGAGAGCCTGAACGAGTACGATATGACAAAGATGCATCTAATTTGTTGTCACGCAAAGTCTGCACCAGCCATTTTGGCATAGTTTTTGCCTGCTCAATATCAGCTCTCTCATCAACAAGTGCATCATGTAAATCTGCATCAGAAATGGAATGATCTGCATCATCATATGAAACCTACAAAGGCTGAGAAGTTGCCTCATTAGGACTAGCACTAGACTATCCACCTGTAAAAAGAGGCATCAAAGTATCATACATGTCTTTAGAGCTAACAGATGTCTCTTTAGTACATGAAAGCAATGGCTGAATAGCATCTTCCACAAAGACAACATGATGGCTAACCAGAATGCGTTTAGTCTGTGGATGATATAGACGATAGCCTTTACTTTCAGAACTGTACCCAACAAAAATACATTTTACTACCTTATCATCCAATTTTTTGCGATGTTCAGGCACTAGTGCATATGCCAAACAACCAAAAACACGTAGATGAGCAACAGATGGCTTGCGGTCATGCCAAGCCTCATATGGCGTGATAGACTGCAGTGCTTTAGTGGGACACTTGTTCAATACATATGTTGCACACATGACAGCCTCAAGCCAGAAACTATGAGGTAAAGCCTGACTCTTGACCATACACCTCGCCATCTCCATGAGAGACCTGTTCTTCCGTTCAGAAACTCCATTCTATTGAAGGGTATACGACATTGTACACTGGTGTTTTATCCCACGTTCAGCCAGAAATGCATTAAAATCAGAAAACATATATTCCCCCCCTCGATCATAACGGAGGGTGCCCATTTTACATGCTGACAGATTTTCAGCCAAAACCAAAAACTGTTTAAAGCACATGAACACTTCGGACTTTGCTTTGAGTGGATATACCCATGCATGCCTAGAAAAATCATCAATGAAAGTCACGAAGTAAAGGGGGTGTCTGCATAGGACCACACACATCACTATGGACAAGCTGCAATTTATGTGTAGCCCGAACTGAACCATCTTTTGGAAAGGAGGAACGCTGCATTTTGCCCAAAATATAGCCTTCACAAACATGTTTTCCAGGTGCCTCAAGTTTGGGCAAAGAGGACACCATTTTAGATTTCTGGAGGCTTAGCAAACTAGCAAAATTCAGATGACCAAAGCGTGCATGCCAAAGCTTTGCATCTGACATAGCCTGAGAATCATTTACTGCACATGCCAAATCATTTTCACATCTTTCATAGTCTACAGCCCATGACATAAAATGCCTGAAGCAATAATCACATCTCCATTTGACAGATCATGAACTGTACACCTGTCATCAACAAATTTCACAACCAAGCCAATCTTGGCTAATGCAAAAACTGATAACAGGTTCTTTTTTATCCCTGGCACAAATAAAGCATCTCACAAAGTGAAAGAACTACCATCAGCAGTAGTCAAAATGATCTTACCAACTCCCATAACAGGATAAGGGGAGTTGTTGGCACATGTAACAGTATTCCCTGTAGGGGCAGGCTCGAGTGAAGAGAAGAAACTGCGCTGTGAGGTAATATGTTTGGTTGCCCCAGTGTCAAAATACCAAACATCTGAGTCTACTGCAGACATACACTGCTCATGAGAAGATGGGATAAAACTGCAGACATTAGTAAACGCCCATTCTTCTTCCTGCACAAGATTTGCAAACTCTGTTTTTGGTGTAGAGGCCTCTACAACAACCATTCCAGCCTCTTTCTTCTTTGCCTCTTTCTTCTTTGCCTCTTTAGCAGCCAGTTTTGGACAGTTCTTTATGATATGATCATTCCCTTTACAGTACTTACAAAACAATTTCTGCTTTTCTGATTTCTTCTCATCTATATCTTCCTTCTTCAAATATGCAGAATTAGCAGATTTCTGCTTACTAGTTCAAGAGCTCCATTTTCCTTTGCCCTTCTGACTAGCCAGGAAAGCTTGATCTGCAACTCGCATAATGGACCTGTTTTGCCTGGACTGATCTTCCTGCAACAGAACAGAGACTAACTCCTCAAATGATAAGGCATTCGGATTGCCTTTCATCATCAACAGAAGAGTAGAAGCAAAACTCTTATATGAGTCAGGAAGACCATTCAGAACGGTCTGCACAAGTGAGCTATCTGGTATAACCCAATCAGCAGAAATCAATTGTTCCTTCAAGTCTTTGATCTTTGTTAGGAAACTGTCCATAGAATCACGTTCATTCATGTGCTCACCCTCCAACTGTTTTCGGAGGTAAGCAACACGAGCCTCATTCCTAGCTTGGTACAATGTGGTAAGTGTATCCCAAGCATCCTTAGCTATTCTGCAAGAGCGAATGTGAGGAATAATGGCACGTTTGATAGACAAAGCTATCAATGCATGTGCCTGGGCATCTCTGCCATCCCAGTGAATCTGCTCTGCAGTAGGTGCAGCAGAAACAACAGCACGAACAGGAATCTATGGAATATCATCTTCGACACCATCTTCATCAGCTCCAACTCCTGTATTTGTAGTACTTGTCGTTACAGGTGTAACAGGACGTCTTTCAACACCCTGCACAATGTTCCACAATCCTTTTGCAACCAATACATGTCGCATCATATAAGCCCATAATGGGTAGTTGGTACCATCCAACTTATCCTCAACAGCCAACATACGGAATACATCACTGCTTTCAGCCATGGCCGGTGACTAAAATACCTTGATGCAAAAAATTGACTGTATCTCAAAAAGTTGAACGAAACTGCCCAGACGAATTCTGCTAGACCTGTAGCAGACTTCGAGACACTTAAACTGGCAAACAGAAACTCGTATATACCTTTGGCACAAAAAGACAAAATAGCCTGCACAAGCATTGCGATAGTGCGTTCGGAGGCCGAAACGAGCTCAGATCGTGATTTCGACACCACATAGCAAAGCTGTTTTGATCTCAAAAACACGTTGAGTATGCTCACCAAAATTCCTACAATCCTGAGACTGCAAACGGAGGAGTGTCGACGGTGCCCTAGATGAAGCGACGACCTGCTCTGATACCAATTGTTGGAGTTAGACGTCTGTGGAAGCACGCGAACAACACAAGGAAGAAGAAGAAGCTTGGAGCACAAACATACAATACTGAATGTATTACTAGAGAATGTACAAAGATAAGTAGCCCATTAGGGCAATAGGCGTATATACAAGCCGGGGGAAAAAAACCTCCTAAAGAGGGAAAAAAGTGCCCCGGCCGTCCTAGTGTGTTCACACACATCACTACCTAAATATATCAACAGTAAGCAAGGCAGGGGGAGACCCTTCAATTCTTCCCCATGCAACATATGTGGAACCACAAGAATCAGAGAGGAAGAGGATATCAAAGAGGTGGCTACTCACAATCAAGAGGAAGATTCAATCATACTCAAAGATACAACAACAATTACAACAATAACTACCAAGGAGGCTAAAAATCAAGGAAAGACTACAACAATTACACAGATGATCAAGAGGATTCCCTTTATGATCATGGACATGACTTCAAAGCAAGGTACGAATGATGAAAACCTCTTCTATATTGACTCAAGATGTTCAAACCATGTGGCAGGCAATGTAGCTCTTCTCTCTGACCTTGAGGAACCCAAGGGAAAGCACCAAGTACAATCAGGTGATGACACCAAGCACTCAATGGTCAAGGTAGGAAATATCAAAACCTCTGATGGGAATAGAAATCTGTTGAGCAGGGTTCTTTATGTACCTACAATCACCAAGAACTTGATTGTGGAAAAGGTTTTGTAGGTTAGGTTCAAGAAATATGGAGCATTTGTGGAGGATCCCCAACATGGATTCAAGAGAATTGCCAAGGGAGAAGAAACAAGTAGATTATTTACATTTCAACTTGAAGATACAAGGAATATTGCACTTTATAATTACAAGGATCAAACAATGTTAGAGCTTGAGATTTGGCATAAAAGATTAGGCATATTAACAAATATGTAGAGATCATTGTGTGCTTGGGATACCTAATGTATCCAAGCAACACATGATCTATAAATGTGTTGCATTCCAGTTTGGTAAATCACACATGTTACCCTTCTCAAAGAAAGGCTACATGCATGAGGACTACTTGGAACTTGTCCACACAGATGTGTGGGGACCAAGCAAGGACCCTTCAATTTCTGGCTAAAAGTACTATGTGTCTTTCATTGATGATTTCAGTAGGTGGACTATCTTGTATTTTCTGAAGCACAAGGATGAAGTGTTCAGTTGCTTTAAGAAGTATCTTGTACTTGTGGAACACCAAACAGGAAGAAGCCTAAAGAGATTAAGGTCAGATGGAGGAGGTGAGTACTTCTCCAATGAATTTGATGCATTCTTGCAAGATAGAGGAATCAAAAGGGAAGTTACTACAAGGTATACCCCTGAGCAAAATGGGGTAGCAGAGAGGAGAAATAGGCTTATTGTTGAAACAGCTAGGTCAATGCTTAATGAGAAAAGGTTACCTAATTATTTGTGGGTAGAGAGTGTATCTACTACCACTTATCTCATCAACAGTTTGTCATCAAAATCACTTGATGGGATGACCCCATATGAAGCATGGCATGGTAGAACGCCATCACTTGATCATTGCAGGATCTTTGGATGTGTTGCCTATGTGCATATCCCATCTCAAATCAGAGGTAAGCTAGACCCTAAGGCAGAGAAGTGCATCTTCATAGGGTATGATTTAAATCAGAAAAAGGATACAGGTTTTATAATCCATTTAACAAGAGATTTATGGTCAGTAGAGATGTTGTGTTTGATAAGAATGACTCTTGGTTTGAAAGTGAATGCAAGAAGATTAAATTGCCTTATGACTTGGAAGAGGAGTTTCCAAGCCTCACCAAGGAGGAGCCAAGTCAAATTGAAGACATCAAATCAGATGATGAAGACATCATCAACCTAGAAGAATTCAAAGCATGTAAATCAAAGGGCTAGGCCAAGATGAACAGGTTAGAAGACTTACCTGAATCATCAAACCCAAATCTAAGGAGATCTTAGAGGGAGAGCAAGAACTAATTAGATATGGGTATGACACTTCTTTAGTTACTAGGCCGCTTCCATTTATCTTGCTAAAGATTTACCACTTGAAGAGCCTTCATCATATGAAGAGGCAAAGACCAAGGCAGAATGGAAGGAAGCTATGGATGAAAAAATAGAAGCACTCAAGGAGAATGACACTTGGGAGCGTGCCAAAGAAGGAATATATGAAGGTAATTGGTTCTAGATGGATTTACAAAATCAAGAGAAACTTAGATGGATCCATAAACAGGTATAAAGCTAGACTTGTGGCTAAGGGTTTTGCACAAACCCCAGGTGTTGATTATGAAGAGACTTTCTCATCTGTGGCCAAAATGCCAACCATCAAGGTATTGGTAAGTGTGGTTGCATCAAGGAATTGGAATATGTACCAGTTGGATGTAAAAAATGCCTTTCTTAATGGCTGGATTTCATAGGAGGTTTACATGGCTCAACCTCCTAGTTATGAAGACCCAAGCAAGGTAAATTATGTGTTCAAACTAAACAAAGCCCTTTATGGATTCAAGCGGGCACCTAGGGCATGGAACCATAGGTTGAATACCTATCTTCAAGATCAAGGATTCATCATGAGTAAAGTAGATACTTCTATGTTTGTGAAGAGAAGTAATTCAGAGGTGATATACCTATCTGTGTATGTTGATGATATCATACTTACAGGTAGTGATGCCAATGGCATCAATCAGATTAAGAACCAAATGATGCAGGAGTTTAAAATCACTGATCTAGGGTCACTAAAGTATTTCTTGGAATTGAATTAGTCTATACAAATTCTGGAATTTATATTACTCAAAGAAAGTATGTGCAAGACATGTTGAAGAAATTCCACTTGGAGGATGCCAAGATAGCTAGCACTCCTATGGAGATAAACCAAAAATTGAGTGCTCATGAAGGTGATGTGCTTGAAAATATTGCAGGATACCAAAGCGTAGTTGGAAGTCTAAACTATGCAACATTGACAAGGATTGATATTGCTTATGGAGTAAGTGTCTTAAGTCAATTCATGCATAAACCTAGAGCACCTCACTTGGAAACTGCCAAAAGGATTTTGAAGTATCTCAAGGGTACTCAATCAAGGTTTATACTTTCCATATACTTCAGCTTTGGACATCAAGATATATTCAAATGTAGATTGGGAAGGTTGTAAGGATGACAAGAGGAGTACCTCAGGTTATCTTTCATTTGCAGGTGATAAGCCCATTTCATGGTCTTCCAAGAAGCAACTTACTGTTGCTTTATCTTCAATAGAGGTTGAATATAGGGGGATCAGCCAATGCTACTCAAGAAGCCATATGGATTAGTCCTATCTATCATGATAGGACAAAGCATATAGAAGTTCACTATCATTATGTGAGAGAGAAGCTATTGAGCAAGGAAATTCAACTAGCATATGTGTCCACTAATATGCAATGTGTAGATTTATTGACCAAAGCACTTGATGGTACTAAACTTTGCAGGTTTAAGGCTATTATTGGATTGCAAGACATTCAAGAAGAATCATGAAGAAGTCTAAGCCAAGATGTTTGGCTTGAGGGGGAGATGTTGGTGCAAATGCCAAGCCTTCACACTTGGCTAGGCATTGAAGAAGTTATGAGAAACTCTTTGAAGAACCACATGAACCATTGCTTATGGTTTTTACCATTAACCTTTTGTAAAAGTCATTTGATTTAGAGGAATCTTGTAAATCCATTAAAATGGTGGAAGATCATTTGAATTTCAAAATTCAAATTTGAAGAATCTCTCTATAAAATTACTTGAAAAAAATCACGGCTATACACACTCCCTTTGAGAGCCATTCATTGATCATTAGTGGAGGTTGAGTAGGACACTTCATTGCTCACTCACCTCATTATGAATTGGCATCATTTTCTTGCCAATGACTTTGTAAAATCATGTTCCATAATACATATACATCATTAACGTATCTCTGTTGATTTCTCTGCTATGCCCACTCAGAATAGTGTACTTGTATTGCTCATATCTCAATGATCTCTCCATCATTGTCAAAAATCTATAGCTTCTTGGAACCAACTCAGAGTCTACTATAAGTTATCAAAGTTTTGAAGAAGTTTCATGCAGCCAATTGGGAGAAACTTGTCTCGAAGTGATCACTGGTCATTCTCTACACATCTCCTAAAAAGTCGGGGCTAAGCTTCTACTTGCTAAAGACATTGCTCTATGTATAGTGAATCATTTTAAGTGATTCCAATTGGAAACATTATCTCGCTAAGTTAATTAGATATCCTCAGAAGGAATCTTTCTAGTTGCTATTGTACCATGAGTACTGAGAAAAACATTTAGCAGGTATCAAGACCAAATTAGTAAGTTTTTGGTATCTAGCAAGTTGCAAACTTATCTGTTTAGATCAAATGGTTTGAAGCATCATCTCCAGAGTACATAGGCACTTATTTAGTGTCATTGGAAAGCTAAAGGGGCCTACAACACAAATCTGAAGTAAAGAGGGCAGGTACAAAGCAGGGATTAGCAGTACCAACTCATTTCTTGAAGTGTACATCCATCTTTCCCAGCATAGCCCTTGTCCTCACACACATAGAATGATGGCTATGGATCAATGTCATGATTCTTGTGGATCAATGTCTGACAATCTCTATGCTAGTTAAAGAGATAGTATGTTAACTAGCATGGTGAATATACTAATTAGCATAATTATTATGCTAACTAGCATGGGAACTATGCTAAATAACATAATCACTATGCTATCTAGATAGTCAATATGCTAATTAGCAAAGTTCGTATGCTAGTTAACATAGGTAATATCCCAACATAGCTAAATTCTCTTATTACCATGATATGGTAGTTAAAGATTCTACTAATATCATCATGAATGATCAAGGAGGTCAAGGCCTTACGAGAAAGGGAAGTCAACAAAGAGACTCAGAGCAGAAAGAAGGATTAAGTAGGAAAACTAATCAATGTAGATCCGGCAAGTAGGCCATATACAAAACCATAAAAAGAGCTAGAGAGATCATTTTTGGGGGTTAGCTTGTTAATGATTGGAGCTTGTGTAAGAAACTTTTTGACTAATACAAAGAGCTCCATCATTCCTCTCTTTGTTCTTGCATTGTGTGTGCGTGTGTGTGTATGTGTGTGCATGCTTGTGTTCTTCTCACTCATCCACTTGTGCCATCACTTGCTCATAGTCTTCATACTAGTCCTCACATCTCCGTGGATTGAAATTTATGAGTTGGATCTCCTCATGTTGGTACTTGCCATTGTGCTAGAGTGACACCAAATTTGGCACCATTGCCGAGGAGAGAGCTTCGAGGACAAGTATGTGATGGTAAGACGTAGAGTTGTGACATTGGAGTCATAGGTAATTTCTTTACTTTCTCTTATTTTGTCTTTCTTACTTCACCATCATTATCACCATCATCATTGTTTGTTGTTACCCTTTGGAGTTGTCCTCTCTAATCATTTTAGCATAAAGAATCAGCAATACATCTTACATTTGTCAATCCGGGAAGTATACACAGAACACAACCCCTTCTAGATGATGGGATCCAAAAAATAAGAGAAATATGAATGGATTTCTGAGAAATAATGAAGATGAAGAGAATTTCCTAGGGTTTTGATTATCTTGAACAATACTACATCATTTCCAATGATCTTGGTGCCTAAAGTGTGTTATTTTCTCAGCAGAACACAATTATGAAGTCAAATCTCAAAAATGATACATGTAACCTTCAGATGACATAATCGCGATTCTGTGAAAATTAACAATTTCCATCTCCAGCTTTATTCTTCAGCACTTTCTCACTCCATACATCAAGATTCACCTCTCTTCATACATATTAATCAGAAATACACAATAGAAGCTTGCTAATTCCATGGATCACACATAGAATAGACTCAACAAATCTAAGAAAGTACTTGAAAGGAAGAAACACGATTTCTGCAAGGAGAGCTTTCAAATTACTTGGATAGCACAAATAATACAACCAACCCTCTCAAAATAGAGGAAATTGTCTTTTATACATTTTCAAGTGTCCCTTTTCACACTTGATTTTTGGTCCTTTTCCCTTCTATTCTAAAAATATGCTATCAAAGAGCTTCCAAAAATTCTAGAAAAAATACATATGATTCTAATTTACATGAGGAAGACTCTTCCTCATTTTTACATCATTTGCATAAATATTTCTACAATTTTTTGACATTTTACAAATAATTTCCCTTCAAAAAAATGCTTCTTCTAACACTCTTCCCCTCCTAGACTTTTTGGCTCCTGACAAAAAATTTCCTGCTGATAGATAGTGAGAGCTTTCTTTACTTCTTTTTTCTTTGATATACTTGTGACAATAGTTCATGGCTTTTTCTTTCTATGATGTTCAATTTATTCACCATTTCAAATAATGCTTTTCTCCACTGTACAGCTGCTTTTGGTTTATCTATCACGTCTTTCCTAAGATATGCTGTACATGCTGCTTCATAGGCTATAAGTCGAGATTTGGTTACTACTGATAAGTTCCCAAAGATTTTTTATTCTCATTCAAAGAATCCATAATCAAATGCATCTTCAAAAATCTAAAGATAATGACTTCGCAAAAATATTATTCTGCTATAATAAGCCATTAAACAAATCCTGTCTGGAGTTTCACTAAGATCAAATAATAAAGAATCAGATGGTGAGTTAAAACCAATGTAATTTAGAGTTATGACATCTATATCTGTAAAAGTCTCTATACATGCCAATATGAGTCTCATTACTCTGATTAATAGAATACAAGCTGGGTCATTGACATCTTTATATGTTGATATAACAGACTCTGCTATGTCAACCATATATTTCTTTGTTGGCCATGTTCCTGCCTTCGGTCCTGCTATCTTTGGAAAGTTCAACCATTTTGATGGAATCTGTCCTGCATTCCTTCTTTCCCAAAAAACTATCCACTCCCTTCTTCTTGCTACTGGACAATAAGCTGGATTGATTTTTAACTGAATGGGTGCCTCTTTCCAAATCTTTCTACATTCTTTATTAGCATCCAACCACCTGTTTCTCCATTAAGGATTGGCTTTTTCAAATAATTCCTTTGTCACATTGATGTCTTCTTCATATTCCAAATACTTGTTTGGTGATAATCCTACCCTTGCCAGCTGATAATTTTTAATGCTTTCAATAAGCATGCAAAAGGGTATACCTAAGCCATCTGCTGCCCAATGGTGTTGATCAGGATTTATCCCTTTGTTTAAAGCAAAATTAACAATCTGTTCCTCATATTCATTATGCATTTTTCTGATAAATTCCATTCTAGATTCTCTATCTGTTAAAAGCCTCTGAACAAACTCCTCTGAGTACTCTTCAACTGCTACTTTATTTTCTTGTTCATCACCATGTTGGGTTCTGTTATCATCCCCTACTTCATATTCTTCTGCTTGTGTAGTCTCTACCTGCCTTTCAACCTGGGTTTGTGGATTTTCCAATTTTTTCTGTAGCTCCTTTATCATCAACATTAAGCTTCTATTTTGAGATGTCCACAGTTGTTTTTCTCATTTCCACTCATTTCTTTCTTTCTCTATACTTGACTGCCAATCACTTCTTTCTCTTTCTAGATCCATATGCAACTTATTATATCCTGTCATTGAAGTAGCAGCATGTATGTTGGCTTGTTTTTCCAATTCCTTAGCTTCCTTTAATTTTGCTTGTAGCCTTAGAATTTCTCTGTTCAACTCCTCCTTCTCATCTTGTGTTACCTGTACAGTCTTGCTCTCTTCTTTTATCTGGCCTTCTTCCATTAATATACTGTTTATTTCTTCATTTGCTTTGACCATAATTTGATATGAACTCTGAAGTGTTCTATATCTTCCTTCAATTTTCTTTAGCTCCAATTCCATTTTGCTGCTATGCTCTACCTGCTTTGCACACTTCTCTTCAAGATATTGAATTTTATTTTGTTGTTGGACCTCTAATTCTTCCAAGGAAATTATTCTGTGGGTCAATTCCTCATTTCTCTCCTGTACAATCCTCAATTGTTCCACTAACTGTTCCTTTTCTCTCTTTTGCTCATTAACGATTCTACTACCTTTTACAAATTCTGATTCTGCCATCATTCCTGATATAATCATATTTCAACTTGATGGTATGAATTGTTCTATATTGCTCATAATAGCTTTGCAGGCAGATCTTATATTCTTAGGTATCCTTTCCAACCTAGCTTCTAATTCCATTTGTCTTACTTCTATCTGCTTTTCTTCTTTACAGCCATTCTCTTCTTCATCTTCTTCCTCATATTCTTTGACCTGGTTCTTTGGTTCTTCAAAGCCTTTATCTGTTTCCATTTCTTCTTCATCTGCCACATCTTCCTTATGTACTAATGTATGATCCTCCTTTTTCTCATATCCTGATGTTTCTTTAATTATCTCAATTTCTTCTGCCTTCTTTTTCTCCATTCCTTGTTGTTCCTCTTCAAGGATAAGTCCTTCCTTTTCGTGTACTTCCTTATCCTAAATTAGGATTGAATCAATCTTCCCAGAGGGTTTTATTTGATCATTGACTATCTGCTCCTTTTGTCCTTCCTTCTCTTGCGCATCTATATCCATGAGATCCAAGTCTTCTTCTTTTCCCTGATCTTCTGTAGTTGTGAACTCCTCATTATGATTCAAATCATAAAGTATGTCTTCTATACTTTGGTTTATTTCTTCTGCTGTATTTCCTTCTTTGACCTCTTGAAAATTCTTCTTTTCCACTACTTCCTCTGTTTCCTTGATTTGATCTTTGTCTTCTTTCTTGTGCACTGAACTGCATAATTGAGCTTCCTTTTCAGTTTCTTGCTTTTCCTCATCATATTTGAAGTAGGTCTGATGTGAAGGTTTTGTCCATACTGTCTTCAACCCTGAATCTACTAATCCACGGCTGAACTCCTTCCTTACTTCAATCTCTTCTTCCATCATTACTGCTTTACCTTTTAGTAACCTTTTCTCTTCTCTAGGACTAACCTGTTTTGCTACTTCCTCTTGGACCTGTTTTCCTTGTGGCTTCTTACTCAAGTCTTCTGGTGATTTATTTTTTTTAGATGCTTGTACTATCACAATTGGTGTAATAGGCACTGATAAGTTCAAACTTTTCAACAAGAAGTTTTCAATGTCACTTTCAGAATCTGAATAGAATTGTGAAGAGCATGCTATTCCTGATTTATCCATTCTTGGTTCTTCCATAGCAATGGATTCCTCCTGCTTTTTTTCTTCTACTGTCACTTCTTCTGTCTCAATCCTTGGTATAGGTTCTGCTACTGATTTTCCTTTACTTTTCTTGGTTAACTTCCTCTTCTGTACAGGTTTCTTCTGAACCTTCTTCTTCACTACAATTGTAGTTCTAGTTTCAGGAGGTCCTTGTAGCTCTTTGAAATATGCTAACAGTTCCACTTCTTTTTTGACAAAAACTTCCTCTGTTTCTACTGCCATCATTTGATCATGCAGCTCTTCATAGTGTTCTACTTCTTCTTGGATCCAATCAGTTGCTTTACAAGAATAGTCCTCCAACATCTTTTGATACTGAGCTTCATATGCTGCCCTTTTATTGTTCCCTTGGGTCAAATAAGTATACAGTTGTTCCTTACTTGTTTGAGGTGGATGGGGTTCATTTGAAGACTGTACTTGCTTCTGAGTAGCTTCATGCTCTTCCTTAGTTGCCTCTTCCTATTCCAAATCCACTTTTCTTGGATCCAATCTTCTTTTCTTTACTGGAATGAATTCTTCCGAGACTCCCTTTCTTTTCCTTTCTGCTCCCCTCATACTTGGTTGGGCTTCTGCTTCTCTTACAGAAATAATCCTAGAAGGACTTTTGATTCTTGTCATCAAACTTCTGAAGTATTGGGCTTTTGGAGCCAATTGTAATTGATCCTCCATACCTAGAACATGATACATAATTTTGGTTAAGAATTGAGCTCCATTCATGTACTTCTTTTGCTCCCAATGTTTGGTTGCTTCCTTCAATTGCTCATGTATGTATGGAGTTACATCCATCACTCCAAAAGGCTTAGTTCTGTCCTTATTATTGAACATGATAAATGTTATTGGTTTGTGTGGCAGTGTATCTAGGTAATTTTGGAAAACAGAAGTATTGCAAGAATATTCTGATAGCATACTCCTCATTCTCTTTTCCTTTAAAATCAGGAAATTTGGAATATCCTGCATATGTAGCTTTGTTTTTCTTGACAAAATTGTTGTCCAACTTAGTTCCCATAGTATAAAACTGAAGGGCTGCCCTGATATGCTCTGCTTTTATAGTAATGTTCACTTCCTAGTTTTCTTTGTTCTTGACAATACACCTAAAATATGCCTCATTGCCCTTCCGAACTTCTAGCAAACTGTTCATCACCTGTGCCACTCTTTCAAAGTCTATAAAGAATAAGGGTTCATCCAACAACCTGTGTATTCCTACTCCTTTCCATCTTTTGTAATTGACTGCAATTCTTTGGAATTTGTAAAATTCCTGGCACAACATGGTGTACTTGTAACCTCCAACTCCTATAGTGAATATGTGTTGACCAATGATACCCAAAGTTTCCTTGAGCTCCTTGACTATCTTCTCTGCTTCTGGAATTTCCTGCTCTTCATCAGACTCCAAATCCACCTCCTCTACTGTAGCTTCACTATCCAAGAACCAATGTCCTCTAGACAGTGACTGAGTCTGCTTTGAAATCATGGATTGGTAGTTCCTTGGGATTCACCATTCTGAAGAAAATATAGCATCACACAAAAAGAAAAACTCCACCCACATGAGTCTCAAGAAACATAAATAAAATCACATTAATTTTGAGATGTAATGAAAATGAATGAAAAACAAGACTTAGAGAATTCCTGACTTTCCTATTTGAATCACAAATAAAAACTCAATTGAAGTGATCATTACATGTGTAGCAAGATGTCTAGTGCTCTCTTTTCTTCTGTCGGCTTTTTGTAAAGAAAGGAAATATTTGAAAAAAATAAGAAAATTGAATAAATAATAAAAAAATGAAAAAAATAGAAAATAGACACTTGCTCCAATACCATCTATATCTTGCTTGTGCTGTATAACTTATATATTTAGAAAGAATTATAACAGAAAAATAGATAATTTTTCTCTCTCTTCTTCTCTTTTTTTTAATAATAACAATATTTTTTTTTTTCTTCTCTCTTTCCATTTTTTTTAATAATTTTCTCCACTTCCTTTCTTCTCCTCCTATTTCACTTCTTAGAAAAAGGATAAGGTAGAACAAATTGGAATAATCTAAAGATGTCATAATCTCTTCTCTGTAACACTTTGATTTTCTTATCAAAAATCCTAAATGTATATCAGATACTCATGTCCTTTTTCCATTGAATCAAATCTGATTTTTTTACCCAATAATATTTGATCCTTGTTGACCCTATTCTAGGGATAAACTTCTTTTGATAGGCTGTTCTTGGAATTTTTTGGCTTCCATATCCATTTAATTATGGGAACTTGTTTTGATGAGCAGTGCTTGTGTGTACTTTGTTTCCACATTCTTCTTGTTCTGATGCCTTGATGCTTCTGACTATACCATAGTTTCCACCTTTCTTCTATCTCTTCACCATCTTTTGTTCCTTCAATTTTCTCCTATTTTTGATTGAATGAAGCTTGATCATAAAGTGGTTGTATTGGTAATGCCTTTGTATCTTCTAATGAAAAAGTAAATCCTTCCAGGTCTGAGTCATGAATATCTTGTTGATCTTCCTGTTCTTCATTACTCCACAAAAGCATTAAAAACCTTTTGTCATTTATTGTCAACTTAAGCTTCATTTTTTTGAAATCCAAAATTACTTTACCTTGCTTTAGCCATGGTTGTCCCAAAATCAATTTCTCAGTCATCATGTGATCTGGCCATTCTTCACAATCTATTCTCATATATTCTTCATTAAACTTAATTTCAATAGAAGGTGAAGACATGCTTTGTATTATCCGTCCTTCTAAGGTTTTTATAAATGTTTTGCTTTCAGTCCTTTTTAGGTTAAACTTATCCAACAAAGCTGAACTGATCAAATTTACTTGTGCATCTGAATCTATCAAAACTTTGATTATTTCATCCTAAAAATTCATTGTTATAACAGGCAAATGTTCTCTTTCTCTTAGAGATGTTTTACACAAAAGGACTTCTCTAAAAACTTTGGTTTTTCTTATCCTTTCCTTTGCCTCCTATTGACCCTCCTTTCTAATGTTTTCCTCTTCTTTTTTCCTATTTTGAGCTTGATGTATTCTTCTCCATTCAGAAACAGTTAATGGTAGATCATACCTTTTTACTCTACATCCACTTATGAAATTTGGCATGATTTCTCCATCTATATTAGCTAGTTGGATAGCTCCACTCTTACTTATTTGATGGATGATATAAGGCCCATGTCCTTTTTTCTGAAATTTTTTCTGATGTTCTTTTACTGTGTATGCCAAAACTAGATCTCCTTTTTGTAAGTCCTTTTCTTTAATATGAACATCATAATAAGCTTTTTGCCTTTTCTTGTCTGCATATATGCTCATAATTGCTTGAAGTCTAGAGGCTCCTAGTTTTTCCAGTTCCTCCACTCTATCAGATAACTCATGTCCAGTCCACTTGTATTGACTACCTATCCTTAGTGTTGGAATAAGGAATTCTATAGGCAGAACTGCATTTTGTCCATATACCAGGTTGAATGGTGTGGTTCCTAGTGCAGTTTTGTATGCCACTCTATAGGCCCATAGGACATGATTAAGTTGTAAATCCCAATCATTCCTATTTGGGTTTACCAATTTTGACAATACAGTGCAAAGTACTTTATTAGTACTTTCTGCTAATCCATTAGCTTGTGGGTGATATGGAGCTGACTTTCTATGACTGATCATAAAATACTCAATTATGTTCTCTATGATTTGGTTCAAAAAATGAGTTCCCCTATCACTTACTAATTCAATTGGTAATCCAAATCTGGTAATGATATTTTCATAGAGAAACCTCACAGTGGTCTGAGCATCATTACTTTTTGTAGCCTTAGCCTCTGCCCATTTAGTCAGGTAATTTGTGGCTACTAGTATGTACTCAACATGGGACTGTTTTGCTAGAGGATGTATGGGTCCAATGAAATCCAATCCCCATTTACTAAATGCTCTTGCTGAAATCAGTGGTACTAGTGGCATATTGTCTCTTTTATTTGGTTGACTCACCCTCTAACAAATGTCACATCTTTTCACATATGTTCTTGCATCAGGAAATAGAGTTGGCCACCAATAACCAGAGTATAATATGAGTTTAGCAGTCCTATCACTTGAAAAATGTCCTCTTGCCACTCCGAAATGTGCCATTTCTAGTATTTTCACATATTTATCTTCAGGAACACAAATTCTTAGATATCCATCCATCCCTTTTTTGTACAATTGTTCCCCTATCAGTTGATATTCTTCAGAAATCATTTTTAGATTCTTTGAGTCTGTACTATCTCTTTCTGGCTTTCCTTTCTTATTTCTTTTCAACTCCTCAATTATGTTTGCACTCCAATCTGGATTTTTCTGAAACCAGTATAAGGTTATAACTTCTGAATTTCTCAAGGATTGGCATTTCCAGCAGTTGGAAATATACTTTTTTACATCTTGAATCTTATTAGGCCAATGTACTCCCATCCTATTGAGATTACTTAGGGTGACTATCATGGAAGCATGAGTACAAGGGTTCCAATAGTGAGCTCTCCTCAGATATTCCTGCTGCTTCTCTTCTGGAATACAATATTCCAATATGCCTATATGATTGAGATGATACAAATGACCAGCCATCAACATAAAATTCCTACTTTGTAATACCATATGTGTGTTGTTTCCAAATGTTCTGCAAGGTCCCATGGTTAGCAAAGGTACTAAAGTCATGGCCCATTCAGGAATACTTTCTACTTTGAACAAATATGTATCTGGCAAGTCATCATCTAAAGGTGAACTTGAATCTCTGGCCTGGATTCTGGACAAATGGTCTACTCTCAAATGAGTCTTTCCTTGTCTGACCACTACCTCAAACTCAAACTCCATCAGTAGAAGAAACCACCTAACTATTCTACCAGTGTGACAAGGTTTGTTTACTAAGTAGAGTAGAGCTTGGTGATCCACAAAGAATTTAAACTTGTTGGCCAAAAGGTAATGTCTATATTTTTTTACAGCAAATATCATTCCCAACCCTTCCCTCTCAGTGGTTGTGTAATTTTTCTCTGTTGAATTCAGTTGCCTACTAGCATAAGCAACTGGAAAGTCTAATTTGCTCCCTTCTATTGGTTGTGCTAGCACACATCCCAAAGCATAATTTGAAGCATTCACATGGACATGAAAAATTTTATCCCACTGTGGGGTTTTTAGAATTGGTGCTGTCACCAAACAAGTTTTTAGAGTCTCAAAAGCTTGGTCACACTCTTTGGTCCACTCAAATTTTGTGATTAAGGCATACAAAGGTTTTGCAATGTCAGCAAACTTGTGTACAAATTTTCTATAATACCTGCAATGTCCCATGAAAGTTTGAAGTTCCTTTACATTTGTTGCCTTTGGAAGTTCCAATATGGCCTTAATTTTCCTTTCATCAATTGAAATTTCATTTTTGGAGACTATGTGACCTAACATTCTCCCTTGTCTTACAAAGAACACACACTTCTCTGGATTTAAACATACCCTGTATGTTCTACATTTCCTGAATATATTTTCTAAATCTTCCACATGATCCTGTCTTTTTAATGAAAAAGTACAAAGATCATCCACATAAATTTCCATTATATTCCTCAGGAATTCTTTGAAGATATGACACATCAATCTTTGAAAAGTTGTTGGGGCATTAGTTAACCCAAAGGGCATAACCCTAAAAGCATAAATTCCCCATTCTGTGGAAAAGGCAGTTTTATGTTGGTCTTCCAAAGCTATGGGTACCTGATTGTATCCTGAAAAACCATCCAAAAAACTATAGACCTCCTTCCCTGCAACTCTTTCTAAAAGATGGTCTGTTATAGGCAATGGGTAGCTATCTCTTATAGTTGCAACATTCACTTTTTTCAAGTTAATACATACCCTAACTTTCCCATTCTTTTTTGGTACTACAACTATAGGAGATATCCATTCTGTATACTCAATCTCATAGATGAAATTGGCAGCCAGCAGCTTGTCAATTTCTTCCTTTATTTTGACAGAGTATTTATCATTGAATGTGTAATGTCTTTGTTTGCTAGGCTTTGCATCAGGAATCTTATGCTCATAGATTTTAGGGTCAATATCTTTCAAATCCTTGTAGTTGTAAGCAAACACATCCCTATAGTTTCTTGCCAAATTTCTTAATGCTTCCTCCTCTTGATTTGTCATGTCATCAGCTATTACAATATGTCTTTCTTCCCCCTCTTCCTGGGTGATCATTACCTTCTTAGTTTGTTCCTCATTATCATATGCCTCCCCTCTTTTCTTTTCTCTCTTTGGTTTCATTTTTAGAAGTAGTCTGTCTTCTACTTCATAAGTCTTGAAATTTGCAGGTACATCAAACTGTTGATCCTTGTTTGTCATTTTCTCATTTTTTTCATCCTCTTGGTCTTTTTCTATTTCCTTGTGTTTGTTTTTTCTATATTTGCCTGAGATTTTATCTTTTATTGCATCTGTAGCTTTTACCTCTTCCAAATATTGTGTTTTACCATTTTTCAATATCATTTCTTCTTCTTGGTCCTCTTCTGTTTTTGATACCTTTATCATTTGTATTCCTATGTGAAAGACATCATATTCTTCTTCATTTTGGAATTTCACTCCCACATACTCATCATTGGCTAGATCCATGGTAGCCAAAATCTAGTTCCAACCATAAGGCTCAAATTCTTCATCTTTAAATTTTTGTGGTATATAGCTCTCATCTTGTAATTTTCTCCCTTTTACACAATCTTCTTTTCTTAATCTTCTTTTTCTATTTGTAAGGTTTCTTATCACATTACACTTCCTTATTGATGATTCTGTTTCATTCTGATCTTCAATCTCTGATTCTTCACTTAAATCTTGATTTTGATGTATTTTGAACCATTCTTGAGGGAACATGTCACAATATTGACCATTTCTTAGATTTACTCTGGTTATCCTTCCTTTGCTCTGAAGATATAGGCAATCATTACCCCAATCTTGCACAATTTGCATTTGTCTCATAAATGGTCTTCCTAGGATGATTTCATATGAAGTGGATTGTGGAAATTCAACTATGGCAAAAGTATGTTCTATTTCTATTCCACATATTTCCACAATCACCTTTTCCCATATTCCTAGGGGTTTTTCTATGTGTCCATCTGCAAGTTGTAATCTCATTTTAGTGGGTATTAATTCATTTTTTCCCCATCTTTCCCAAGTTTGTTTAGTCATGATGGCCACACTTGATCCACTATCCAATATAGCTTTGGCATGATTTTTACCGACTTGTATTCTTAGAGTTGAGTTTCCTTCTTCTCCTTCACAATATCCTCCTATTTTATCAATAGGAATGTACAACAACTCCTCCAATTCTTGTTGCTGTGGATCAAAATTCTCTGGTTTTGCTTCCCACTTTTTCATATTGGGTTGCAAGTGAGGATTTTGTTTTACCAATTCTTCCATTGTGGTGTGGTATAAAATTGTACATTGCTTTTCTATATTGATTTGGAAGGTTATTTGTGCATTCTCTTCTAGATCAAGAGTTCTCCTTGTTTCTGTTGCATTTGCTTCCCCAACTGTTGTTGGACAATTGTCAAGTTCCCTCATTTTAAGTTGTGTTTCTTGTATGATTTGTTTGCATCTTTGCATTCTTTCATGCTCTAAATCTGGCATAGGGTAAGCCATTACATGGTCTATGGGATTTGGTCCCTCTTGAATTCTTCCCTTATATGCTCTTATCAAAGTTTCCAAACTTTGTGAATTTTTTGCCTCTTGCTGAGTTGGTTTATTCTGAGGTTGACTATTGTTTGACTATTCTATATCTCTTCTTCGAAATTTTTTCCATTTCTCATTTTTTTCTCCCATCTCCCTTTTTGTCTATTTTTCTTTTCCTTTGGAAATGAATTCTTCTTTTGTTCCTTAGTTGTTTCTTGTTGTTTAGCTTGTGCTCTTGTTATAGCATTTACATTTACTTGATCTTGGTCACTCAATTCTTCTTGCTCCATTATGTTGACTGTTTTTAATGGTATGTTATTAGACATGTTCTGTTGTTTTTGAGGGTTTCTTGGACAATCCTTTATTAGGTGTTCCCTACCACAATCCTTGCAATAAGCTCCTTCTATCCTTAGTGTAGGAGGTTGTGGACAGTCTCTAATGAAATGTTCCCCTCCACATCTATAACAAGTTATTTTTTGACTCCCTTTGAACTGAGGTTTCTGATTGGACATGTAATTATTGGTTATGTACATGAATGTAGTTGTGTCCATTTCAATTCTCTCATTTCCCAAGTCTAGGGCTTGCAGTTCTGGTTCTCTCAGCTCATATCCTTCCCACTCTTCTTGATATCCTTCATTACAATGATAATCTTCTCTGTATGCTGATCTAAGTCTTGAGCTTTCTTCTTCTATTGGTGTGTATTTGACTGGTACCACATTTGTTGGTAATGGTGGTTGTTTCCCCAGTACAGGTCTTGGTTGTTCCACAAATCCAGAGTCTCTTTGTAGATTATGTTGGTATTCTTTTTCCTTAATGGGTTGTTTATTATAAAAGCATTCTTCTTTGGTATGATTTGTCCATTTTCTTTCCAATGTACAGTATTTGAGTGTTTTCCTATCTTGCAAATGTTGTGGTTTTTGATATGGACATTGTTGTACCAAATGATTTTCTCCACAGTTATAACATTTCTAATTTGTAGCTATCCTGGTGTTTATCAGGTTTGTCTTGGTGCTAACTTCTAGGGCTTTGGCAATTGCCTGTGCTAATTCTTTTGCTGGTGGGATTTTATCTTCATTTGTTCTTGGTTGATCAAATGCTAATAGATCTTGTCCCCGGTTATCCTCTAAGTCTATTGCTTCCTTAACACATGCTCCTAGGTCTGGACACCTTCTATAATACACCAAGGTTCTTAATTGGGCACTTCTCAATCCTTCTATGAATAGAGATGCTTGTCTTGCCATGGAGGGTACTTCTTCTCTGGGACATATGTCAATGTATTGCTTGAATCTCCTAGCTGCCTCTTTGATATTTTCATATTTTTGCTGTTTAAAGCTATGTATCAAGGTAGGTATGCTATGTTTTATTCCGGTTTTTGAGAATTCCCTTATGAAGGCTTCTAGGAAAGATTCAATATCCGGATACATTTCCTTTCTCAAGGGAATGAACCAAGATAGTGCAAGTCTAGTTAGGGTTAGACCAAATGCTTCAAATTGCACTTTATAATCCTCAACTTCTTCTGCTCTAATTATTTGTCTAAAGTCTGCAGCATGAGCATGAGGATCAGAATATCCTTCATATTGAGTCTTCATGAATTTGGCTACCTGATAGGGCCTAAGCATTCTTCCCTCATTCTGCCACTGATGTCTCCTTCTAAATGGAAAATCATTAAGTCCTTTTGCTTCTCTTTCAAAAGGGTTTGGGGAAGTATGTAATCTCCTACCTTGTTGTTGTTCACTATTATTGTGAGTTTCATGTTGTCTTGGCAAGTCTGGTTGCCCTAGGTTTTGTTCCCAAGATCTCTTGTCTGCACATTGGCCTAAGTCATTAGAATTTTCTGGGTCCTGTGAGAAGATGTATACACATCCCTGTCTATCCTCATATCTGCCATCCTTGAATTGTGCTACTGGTGTTATATTCAGGGGAACTTCTAAGTTTCTCAATCTAATGACAAACTCATGCATCCCATCCTGATATACATAGGTTCCAAACCTATTTGTGTACATATATATAGGAATATTTTTGTGATCACCAGTTTCAGAAGATTCATTGGTTTCATTTAAATTTTCCATATTATTTTCTTGCCCAAAATCTTTTTCTTGTAGTTCTTCTATCACTGGTTCTATCTCCTTCCTTCCTAGATCTTGTTTAGGAGGTGTGTACAATTTATTACCAGATCTAAGAATCATTCAACTTACTCACAATTGTTTTGAAGAAAATTGTTTTTTCCACGATTCTGTGAAGAGAATCGTGTTTTTCCACGATCCTGTGGAGAGAATCGTGTTTGTCATGATCCTATGGAGAGAATCGTGTTTTTCACGATCCTGTGGAGAGAATCGCGTTTTTCATGATCCTGTGGAGAGAATCGCGTTTTTCACGATTCTGTGGAGAGAATCGCGTTTTTCACGATCCTATGGAGAGAATCGCATTTTTCACGATCATGTGGAGAGAATCGGGTTTTTCACGATCTTGTGGAGAGAATCGTGTTTTTCACGATCCTGTGGAGAGAATCGTGTTTTTCACGATCCTGTGGAGAGAATCGCGTTTTTCACGATCATGTGGAGAGAATCATGTTTTTCACGATCCTGTGGAGAGAATCATGTTTTTCACGATCCTGTGGAGAGAATCGTGTTTTTCACAATCCTGTGGAGAGAATCGCGTTTTCCACGATCCTGTGGAGAGAATCGTGTTTTTCACGATCCTGTGGAGAGAATCGTGTTTTTCACGATTCTGTGGAGAGAATCATGTTTTTCACGATTCTGTGGAGAGAATCGTGTTTTTCATGATTCTATGGAGAGAATCGTGTTTTTCCACGATTCTGTTCCCAGACAATCGTGATTGCTCACAATCGTTTGAAACACGATTTTCTTATGACAGTCGTGCTCTGGGAATCACGATTTTGTGTTTTATTTCAGAGAATCGCGATTTCGTGTTTGACTACAGAATCGCGATTCTGTGCAGTTTTGAAAATTTTTGAAGTTCTTAATTTTTAAGCTTTTATTTCTCCAAAAGAATCGCCTTGTTACAATTTTAACATGCAATAAAAGAGGTTTACAAAATTATTATTTTTTTCTTAGTAAAACTCAAAATTCTAAAAGTCGCGATTCTGTGATTTTACTAATTTCTGAGTTTTTTATGTTCTAATCATCATATGAGAACTTGAAATAATGCAAAAATTTTATTGGGAAGTCCTTACCTTGCTTGCTTGATCAAAAAGTATCCAAAAGCTTTGTGGTTGCAGGAAATTGCCATTCTGTTCACTCTCTCTCTCTCTCTCTCTCTCTCTCTCTCTCTCTCTCTCTTACTCAAATGAGCTTTTTTCTGAGATTCCAGGGTTTTATAGACCACACAATCGCGATTTTGTGCAATTTCCTCAGGATTTTCACTTTTTACTTGTTCAATTTTTATTCTTCAACAGTTTTATGGTTTTAATTCTCAATCCTTAACTTTTCATCACAAGTCACTCCCTTTATCCCACTGATGAAAATCACGATTCTGTACCTAATTTTCAATTTACTCACTTGATGCTCATTTCTCACTAATATTTTGAAATTTGATTTTCTTACTCACCCACTTTATGAAAATCTCTTACAACCTCTTACCTCAATACCCAAATGTGCAAAAAATATTCAAATTCTTTTCCTTATAGAAAATCGCGATCCTGTGCAGAGAATCGTGTTTTTTCTGAACTTCCTGTTTTTGCAGTTTTTTTTTTTTCTTCAGATTCTTCACCAACTCCAAATCACTTGTCACCTGCAATTATACACCATCAAACTCATAAGAAACATATTTTTTGAGAAATTGAACTTTCACTCTATATTTTATTTTTTCTCAATTTTCAGAATTCTTTTCCCTTTTTTTTCTTCTCTACTTACAACAACAATACTCCAGTCCAAATCTTTTTAGAAAAAATAAATTTGTTTGAATTTTTTGATGGATTTTATGAATTTTCTTTTTAGTATTTTACCCTAAATCAAGGTAAACACTTATTTTAGGGTTTTCTTGTTTAAAGGTCCATTGACCTTTTGTTTCCTGATTGGTTATACTCTTTTATGCTTGCAATTTAATCAGTTTATGAGCAAAGCTTCCCAAAGAAAAATGTAATAAGAAGTGTAATTATCCATTCATGCAAAGATAAACTCAAACATTCTTCTTTTCAAGATGCAATTAATTCTTTTCTCAAGATTTTTGCTTTGCCTTTAGCTAAACAATTGGATCTTATCTATTTGCATATAGCTACTTTACTTGACTTTCCTCAATGCAATCATGTCATCTTTTCGAAGATCAACAATTTTGCTTGGTAATTGGTCAAAAAGCACTCTATAAATGCAAAGATAGTCACATTTTACCTTGTCCTCAACTATCTTGATTCAGTTTTTCTCACACCTGCACTTTACTTAAAAAATGATATGAGCAACTATCAATTTGCAAGGATTTCACCACTTCTTTATCTCAAAAGGCTATCATTTTCTTTCTTTTCCCAAAAGACAAAAAAAGAAACCTACCTTTCATATTTCCTTTTCTTGATTATAGAGTATTACCTTTTCAATGTGTTCAATACCATCATCAATGGAAGATCCAGCAAGGTCCAACTTCAATGAAGCTTTTGCTTTAGTTCCCCAGCAACGGCACCAAAAAATGTTTGTTGTTACCCTTTGGAGTTGTCCTCTCCAATCATTTTAGCATAAAGAATCAACAATACATCTTACATTTGTCAATCCGGGAAGTATCAGACCACAGCCCTTTCTAGATGATGGAATCCAAAAAATAAGAGAAATATGATTGGATTTCTAAGGAATAATGAAGATGAAGAGAATTTTCTAGGGTTTTGATTATCTTGAGCAATACTACATCATTTCCAATGATCTTCGTGCCTAAAGTGTGTTATTTTCTCAGCAAAACACAGTTATGAAGTCAAATCTCAAAAATGATACCTGTAACCTTCAGACGAGACAATCGCGATTCTGTGAAAATTAACAATTTCCATCTCCAGCTTTATTCTTCAACACTTTCTCACTCCATACATCAAGATTCACCTCTCTTCATACATATTAATCATAAATACACAATAGAAGCTTGCTAGTTCCATGGATCACACATAGAATAGACTCAACAAATCTAAGAAAGTACTTGAAAGGAAGAAACACGATTCTGCAAGGAGAGCTCTTCAAATTACTTGGATAGCACAAGTAATACAACCAAACCTCTCAAAATAGAGGAAATTGTCTTTTATACATTTTCAAGTGTCCCTTTTCACACTTGATTTTTGGTCCTTTTCCCTTCTATTCTAAAAATATGCTATCAAAAAGCTTCCAAAAATTCTAGAAAAATACATATGATTCTAATTTACATGAGGAAGACTCTTCCTCATTTTTACATCATGTGCATAAATATTTCTACAATTTTTTGACATTTTACAAATAATTTTCCTTCAAAAAAATGCTTCTTCTAACAATCATCCTCACCATCCCCCACCTCCACCCCCACCTTTGCAAAATTTTCAGTTTTTTGGTCATATCCCCTTCCCCTTCTCATTCTCCTCATTTCACTTGTGAGAGAGAGCGAGAGAGAGCTATTGTGCTTGCTGTTTTTGTGTGTTTTTTAGCATTTCTTGCAGTTTCTAGTTGTATCATCATCTCTAGTAGGTTGTGCAAGTACGAGAAATGTTTGCACAATTCCCGAGGCATTGAGCTCTATCAATCATGATTGATAGAAAACTTGAGTATTTGGTAAAACTAAGTGCATATTCATGATCTACAGGCCTTGCACATCACATCCACACAAAAGTTTCAAAAACAAATTGTGTTTTCTCTATCCATCGTGATTGATAGCATCCATCGCAATCAACACCTCCGTCCATCGCAACTGACAGAAAAATCGTGACAGACAGAAAAATCGTGCTTGACATCTCCACAAAAAAAAAGCCTATCCATCGCGATCGACAAAAAAATCATGATTGACACTCAAAATTGGCGAAAAAGCTATCCATCGCAACTTATGGGCCACAATTGACACAATATAAATTAAGAAACCTGAGATATTCTGTCCATCACGGTTGACACCCATCAATCGCAATTGACACCCCAAAATCGATGAAAAAGCTATCCAACTTATGGGCCACAATTGACACAATATAAATTAAGAAAGCCGAGATATTTTTTCCATCATGATTGACACCCATCAATCGTGATTGACTATGTCCATCGCGATTGACAAGCCACGACGGACAGCTTTGTCCATCATGATTGACAGCCCTGTCGATCACGATTGACAGCCCTATCGATTGCGATTGACAACCTTGCTGATCGCAATTGACAACCAACATTGTGATGTTGGAAGACATGGATGGATACCTCAAGGAAGTGAGGTGGTACTGCTAAAACCTGCTTTGTACCTATCCTATTCCACTTTAGAGTTTGATAGTAGGCACTTTTAGCTTGCAAATGACACCAAGGAAGTACCTATGTACTTTTGAGTAGATGCTTGAAACAATTGAATCAAAACAGACTACTTTGTAAATAGCTTGTGTCACAAAACTTGCTATTTTGGTGCACACACCTGCTGGTTCTTTTGCTCAATGCTCACAGTATAGTAACAATTGATCAAATTTGTTTTGATGGAATCAAATTAGCTTAGATATCTAATGATTACAAGTGTAACCATCAAAAAAGATAAACTATGCACTGAGATAAACCAAGGCCTACCCCCGATTTTTTAGGGACTAAACAATAAATGACCAGTGAGCAATTTGATGGTGATTTCTCCCAAATGGATGAACCAAATGCCTTGAAACTTGGGTACCATAAATAGACTTTGCGATGGTTCCAACAAGTTATAGAGCATGTAAAATGAAGGAGAACTCACTGAGATATGATTAAAAAAAGTTCATTGTCCTAAGTAGTCATAGCAGAAAAGTACACAGAGATGATCAATGAAGTGTATGTGTTATAGAAAATTGTTGTACAAGATCATTGGCACAGAAATGATGCCCAATGACAAGAGACTGAGTGAGCTATGGTGTAAGCTACTCCAGTCTTACAAATGATCAATAGAAGAGCTCTCAATCAAGCCACCAAGCCATGAGTTTTTACAAGTCTTTTATCAGGATTTTCTTCAAATTTGAATCTGAATTTCAAACAAGGCTCCACCTAAAAGTGTTTCCTCCAAATAACGAGTTATTCCATCAACCAAGATTTGTGGCTATTGCTCTCTCTAACTCCACGAGATTTAAGCTCTTGAAGGATTCTCTCAATTATTTAACTTTTACAAGTGGTAAATGACCAAGTGTTACAAGCTATGTTTCATATGAATCATCACATGCTTCCACACATAATCCTCCAAGCTAAGCCAAATGTGAAGGCTTGTATATTTGCACCAATAGCTCCCCCTCAAGCAAAACATCTTGGCTTGCAGTGCTTCATGAATCTTCTTGAATGTCCTGCAATCCAATCGTGGTTTCAAATGTGCAAAGTTTAGCACCATCAAGTGCTTTGGTTAACAAATCTACACATTGCATATTTGTAGATACATATGCCAAGTGAATCTCTTTGCTCAGAAGTTTCTCTCTAACATACTGATAGTGTACTTCTATATGCTTGGTTCTTGCATGATAGATGGGATTGGCTGCAAGATGCAAAGAACTTGTGTTATCACCAAAAATCATAGGTGAATGAGTGTGAATTCCCAAATCTAACTAAAGCAGTATAATCCAAATTGCTTCTTGTGTAGCATTTGCTAATCCCCTGTATTCAGCCTCTGTTCAGGATAGAGCAAGAGTAGGTTGCTTCTTGGAAGACCATGAAATGGGCTTATCACCTACAAATGATAGATATCTAGAAGTACTTCTTCTGTTATCTTTACAACCTGCCCAAGTTGCATCTAGGTATAGCTTAATGTCCAAATCTGATATGTATGGGAAGTAAAGATCTTGATTTTGAGTACCCTTGAGATACTTCAAAATCCTCTTAGCTGCTTCCAAGTGAGGTGATCTAGGTTTGTGCATGAATTGACTCAGAACACTTACTCCATAAGATATGTCAATTCTTGTCAAGGTTGCATAGTTTAGACTTCCAACTATGCTTTGATAACCTGCAATATCTTCAACCAAATCACCTTGATGAGCACTCAATTTATGATTTACCTCCATAGGGGTGCTAGCTACCTTTGCATTCTCCAAGTGGAACTTCTTCAACATGTCCTACACATATTTCCTTTGAGTGATATATATTCCAGAGTTAGAACACCTATCTTCCAATCACTCATCAAGGTTACACAACAAAGGCTATTTTGGAGTCAGGTGCAGGAGTTGCAATTGCTACCACTTCATTATGGAAGCATTGGGGCAAACTAGCACTTAAGCCGACAAGAATGAAACTACAAATGGCTAATGGACACATAGAGAGACCTTTAGGATTGCTAGAAGGGATAACTCTCACTACTTGTGGTGTAGAGTTTGAGCATACTTTTGAGCATACTTTTGCTATATGTGAGTTTAGCAAAAATCAAGCATATGAGATGCTTTTGGGAAGACCGTTTATGAGACAATTGCAAGTAGTACAAGATTGGTGGACCAATTCCTTGTATTTGCAACACTTAGGTGTTACAACCAAAGTCAATCTCAAGGATTACTCTCATAGAGATGTACCCCCCATACAATGGAATCCCATCCATAGAGCCACAGATGATACGGAGTCAGTGCACTCCATAGGATCAAGATCCTCATGGATGCATGAAGCCACCCACTTATGGATTTGCAAAGTAGCAGTAGAAGAAGAGAAGAGATAAAAAGCTAGAGAGGTAGGTGCGAAGGAAACTCATAGATCAATTCAAGACCCAGCCTATGCACCTGTAGTATTTCCATGGTTGGGCTAAAATTCTAGCAACAATGGATGTAGCCATCAATAAAGAGCAATGGGCACCACACTGTGATGAATATGGCTAGGAAATTCCAGTCTTCACGATAGAGCCAGTTATGTGTGATTCGGTTATTGAAGAGTGCGAGCCTAGCACAGAAGAAATTGAGCAAGAGAGTGACTCCGATTTAGATTCAATCATTATGGACTCGCATCAGAAGAAGAACTCCTATATGAATTAGAAGACCACCCTCAAAACAGGTTAACTATGCAAGTGATCGCCAAGAGTGGAGGCAAGAAGGGGAAGAAGAGGGATGCCTTGCCAGACGAGGAAGAATCTTTGTTTGAGGTCCCTGAAAACTTTAAGAAGTATGAGATAGAAGATAGGAGAGTCATGATAAGAACGCCTAAACATGATGCATAAGCAGGAGAAGCCTATGATAACAAAGAGAAAAGTTGTTGTAACCATAGAAGAAGGAGAAGAAAGATGCACATACATAGGACATGACCTGACTAAGGACAAGGAACAAGAGTTGATTGCCTTTTTAAGAGAATATAGAGATGTTTTTGCATGGAGTTACAAATACTTAAAAGGAGTAGACCCTGACATATGCTCATGTTCCTCTTACTAATGGAATATGACTTTGAAGTTGTGGTTAGGAAAGGCAGAACTCACCTTAGGGCAGATCACCTTTCCATATTAACTTCACGAGAGTCCCCTCAAGGAGTGTTAGATGACCTTCCTCATGCTTACTTGTTCAACCTTGAAGTAGTCCTTGAATGGGCCAAGAATATAGTGCCTATCCTCACCTTTGGACCTAAACATCCTGTATTGAGAGGCAAATATAAAGAAGTAGTGAGGTCCCATAAATATCACATAATGGCAGGTAGCATGTACAAGCACACCAATCAAGGCATACTGGCTTGTTGTGTAGAAGAAGACAAGCACGCAAATTGGTTGCAACTAGCACATGTAGGTGCACTTTAGCAACATCACTCTAAGCAAAGAACCCTCCAGACTCTGCAAAGGTTAGGGGTATATTAGCCAACTATGGAAGCAAAAGATCATCAATTGTGCAAGGAATGCCCAATCTGTAGCTCTAGACCTCCTCTGGAACATGCCACTCTATATCGAGTGTCTCTAGTACCAGATTGGAGTGAACCATTGGTAAATTTTTTGAGGACGAAAACATTCCCCCCAAAAATGACATTAGCTAGACAAAGAAGCTTAGAGCAAGAAGCACTATATTATGCTCTCATTGGAGATAATCTATATAGACGAGGAAAAGACGGATATCTTAGATTGTGTGTCTATGAGAACGAATATTTGAAGATCTTGGAGACTACTCACCAAGGTGTAGTAGGAGGCCACTTTGGACCAGATAGGGTGATCAAAGCAATACTATTTGCAGGACTTTGGTGACCAACACTTCACATGGATGCACATACCTATGTGAAGCGGTGTGATATTTGTCAACGAGCTCAGTACTCGATATGAAAAGATGAGATGCCTTTGAAACCCATGATGGGTAGAGGTGCATTCTCTAAGTGGGGAATAGGCTTTTTCGGTCCTATTAACTCCCCAGTTAAGAGTTCACATGCTGAATACATCATTGTTGCAACTGATTATCTAACAAAATGGGTAGAAGTGAAGGCCACAATGAAGAACGATGCTCAAATGATGGCTAAGTTCTTATTTGAGAATGTATTCACCAGATATGGATAACCAATCGAGCTAGTAAGTGATCGAGGCACACACTTCTTGAATGAAGTCATTGAAAATCTTCTCCAAGAATTCATGGTGGTTGAAAAGAAGTCGGCTCCATATCACCCACAAGCCAATGGCCAAGCTGAAAGCACGAACAAGATACTTTGTAATGTGTTGAAAAAATTGGTGAATAATAAACGCTCTGATTGGGACAAACAGCTACACCATGTTGTTTGGGCATATAGAGTTGCCTATAAAATGGTACTCCAAGCCACACCCTTTTAGATGGTATTTGGCCAAAATGCAGTGCTACCATTGGACTTTTGGATACCCACACTGAAAGTAGCACAAGAGCATCAATGGATCGGCCATGAGCTCTCATCTAGAATCTTTGATCTAGAATGCCTAGCTGAAACAAGATTGAGAGCAGCATCATGTATTTATGCAACTACGAAAAGACAAAAGGCATACTTTGATGCCCATGTGAAGGATAAGGGCTTGAAAGTGGGAGATTTAGTCCTAGTGTACACCTTAAAGCAACATGCAAGAAAGTTGGAGAAGAGAGGCTATGGACCTATGGTCCTCAATAGGATCTCAACAAGTGGAGCAGTCCAATTAGCCACTATAGAAGGTGATATCCTACCTAATTTCATTAGTGGATGCAGAGTGAAATTATATCAAGGACCCCTCAGAGAGGAGATGCGAAATTGACTTAATACGACCAAGAAATGCAAAGAGGAAGAAAAATGAATTCGAGAAGAAGCACATATAGAAGCCTTGGAACGCATCCGAAGAATGAAATTGAGGATATGGGGTATAGATCAGCCTAGGATAGATGCTTATGATGCTCCAAGATATCACATGGCCATGTGTGAAGCATCAAGAGTATGTTCCAATAGAATAGTTGACTGATGTCCTTTTGTGACCTAGAGATAAGACAAGGAGAAAGTGCAAGGACTATGTCGTCTCAAGTGCAGCCACTAGTGCAGTTAGAATTTCTTACTGTCAACAATTGCAATTAAGCGTCAATCCTATAGAGGCATATCTCATAGGATTGGGAGGTGTGGAAACCCCTTGCATGGGTGAGGTGGAGCTTCCCATCACCATTCAAGATGTTCTCATGATAGTAAAGGTGCTAGTGTGTCAAGAGGAGGATCTCACTGAGCCTCTTGTCTTGGGTCAAGATTGGATCTACGATCATGCAGTCAACTTGAACCTAAGAAGTGGAATTCTTCAGATCTAGGTAAATCAAAATTGCATCACCATTGAGTTAGAAAATCAAGCACTCAATGGACTAGGAAAGGCACCAACTCCTGGTCCTTCCAAGAGTACACATGAAAATTAAGATGCTGTTCTTGTCCAAAACTCTGTGATGCAAAAGGATGAGGTTTTCAGCAAAGAAATCAAGGATCAGATGGAACTCCTTTCTCTTCTAAAAGCAAGCAGAATGAAGCAGGCAAAGGAGCACAAGAAGCAGAGGAAGCGAACGGTCTATGCTCATCGTCAAATTTGGATCTACAAGGATGAACAACCCCCTGCCCAAGAGATAGTACCCCAAGGATGCACCCAACCAACTATTCAAGCAAGAACTACAAAGAACGAGTATTCGAGGAATCTCCCAACACGGACCATTTCTATTTGGGTCCCAAAGTAGTCGATGAAGGCTAACTTCAATGCACGACAAATCTGGGTGCCCAAGACCTGCTTACATGCTCAAGTAGCTTCACATAAGCTCACAAGCCTGAAGCACCGATCACAATCATTCACATCATGCACTTCCGAACACACATCTGCAATCCAACACTCCAAATGGGCGATCACACCTAGGACTGCTTGGAAATGGGTACCCAAAAAGCACCAAATCCAAATTGACATAATTCCCAAACATAAAAAAGTCATCAGAGTTGAAAGATCCTATCTCACACCTACACTTTGGGGAGTTAAAATCTGTGTTAAACTGCCTGACCCAACCATGTAAACTATTGTGCATAGTTGTAGATGCATTTGAGTACAATGCACATCCAGAGTATGCACCTAGGGACAAACCACTAACTTACTAACTAACACTCACAGTCACGCAAAACATCTCACTCACTAACTCCATAAGCACATTGGTAGCATGTTGGTGTTGTAGAGGGAACATGGAATTATCTTGTTTCCTATGAAATGCTAATGTGGCTTTCTTCTTCCAACAAATAAGCATAATATGGCTTTTGTAGCAGGAACCAGCTCCCAGGCAGGACCTAGTCAGCAAGTGGTTGATATGGAAAGTCTACCAATCATGCCTGAAACGAATAAAAGATTGGAGGAGTTGCAGGCCATTCAGAATATACCTATACAAGACCCGCCAAGCGGCCATATGATGCCTGGCAGTAAAGCTTCTCATTGGTTTAGTGAAGTCACAGGACCCTTGGGAGAAGGATCGTACCTTTGGGAGGCAGAGTTGGAATTCAATGGAAAGTGGGGCAAGTATCATTTTTTCATAAGGGTATTTGAAAAGTTACAAAATGCAGAAGGACTCCGCCCTATGTGGAAGAACGATGGATTCGACGCATACTTCGGTGCTCAGCTCCCAAAGCCTGACTTCATGAGATGCTACTATCTTATCAACACCTTGGCTCTGAGCAATCACCCCAAAGGTACGAGCACATTTGTGCTCCCATATCTGACAAGGGAAATGAGCTAAAGAGGTTTAAGTTATCCAACAACTAAGTGCAAGAGGCTCTAGACATGAGAGGCATGCATATAACTACAGAGAAAGAGGTCCTAGTGCCCAATAACATGAAGAATCGAAGCCTCACCAAGCTCAAGGACATGGTGGCCATGACACCGAACATCGCAGTTCACTTGAGAATGTGCATGCAGCATTTTGCATTTCCAGCACAAGATAGGTTCACCATGCCACCTAAGAAACTTTGGTTTAGCTTACACTTTGTAGATGCACAGAACCTCACCATCAACCCACCCCATTAAATCATCGACCAGATACACTTGCTCACAAGAGATGGCCACATAAATTAGTCGTGTATGGATGTTGCACTTTGACAGCTTATGACATTCCTATTCAAAGGGCCCTAATGTGGACCAGAGTGCAACAGTTCAAAGGCCGAACCTCCATTGGACCCTCTTCCAAGAGGATGAGAGGAATTGTACAAGTACCTTGTGCTCAACCCACTGGAGCAACACTAACCTCCGACGGTCACCCCTTCACCTCGACAGATATGGCCGTTGACATTACGACTACCTTGGAAAAGCTCTGATAGTCTAAATCTGATATTTCCGCCCATTCCCATGGATCTAGAACTACCCGAAGGAGCACCCTTGGAAGTTCTCACCAATGAAGACTTTGAGCATATTTCGAAGGAAGTGAATCTTGAAGCAGAAGAAGAACAACAAGTGGAAGGAGCTCCACTGCAAGGAACAACATCACAAGTACCCGTTACCACTGTTGATGCGGAGGAAGAAGAGGATGAAGATGGTGCAAAAGATGAAGAATTCAAAGACGGTGAAGAAGGGCATGAAGAAAGATATCGAGATGAGTAGGAAGGAGTACGAGAACTCATAGGTGCTCCAGCATACATAGCCCAATTGCAAAGGTTATACGACACGATTAGAGTAGTGCAAGAGAGGCATAGACTTTCCTTTGCATCAGGCCAAACCCTAATAGAACAGATGTTAGCAGATGAAGGAGCGGACCCATAATTCATCACTTCCCTCCAACTACTGTCTGAATCCTTAGGAGTTCAGGAGGTTGTCTACACAGTCATTTGACAATCTATTCGATACGACCAGCATAGAGTCGATACACGACCACGAGTAGGAAAGAATATATGAATACTAATAACCAAACCCGCTGCTACCATAGAGCCCACAACTACCCCCACCCCCACCATTGACCTCACTACTGAAACTTTTGTGCAGAAATTGCCCATCTCACCCCTGCACCCTCCATCTCCCCTTTCTCCACCACCACCGCCTCCTACCACTGAACAAAACGCAGTCATAACAACTACTGTCACCCAGACCCCAACCTCATCCACATCCTTCTCCTTCCGTGAGCCAATCTCACAAGCAACCCATTTCTCTTCCATCACCAATCCTTTGTACACTTTGCCATTTTTGTCCTTCGACCCCATCGTTGGCCATCTTATAATACCTTGCATTGTAGGATACCCCAGACCCACTGACGACATTCTTGGTCTTCCAGCTTACCCCCTTTGCATGTAACCCCATCCCATGATCTTCCCTTTCACATCCTCAATCTTTTCCCACATCGTAGTCGCAACCATCACCCCATCCCCCTATGTCTCATTCATGGAGGATTTTCTACACCAACATAATATGCGATTGTTCAGAAAACACTCACCCACACTCACTTCGTGACACACACACACCACGATCACTTCACCTACCATCCCCACATAAACGGTAGCACCTGCATGCACCACATTGTCAGATCCTATGGACATTTCACCATCCACAACACTGCCCCCTCTCCCCACTCTTCCACCATCCCCCACTCCCCTACCACCAACCTCACCAATCACCACATCATTGGTAGACATAGCATACACAACCCCCATTCCCTTTGCATTACACACTATTTCCCTACATCTCATAATGTAAATAATATGTTTAATACATTTAATTCAGTGTGCACACCAACTGCAACAAGCATACCACCAATTCGAAGAGCGCAATGCTGCCTTCGAGGCACACTCTCAGCGACTTCAAGCTAGAGTCAGTATCTTGGAGGCTGATCACCAAACACTCCTAGCAGAACATACCACTTTACAACAGGCTCATAGCAAAATGGAGTCAAAGCTGTTGTAGCTCAATGATGAGTAGCACCTCCTTTAATGTCAATCCGGGAAGACGAGAGGATGGTATGAAGACCTCGAGCAAGTGGCGGCACAAGTGCGTGAGTGAGAAGCACACTAGCATGCACACACATACACACACACGCGCACACACAGTAAGACAAAGAGTGAGAATCAATGGAGTTTTTAGATTACTTTCAAGATGCTCTTACAAGTTCGTTTCAATTACAATCTAACCTCAAAAATGAGCTCTCTAGCTCTTTTTATAGTTTTTGACTAGCTTTTGGCCCTGTCCAGACCTAGTGTCCGGCCTAGTTAAAAATTAGGTTCCAGGGCTTATTTGGGGGCTCAAACGAGATCTAAAAAATACGAAAATTGGTACGCAACTACTTCTAAGGCTCCTCAAGCTCAAGGACTCCTTGGCTTGCACAAAATGGAGCTACCAAAAGGTGAAATGATATTTACAATGATTGTTAGTGATAAAAATCACTGTTGTTGTAGGGATTTCTTCTAGTGATCTGCCATACATATCTTCGAGCTCCCTACTTGCTCTTCCTCCCTGCATGTCCATCTCTTGATTTGCATTAATGTCTTGAAAAAATATTGGCCTACTTGCCAGATCTTCTTTGACTGCCCTGTTTGCTTGTGCTGTCCCTTCGCTCTGACTCCCTTCTTTGACTTTCACGTCTTGTAAGTCCTGGTGTACCAAGGCTACTGCCAACACCCCCCCCACTCTCGCGTCTGTCGCCCCTGACAGACCCTTGTCTAGCTGCTTTTTGGACGTAGTATTGTACAACATCGGCGGCGAGGTGGTGTTCTTCTAACCTGAGTCCCCTTGCTAGATCTGTCAGCAATGCATCCCAATTGACTGGCCCTGGGACATCTGGATGTGGCACCCGTAACTGCTCTGAGTGAATGGTTCGCTCCACAGCAAATAAATGGAGGAGATGTGAGGGTCTGGGTACAAATATTTCTGAGTGGTATTCCCAGAACCCTGTTATGAACATCTCTTCGAATGTTTGTTTAAAGCAGGCTGGGAGGTATTTTATTCTGGCGTGCCAAGCGTATATCACCTCTATGGAAGGAGTGGTGCTCATGTCATAAACTAAATCTTGGTTTCCTGTAAGGAATCCGACGCCTGAGAAGTGTGGGTCCTTGATATTCTTGAATGTCCTGAATGTAATAAGCATTAACTCAAAAATTTTCATGCACATCTGGGCCATTACATCAGGGGTATTCCTTAATCGGATGCTCCAGTGCCGTATAGTGGAAATCATGTAATTGACGGTGGGAGGCCCTTGAGGGGGTGCTAGATAGACGTAGTTTAACCATTTGGCGCATCCCTTGATAGTCTTGACTGCAATGGTAAACTCTGGCCATGTGCGTCTGCGGAGTACAGGAACATAACAAGGGTTATATTTAATAAAAAGAGGCATATTCGTCCAGGTGCGAACCATCTCCGGGTAGGTTTCGAGGAGTCGGATCCTCCAAGTGGGTTGATGAATGGATCCTTTTTTGGCGCTCTCTGGGATATCATCTGGCCCAAATTGTGTAGCAAACGTTGGAGGTTTGCCACATCTATGTTGGATTTCTGCATTGTAGTCCGCCAGAAGTATACAATATGGCACGTATTGATCATCATTGGTTCCGATCCATCTATGGTGGGACATGCTGCGGAAGTATTCTGATTTAATAATAGTGTCCTCTATCTTTGCCATAGATTGGATCTGAACTGCCACTCGATCTTCATGAGTTGATGCCGTTTTCTCTAGTGTTTGGAGCCACTCAGGTACTTCAATTTCTAACGTATCCATTCCTTCTGCGGTTTGCTCACCACCTGGCATTGGCATAGGAACGTAAGGTTCCTCATACGTCTCATCTACCTCGATGGGTACCAAATCCTCGGGTTCAGGTTCGACAACTGGAGAGGGTTGCCTTTCATGTGTGAGTAATCTTGCCTGTAATTCGGCCACCTGCTCTTTCAATGCCTTGACTTCCTCTGAAGTCGTGGTCGTTTCTGTGACTTTGGGTGCTGTCTGTTGCTCTTGGAGTTGATTGCGCAGCGCATCACGTTCCCTTTCCAAGTCATCATGAGCTTCTAATAGATCTGCATAGCTGTCCAAGATGGTCTTCATTGTCTCTGAGGGCACAGCTTTAAACTGCTCTGGATCAATTTCGTGTGGAGAGCCTTCCATTGCTGCTTCTAGATTTGCTTCATTTTGCTGCTGCAGCCTCTTGTTTTCTTCTAGGGCGGCCGCCATGTGTTTTCTGAGAAGTGCCAGGTTACGCCGGACTTTGAGATTATCGGCTTGGTATACCTCGAGCAAAGCTTCTAGTTGTTTGGCACCTGATTCTGTCGATGGTTGGGGTGCCGCCAATAAGGTTTGGTGAGCCTGCTCAAGCGTCGTGTAGCGTTGATTCAGTTCTGCATTTTCTGTTTGTAGAATGAGAAATTGTCTTTGTAAGTTTTGATGGTGCGTTTCCAGATTCTGATACCGGTTGTCCAGAGCTTTGTATTCATGCTGGAGCTGGTATACACATTGGTTTAATGCTAAGAATATGTTATTTACAATAAATAATGATGGGAAGGGTGAAGATGCAGGGGGAATGGGGGCGGGAATGGGAGAGGTGAATGATGTGGATGTACGTGGAGATGTGGGTGGAGGGGGTATGGGTGATGAAGGTGGCATAGGGGGAGGGAGCGGTGCTGTGGCAGGTGATGTTTCCATCGTGTCAACTGTTTGAGTGACGGTGTAGATGGGAATCGTTGGTGGAGTGGATGTGACATCGGTGAACAAGGTGGTGAAGGTGGGCATGGTGACTCCCCCGTATTGGATTCCCGGAGAGAGTGGGATGCCCATGACCACGGTAGTGGTAGTGGATGTGGTAGTGTTAGTGTCCGGTGGTGGAGTGAATTGTGTAGTGTGAGGTGGGGATGGGGGTGACAACGGTGCTTCCTGATATTCTTCTGCTTGCGCTGCCTCGCCTAGTGCTGATGTATTGATGTGAATTTGCTTCCCGGACCTCCTGGGACGAACGGGAACTCTTTTTTCAAACTTGTGGATGTAGGCCATTGCCTCATGAATGGCCTCTTCCAGTCCTACAGCGTCGGCATGAAGGTTCATGGACTCAATGAACAACTCGTCCACACCTTCCTCCGCTAGCAAGTCGTTCATGAGTCTTTTGCCCTGTTCTAGAGACATCTTATGCTGTTCCTGAACCAGTCGCATGGTTCGATATAGTCTCTTGATTTGTGCCGAATATGCTGGGGCACTTGCTAACTCGGAGAGTTCGTCATATTCTTGATGTTGTTCTTCGTCGGCTTCTTCTTCATCTCCTCCTGCCTCTTGTTCATCTACATCGACTTCTACAGTTTGTGGTTGGGTGGGGGCCGATGTTGTTTGGGGTCGCGGTTCCTGAGCTCGCGCTGCTTCGGCTTCGAGGTTAGAGTCATAGATTAATCTGGCAATTTCTTCATCCGTGAGGTCCTCAAGAGTAAATCCCTGTGGAAATTCCAAATCGGATGGAATGGGTGGAAACACCAGATTAGGCCCCTCTGTGCTTGGTCTTGGTAACCGGATTGTGAATGGCCTAACTCGTCGTGTCTGGGGAGGAGTGATTTCTGGTGTAGCGGTAGCTCCCCTTGGTTGAGCACAGGGTAGTTGGACTCCCCCCCTCATCTTCTTTGATGGGGGTCCTGCTGCTGATAGTCTTCTTTGGAATTCTTGGACTCGGGACCATACGAGTGCCCGCTGAACAGGCACGTCATAAGCCAAGCATCTATAGATTATTCTGGTCAAAGCACAACACCCGTGGAGCACATTCTTCTGTTTTTTGTTCCACCTTTGATGCGCTAGGTGGATCTGGTCTATGATCCAGTGTGGCACATTGATGGGCAGGCTTTCGGTTTCTGCTAGATATAAACTGAACCATATTTTTTTCGGGGGCATTGTGAATCGTTCTTGGGCGGGAAACGCAAAATGTTGCATGATGGTTCGCAGGTGAAGCGCAATGGTAGGTGTCATTGCTACCATATCCTTCAACTTATTCAGATCCTTGTGCTTCATTCGACCTGGAACCATGGTTTCCTTTTCTGTTGGGATGTGCATGCCATACATACCCAACGCTTCTCTTACCAGATTGAGGGTCAACTTGAATCTTTTGAGCTCATTACCCGGCAGCAGTGATGGCAACACAAAGGTGCTGTCGCCTCCTTTGGCCCTGCTTGGCGTGATTGTACTGATCAGATATGAACATCGTAAAAAATCCGGCTTTGGTATGTGGGCCCTGAAATAACTTTCCACACCCGCTTTGACCCAAACTGATCTCATGACTTCGGCATTTTGGTAGCTTTCAAATTCGCGTGTGAAAAAGTGGTATCGACCCCATTTGCCATTGAACTCCAATTCTGCTTCCCAGAAGTAGGTTCCATCGCCCAGTGGTCCAGCAACATCACTGAACCAATGCGCATGCTTACCTACTTGAGAAGTGTGTCCTTGAGGAGGATCCTGGATGGGGAGCACATGCACTTCTTGAAGCTCTTGCGGTCTTGCAGTGAGACGTGGCTCAAGGAGAAGTGTTTCTATGTCCACGATCTGGGGACCAGATCCGGCTTGAGAGCTGGTACCTGCTTCTGCCATGGCCCTGTTTGCTGATTGGTTCTGTGAGAATATAGAACCAAGTGTTAACATTGTAATGGACAAAATAAATCCGTTGTTGTCCCCGTTACAACATTAACATAAGGTAGATGGTGAGTTAGTGGTTAGTAAGTGCATGAAGACAGTGTGCGTAGTTAGTGATTGTGTTGTCCTAGGAAACTATTGCAGTTAGTAAGTGGGTTATGAATTTACAAATTGGGGTCGGGGGGTTTATTACAGGCCCTAGGCTGCCAAATGCAGTGAATGGGCTTTGCTGTCGGTTCCGGAGAGTCTCTATAGAGCTTTCTCGGTGTCGTGGTTTGAAGATGAGGCCTTTTTGGGACCCATTTACAATTGATTACATGTACGCTCTTGGGTTTTGGTGTGTACATGAGTGTCGAGAACGAGTGAAATCTGGCAGTATGCGTCGCTGCGTTATGCTGTTTAAGTTGTGGCCTCAGCGTAGCTACTTGTGCCATCAAGCAAGCCTTAGGCACCCAAATTTGTCTTGATTGTGGGCTTGCCTTCATCGACTTCTTGGGCACCCAAATAGATTTTACTTTAGCAGAAGAATTTCTGAAAGACTTCTTATTAGCGTTGCGTTGTTGGTCACTAATAAGAGGCTTTGCCCCTGTAGTTGACGGTGGTGCAACCGGTCGTTCGCCTTTCCGCACCCATACCTGGTCTATTTTCTGGGCTGTTCTGCTGCGCAGGTACTTTTGATCTCTGACATAGGTAGTACCCTGCTTCTTCTGCCTTTGATCCACCTTGGGTTGCTGCCTCCTTCTAGCCTTTGGAAAAGAAGGGAGTTCCGTTGCATTCCTGACTCCTTTTTTGCAAATATCATTCCTCTGCAACACATAGTTTTGGACAAGAACAGCATGGTCATCTTCATGTGTACCCCTGGAAGGATCAGGAGTCTGTGCCTTTCCTAGTTCCTTGAGTGCTCCATTGTCTAATTCTACTGTAACTCGACTATGATTGACCCAAACCTGGAGAAGTCCACTTCTTAGGTTTAGATTGACTGCTTGGTCATAGATCCAATCCTGACCCAAGACGAGAGGTTCAGTGAGATCCTCATCTTGACACACGAGTACTTTAACGGTCATTGCCTCCTCGTGAATGTAGAGGGGAAGTTCCACCTCGCCCATGCAAGGGGTTTCCATGCCTCCCAATCCTATGAGGTATGCTTCCACAGGATGGACAGTTAACTGTATTAGGCCATTCTTGTATATGCTCTTTATGTAATAGAAGAGGAAGAAAAAGAAAAGATCATTCTTCCTTGCATCAATCTATGTGTGCTCCTCTTTGTATGTGAGAGTGTATGAGATCTCTCTTCTTTATCTCCTTTATCTTAACAATTTTGCTAGTGGCATAGGGGGGAATCCACCATGAATCCATCTACGACTGGTGGTGGGCTCAATTAGGCAAACTGTATGACCTTAAGTAAATCTTTTCTCGCCTTAACATCCATTTTTATGAGTTTCTATAAATTGACCTTGTGATGAATCCCCTTACAAATTTCTTCAAATATTTACTGCCTGTGTATTCTCTTGAGGGCGAGTAGGTTGGTCTTTTGGTGAAGTGCTCACCCTATTGTAGGATCCTTCAATGGCCATGTGGTCCTCCAAATGAACCTTCTTAGCCTCTTCTTTTTCCTTGACTCCCGCTTGCTCCTGATTGTCGACGCATGCCTAGCTCTAGTCATCATAGGTACTGTAGATGATGAAACATTAAAGGATTGTGGAGTCATACCTTCCTCTCTTGGAGAGATTTCAATCATATGAATCAAAGCGGGGTTGTTGCAAGGACAATCCCTTGTATAATGATCCTTGAAATCAAGACAATGTTGATAAGGAGGTGTGCCCTCAAGCAAAGAGAATTTACTTTGCACATGACCATATTCCCCACAATGGTAACACATTAGAGGCCTATTATACCTAGGTTGATTTAGAAGATTCTCCTCTCTGTTGTGCATATCTGAAGTACTAGCATAAAATGTGTCAAGAACTTGTGTATTACCTCTCTCTTAAGCTTCCTTGAGGAAATAGCAATCACACTCCTCATGGCTACCTTGGCCACAAAATTTAAAGCTTACTCAATTAGTACAGTTCATGAGTCACTATTGTTGCATGTGGTACACCAAATCTTCCTATGGATATCTTAAGTAGTCTGCAACTCCTCCACTTAGCATCAAAGTTGCACTATTAAATCATCATTGTAACGTGCAGGTGATGATGTGACCTTATCCTCTTGTTGACTTCATTGCATCTTCAATGCTTATATTTCCCTCCTAAGTTGCTCAAGCGGGTCCGGATTCATGGCATAATTCGCTTGAATCCCACCTTCGAAATGCACTCTAGCCTCCTGTATGCAAGAAATGGCGGCCACAAAGTCATTCAATATGGCATCTAGTCTCAATGATTGCCAAAGCTTTTGTTGAGAAGACCTTGGGAGATCCTTCTCTATCCAATTTTCTACTACAAATTCACCTAGAGCATGTGGCAAATAAGAAACGAGCACTTTAGCACATGCCCATGAATGGAAGAATTCAGTTGGTTGTAACTTTGAGTTCTCCAATTGATCCAAGGCTAGCTCAAAAGAGTTTCTTGGCTAAAATGTTCGACATAAAGAAGCCATCAAGGCCTCCCAAGTGTTGAAATGCTCATTTGCATTTTGGTTGTACCATTTGTGCACAAGTACGTCTAAGGTAGAAGGAAACGGTACTAGCATGGCATCCTCCCAATGTTGCAGCCCTCGTCCATGACATAAGGAGATGAACCTCCTTACATGATCATCTCCATCTTTATGTACTAAACCCTTAAATTTAGGGAGCTTAATATTTAACCTAGATGGTAGCTTTGAGAGGTCCTCCATTGGTGTCTGAGTTTCTTCTGTGTTGAGATATCAAGCTCAACATGTGATGATCCAGGATGACATGTACCAGTTTTTCGCTTCTCTGACATGTATAGTGGTCACGCCGATATATGTCAGGGATACTTCATTGAGCTTTATTAGATTTATCTACCGAGAGTGATGGCACATTTGTTTCTTGCCAGCTCACTCATTCGCGGACATTAGGTTTTTCCTTATGTACTGGTCTTTATATATTGCACTTGTTGTATTCTTGTTTTTAGGTCATTCTTGTGCATTCCTTTTATGTAATAGAAGAAGAAGAAGAAAATTATTCTTCCTTGCCTCAATTTGTGTGTGTGCTTCTCCTTGAGAGTGAGAGTGTGTGTGTGAGCTCTCTTCCTTATCTCCTTCCTCGTGACATGGTATCAGAGCCAGCGTGGCTGTAGAGAGCTCGTGGAGAAGGCGACGGTGAAGACTACGCGGCAAGGCGTGGAGAAAACGCGATTTCACAAACAGCCTCCGTTTGCTACGAACATCGTCATGAAGGTAGAAGACCTCAAAATATTTTCGTCAGTTATCCCTTTAGGGTCACTCGTTTTTGTCAGATCGAAGTTTCGGAGCCATCTTGACCTTCGTTTCGAGCCCGCAAGGTGGGGCCCACAGAAAAATCAGGTCAGTATAAGAAACTGTAACTTGCGTTGTGTTCCGCGACACTCATATATTCCAGATTCAGAATTTCAAGCGATTCCATGTACTGTTGATACACGAAAATTGTGTTTTTCTGAGATCGAACTGTCACGTCATAGTGCGACAGTGTTCAAGCAGAAGTGCTGCTTGTAGTGTGTTGCGGTGTTGTGAATTGTTGCAGCAATGGCAAACGCAGATGGAATGAGTCAGCTTATGAGCGATAAGCTGGACAAGAACAACTTCCATGCTTGGAGATTCAGAATGACGAATTTCTTGATGGGAAAAGGCTACTGGAAGTACATCGAAGGAGAGAATGAAAATGCTCCGCAATTACCAGAAAGGAATCCGACTGCAGAACAGTTAAGAGCATATGAGGAATGGAATCAAGGAGCACGAAAGGTAATGTATTGGCTATCTGTTAACATACAGGATAGCATGATTGGACACATACAGGATGCCAAGACTCCAAAAGAGGCTTGGAATAGTTTGGTCACTTTGTACGAGACCAATACAAAGGCACGAAAATTGCAACTCAAGAACGAGCTGCATACATTGGAGAAAAAGAGCATGTCGGTAAGTGACTACACTCTAAAAATCAAAAGCATATGAGAGTCACTTGCATCTATTGGCGTGAATGTAGATGATGATGATAAGGTGGAAGTGTGCCTTCGTGGTTTAGGAGCTGCATATAAGCAGTTCAGAACTTCTATACAGACCAGGGAAAATATTCTGAATTTTGCTGATTTGGTATCTATGCTGATTATTGAAGAAAAGAATCTTGGTGAGGATTCAAACTCCCAAGGAAAGCCCAATTCTGAGCAGGTATTCTACTCTGGCAGAGGAAGAGGCAGAGGTAGAGGTTTTGGAAGTGGAAGAGGAAACAATAACCAAGACCAAGGTCAACAATAGAATCATGCAGGAGGAAGAGGACAATTTCGAGGTAGGGGGAGCCAAAAAGGTCGCAAAAATTTCCAAAGAAATGATTCAGGTAATGATAGTAAAGAATGCTAGAACTGTGGTAAACCTGGACACTTTGAACGTGATTGCAGGTTAAAGAATCAAAATAACAGAAGGCAGCAAAACAACTATGCATCCACAAGTGCAGATGATTTTGAGAAGCTGTTTATGGTTCAACATCACATGTGAATACCATGTCTACTGGTGTTTCAAAATCGAATGATAATGTCTGGTATGTTGATTCAGGTGCTTCAAATCACATGACCAGTCATGCAGAATGGTTTAGTAGTTTGCAGAAAATGCCAGTTCCTGGATATGTTGAAACAGGTGATGATACATCGCATCCTATTGAGCATACAAGAAACATAGCATTGTCTATGGAGGACGGAAAGGTAAAACATCTCGTTGATTTGCTGCATGTTCCAAATATAACGAAGAATCTGGTTTCTGTTGGACAAATGGTTGACCAGGGATTACAAGTTAGATTCAATGCTGATGGATTATATGTAGAAGAGTACAAGCAAGATGGACGATTGGTTGCCAAAGGAAACAAAGTGGGTAGGATGTTCACCTTAAATGTGAAGATTCCTGAAATGAATGCAGCCATGCTTGCAAAAGGTGCAGGAGTTATTGCAGATATAGAGATATGGCACAAACGGATTGGACATGCAAACTTGCAAAGGCTGAAACTGATGCAGTCAAAGGAAATTGTCCATGGACTACCAAATTTCAAAGTTGCAAAAATGCAAAAGGTATGTGCAGCATGTCAATTTGGTAAACAATGAAGAGCATCATTTCCACATGACAAGCATGTTAGTGAGAATGTACTAGAGGTAGTACATACAGATGTTTGGGCTCCAGCAAAGACCACATCTATGGGCGGTTGCAGGTTTTATGTTACTTTCATTGATGACCATACACGCAAAGTATGGGTATATTTCATGAAAGAGAAGACCGAGGTGTTTACTCACTTCCAAAATTTTAAAGTTATGGTGGAAAAGCAGACAGGGAAGTACATTCAAACATTAAGATCTGATGGAGGAGGTGAATACATGTCAAATGAGTTCAGCAGCTTTCTAAAAAATCATGGAATTCGGCATCAGTTTTCTTGCAAGTACACACCACAACAGAATGGTGTTGCTGAATGCAAAAATAGACATATTGCAGAAATAGCAAGAGCCTTGATGGCTGAGAAGAATATGCCTCATTGTTATTGGGCAGAAGCTGTGCATACTGTTGTATACATCATGAACAGAACTCCGACTGCTGTTGTACATCAAGTTACACCTGAAGAAAAGTTTACAGGTAAAAAGCCAAACTTATCACATCTGAAAGTTTTTGGTTGTATTGCATATGTACATGTTCTAGATGAGTTGAGGATGAAGCTTGATCCGAAAGCAGAAAAATGTGTCTTCATTGGATATTCCCTTGAGCAAAAGGGGTACAAATGTTATAACCTCCTCATACGACAGGTGAAGGTGAGCAGATATGTGGTATTTGATGAAATGTCAAGCTTCTATGCAGATGCCAAAGAAAGACTGAATGTTGAACCAAATGACAAAGAAAATGCTGAAAAATCTAGTGCAGAATCTCAAGTTTTGAGTGGACCGGATGCATCACCAAGCAATAGTTCCAACTCAAATCCATGGAGTGGAAGATTGCGTGGAAATTACAGTCCAGCAAATTCATCAAATACATCCAAGAAAGGTAAAGAAAAGCTTTCTGCTTGTAGTAAAACAGGTGCAGGTTTTGAAGACGTTGATGGAGATTCAAGCGGTTCAGAAAAGAGTCTTGATGAGGAACTTGGATTGCCCTCTGTGAAGACTCCAGGAGTAAGAAGGGCACATGCATATGATACAAGAAGAAGTGACCCAGGACCAAGAAGATCTGGGAGGATGCGTAATTCAGTGCAACGATTGACATATGATAGTTACATGGCTTGCCATTGTGCCTACATGACAAAGGTAATATAAGATGCTGAACCTTCTTGTTTTGAAGATGCAATTGGTAATGCAAATTGGGAAAAAGCTATGGATGAGGAGATGGCTGCACTTTATGGAAATGATACATGGAAGCTGGTTCCATTGCCGCAAGGAAAGAAATCCATAGGCTGCAAATGGGTTTACAAGGTAAAGCATAATGCTGATGGTAGCATAAGCAGGTATAAAGCACGATTGGTAGCTAAAGGTTATGCACATACATATGGCATTGATTATGAGGAAACATTTAGCCTTGTAGCTAAAATGTCTACTGTCAGAACACTTGTTGCATTAGCTATAACAAAAGGATGGACTTTGCATCAGATGGATGTGAAGAATGCTTTCCTACATGGTGAGTTACAAGAAGAAGTATATATGGACCAGCCACAAGGATATGAAGATTCAAAGCATCCTGAATATGTTTGCAGGTTGCAAAAGACTTTGTATGGGCTGAAGCAAGCCCTTCGTGCATGGCATGCAAGGATTGCTGATTACTTAACCAACATTGGGTTCTCTATGTGTAATGCAGATCACTCACTATATGCAAGGAAGGCTAATGATGGCATCACTATTGTGGCTTTTTATGTTGATGACCTGATTGTAGGTGGTGATAATGAAGAAAGCATCAAAGAGGTAAAGAAACTTCTTATGCAGGAATTCAACATGAAAGATCTTGGTGTGCTGTGCTATTTCTTGGGCATTGAGTTTATACATACAGAAACAGGTATATGGATGTCGCAAAGGCAATATGCCTTGAATATGCTGCAAAAGTATGGTATGGCTGATTGTAAGCCAATTTCTATGCCATTAGATCAGAATTTGAAATTGGATACTACATCAGGTGAAGCATTTGAAAATGCTACTGTGTACAGGAAAATTGTGGGAAGTCTTATATATCTCACAATTACAAGGCCTGATCTAAGTTATACTGTTGGACTTGAAAGTCAGTTTATGCAGGTTCCCATGAAGCCACATTTTGGATGCTCTGAGGGCACTCTACGTTATGTGAGTGCTACTTTGGATTATGCATTGTTTTATGAAGCTGGTGTAGATTTGCAGGTTCATGGATACACCAATGCAGATTGGGCTGGTAGTACTCCAGATAGAAGATCTACTAGTGGCTTTCTTTTCTCACTTGGAGGTGCAGCTATTACATGGAGCAGTAAGAAGCAACCCACTGTTGCTTTGTCGAGTACAGAGGCTGAGTATAGAGGTGTTGCAATGGTAGCATATGAGGCATCATGGCTGGAGATGTTACTTGCAGATTTAGGTGTGGAAGTGCAAAAGCCTATCACTATCTATTGTGATAATCTTAGCAGCATACAGTTAGCACGGAACCCTGTTTTCCATGCTAGAACAAAGCATATCAAGGTACATTATCACTTCATCAGAGAGAAGGTATTAACAGGTTATATTGATCTTGTTTATGTGAGAACAGATGAGCAGGTTGCTGATATTTTCACCAAAGCACTTGGAGCTGAGAAGTTGAAGAAGTTTCGGAAGATGCTTGGATTACAGGATATGGTGTTGAGCTTGAGGGGGAGTGTTGAGATATCAAGCTCAACATGTGATGATCCAGGATGACACGTACCAGTTTTTCGTTTCTCTAACATGTATAGTGGTCACGCCGGTATATGTCAAGGATACTTCATTGAGCTTTATTAGATTTATCTACCGAGAGTGATGGCACATTTGTTTCTTGCCAGCTCACTCATTCGCGGACATTAGGTTTTTCCTTATGTACTGGTCTTTATATATTGCACTTGTTGTATTCTTGTTTTTAGGTCATTCTTGTACATTCCTTTTATGTAATAGAAGAAGAAGAAGAACATTATTCTTCCTTGCCTCAATCTGTGTGTGTGCTTTTCCTTGAGAGTGAGAGTGTGTGTGTGAGCTCTCTTCCTTATCTCCTTCCTCGTGACATTCTGAGGTGTCTAAAGCAAAATCATGGATCCTTCTAAGCTTCTCTTTTGAAAGTGGGGTAGAGTCTAAATCAATGGAGAGATTTAAAGGTAAAGGCATCTTGAGTTGATCGGATGAAGGTTGAGTTAATTTTCTAGGGATCTTATGTGCACAAAGAGGCCCCTTTTCAGCTCGAGTATGGGTCATGTATCCACTCACAAGACTCAAAAAATAATAAAAAAAAAACTATAAAAAAACAACTACTTACTACAATAGATACCTCACACAAAACATGCAGGGGTCCCACTAGGCATGCCAAAATATAGAAGAGGCAACCGCGATCACATTTCTAGTACATCCACTCAAGGGGATTCTTCCTTAGGGAAGTATACTCTATGACATGTTTGTGTGTAGGAATAAAACTTGATAGTGAATTCGTAGTAATGAGAAAATTACAAGAATATTAATGAGAAAAGCATAGTTTCCTTAATAATTTGAATGATTATAGTAAGGAAAAATATTCCAAATGAGCATTACAAGTAGACTAGTAGCCACTTCAAATATTAGAACTTGACTACTCAAAAATCAATAGTAACAAGTGTTTCAAACAACAAAGTACCCTCTACAAATGAAATGTAAGAGACTCCAATTGAGATACACTAGCCAAGACTACTCAATCACATTGCCATGCTATCTATTAGTTAACTAAGAAGCCAAGACTCTGTATAGTCATAATAGAGTTGCCTCTACCACAGTGGCTAGAGTCGCAATAGTGTACAATGAGAAACTAGTAGATAGCTTTCATAGAGAGTACAATTAGTAGACAACAATCAATCTGACTAAGATGGCTCCAAGATTAGAGAGATAAAAGATGGGGCAAATGAGTGCCAAGCCTCTTCTTATATAGACTTGAGAGGCCAAGTGGACTGGCCTTGCCAATTCCAAGCTTTTATTGTTGTGCACTCCAAACTAACGAGACTGGTGACAAAAATGGGCTGACTTTGGTACTCATCACTAACTCTTTTTAGGTCCTCCAACCTTTTGACATCCCAAGAACCTTGTAGTGGCTTTCCCTGCATTTATTTACACTTTTACCACTTACTGAAAAGTCTAGAAAGGTTTATCCCATGTTGCGTCAAAATGAGTGGTCACACTATCATCCAAGGTAGTCATGATAGAGTTGCCTAATTTTGGATTTGCAAAAAATGGATAGTAGTGGGGCCCTATTTTGGTGGTGCCAAAAAGAGGTGGCGAGGATGCCCTCTTTTAGAAATGTGGCACTTTTGGGCCAACGAAAGCCTTTGTTCCTTACCATTATACATCTTATCTTGCAATAAGTGTAACATATTCCAAATGAGTGGAATCTCCATAGCTTGATAATTTACCCACTCTAGGCCCTAGAGTGAAACCATGCCTTTGATAAAAGAATTGAAATCATCCTTAATCGAAGTGCATGCCCATAGTTTCTTTGTAATTGCCTTAGCTCCTTGTATTTACTTTTTGAAGTCCTAGACCATAAGTACTCGCTTCACATAGAGTCTCCCACTTGGAATTCCTTTGCTCTCCTTAGTCAATAGATGCGCTCCACATAGTCTAGGGTAGAGTCACTTAGGTCACCTTTGATCACAAAGTCAATGGTGCACAGGAGGAGAGGTCTCTCTTACACCTTCTTCTATAGTCTCTCTCACCCTGCAAGTTGGTTACCTTATCACCATAGTGAGTCACAAATTACAATAAGAGGTCACCTCTTCTCTCCATGCACACATTTGGCGAGAGGGTACCCCATTTAATGTTCCCAGAAGGAGAAAAGACGAGGTTGTGTCTATGGTACCAAATAGATTCCTCATCCATTGGTTTCGTATTGAACTTCAAAGAATGACATAGGTTCCAAATGAGTATTGTTTATTTATAGAAATCAGATTCTATTCCTCCATGATGCTCATTATAATCAACTTGCACCCATGGAGAAATCCACATATGCCAAAATGTATCCACCAGGACTAGAATTCACCCATAAAGGTACGTTCACCCACCTAAAGAGGTATAGTTGCCTACCTAAGGAGGTATAGTCGCCTACTTGAGGAGGTATAGTGCCTACCTGAGGAGGCATAGTTGCCTACCCTGCAAGAAATCTTGGAGTACCTCCTAGTGTCTTGTCCATTGCTTATGTGCCTAGGCATTGATGGCTGCTGTTTGATCACTTCTTGCTCAGACCTTGATGCCTTCTAGCCATTGCTTATGCCTCAAAATTTTGTTTCCTTTCATTTTGCTTGAGATTCTGGGGGAGACCCACCTTTCTATACCTCCTTAAGGTGAGGGTCGCCCCCAAGGCTGGCCCCCATTGACCCCAAGGCGATGATTGCCCCAAGGGTGGCCCTCATTTCCCCAAGGGTGAGGGTCGCCCAAGGAGGTGGCCTAATCCCCAAGGGCAAGGGTCACCCCAAGGGGTGGCCTCTAGCCCTAAGGGAAAGGATCGCCCCCATTGCCCCAAGTGCGGAAGTCATCCCAGGAGGTGGCCCTAAGCCCCAAGGGCAAGGGTCGCCCCAAGGGGTGGCCCCACTTGCCCCAAAGGCACATGCCATAGCTCAAGAAAGGGACAATTTTCAATGTCAGTGAGTATGCCTAAATCTTCGATCCAAGGACAAGAAGGACAAGGGGTGCTGCTAGCCAAGACATAGCTTCATCCTTCAAAAGAGCAAGTATTATCCAAAAATATCCTGAGCAATACAAGAATGATATTATCTTTTACCAAACCACAATTAGCTAATTACTTAGTCACTCATACATACATAGACACATTTGTTTCTATTTTGATTACCTATTTATCTTTGTATTTTTTCGCATGTGCTATTTTCAAAGATGTGAGCTATATTGGATTGTTGTAGTGATGAATATATACCTTTAGTGGACTTTGAATACATGAAGAATAATCAAGATTATATGAAGAATATTTCAATATACTAAAAAAGTAGGATTTTCTTTCTGCTTATGGTATCTCTCAATTACAATCCAAACGATGATTGTGAGGTATAACTGTAGTTTTCGTTTTTTATATTTTACCGTAGTTATTATTTGCATGTCATGAGTTATGGTTAACATGGTTATTGTGATCGATGTTAATGGCTATTATGATTGATTTTTATGGTTGTGTTGAAATTTAGACTACCAAATATTAGATAGAGTATGATTGTTTGTTTCCATTTTTTATAGGATTTGTGACATATATCAATGATTTTTTGAGTATGAATAGCAGCGGATTATAATTACTCTTCGGATGCTTATTGTGAAAATTTTTCAATATACCTTAAATATGTGGTAGTATTTACAAAAGAAGAAACATCAAATAGAATTTTTCATCGGTGTTGGATGAAAAATTCTTCATCACTATAACAAAATTTTTCTCTTGATTGCTATATTGTAACATAAAAGAAAAAACCAACAACAAGTATGTTCGTTGCTTATGAAGATCCATCTTGAAGGAACTCCAAGAGGATGAGAAAAAGATAAGAAAAATCCGAGGTTAAAGAAGTGTGACAAATATGAAGATGCTCCTTGTGATCAAAAGAGGTGAAAATCCTTGTCCATCAATCTAAAGTAAATCCAAGACTAGTTACCATCAAAATTTATACCCAAAAACGGGCGAAAATTGGTTGAGATTATGAAAAGAGTGTGAGTGTAGAAAATATCACTCACAATAATAACACATAAAAGATCCACAAGGTGTGAACAATTAAAAAGAAAGTAAAAAAACATTAGTAGGCACAATTAAAAAGAAAGTTAAAAAAAAACATTAGTAGGCACAATTTAATACCATGTAAAGAGCACAATTGTAGAAGAAAATAAGGCGCACATGCACAGTGAATGTGTGGATCTTAAGAGTAGACTATGTCTTGGATCTGAGATGGCAAAGCTAAAAAATGTGTTACATTCAAGTAACCACACATATCTGAAATCTCTATTTACATGCTCGAAATGACATCACAAATGGCAAATAACTCTAAAATAAGAAATCATATAAGAGTACACTAAAAAAATTGGAAAATAATACAATCGCAAGTGGTTAGGCCATCTTCCTCTTTACTTGAGGTCACGAGCTCAAGTCTCTTTGGATACAATAGAAATGAAATGGTGCAAAAGGAAGATGAATCCCGATACTAATCCTATAGTAATTGCACTCAATGTTGTGCCTCATTTCTCCCTTTGTTTCTCTCTCTCTCTCTCTCTCTCTCTCTCCGTATGTGATCTCGATATGTGTGCCTATTGAGATTTCTCCCTTTCTCTCTCTCTCTCTTCGTATGTGATCTCGATATGTGTGCCTATTGAGATCTGAAACTTCAATCTTATGACACCCTACGCTTCCCCTCTTCCTAAAGTATTTTGTTTAATCTTTCTCTCTCTCACATACACACACACACACACACACACACACACATATATATATATATATATATATATATATATATATATATATATATATATATATATATATATATATATATATATATATATATATATATATATATATATATATGTGTGTGTGTGTGTGTGTGTGTGTGTAAAATTGGATTCTAGATCATATGCCCTATTTACATTGTTTTGAGTTAGTAGTGATGCTATCAACAGTACACATACTATTTTCTTCTCATGTTTATATGGATGAGATTTGACATTTGAAGGCTTCAGGTGCTTACTTTGATTGATTTATACAAATGAGATTTGATATGTGAGGGCTTCAAAATGCTTACTTTGATTGATTTATATAAACGAGATCCGACATTTGAGAGGCTTCACTGTGTACTCTGATGGACTCTCTCTCCTCTCTCTCTCTCTCTCTCTCTATATATATATATATATATATATATATATATATATATATATATATATATATATATATATATACATACATATATATATAACTTGAATGTGAAATACGTTTTTCAATGGACCCATCTCTTACTTGTGTGTAAAATCCTTCCGTAAGTATTTTTAGAGAGGCCCATCTCTCTCTCTGTCTCACACACACACACACACACTCTCACACACACACACAAAGCATGGTGAGATGACATGTGCGAAGAGAACAATGGTCCATGCCTCTCCTCACTTCTTTTCACCTTTAGCGTACACACAGAAGGCTTTTCTTCTCGATTCTCCTTTAACAGAAAAGAAGTACCAAAATCCTTTCGATGTCGCTAAAGGAATCTCGACTTTGATAAAGTTAGCCAAAAAGATCAACCCTTCTAGAAGTTGCATGCTTGAATGCTTTTCCTCAGCGATGCTTTTGCTTGACTTCTCCCTCTAGTCTATTGAACATTTGCTTGTCATAGAAGGGTCTTTGTGACCAATTGTGAGAGCCCAAAGTAGGGGAATTCACATGAGTGATTACAAATGTGGTAAGTGGTCAAGATTGCCAAAGTAGGGGAATTCACATGAGTGATGACAAATGTGGCAAATGGTCAAGATTGCCGATGAGTTGAATTCTTGTGAACACTCAGATTAGATACAACATCTGAACAACGGATTTTCTATGGAAAATCATGACATATGGCACAAGAAGTGCTTGCTCCCTCTCTATAGGAGCCCGCAAAAGCTCTTGGATTTGAATATTCTCAAGTCTTCCTACGAGGGATTGTTGGATCAAAAGTGGTGGCCCATTTACTTGCCAAAAAGGGTAGAGAGAGATAAAGAAGAGAGAGAGAGAGAGGAAGAGAGATCCTAGTGCTCACCTAACTCATGGTAGGTTAGATTTCATCCTCCTCATGTCCAATCGATGGGCCTTTTGCTCTCTAAAGAGACCCCCTTACTTTCCACCACTTGTCTCCAAAAAGGATTGAATAAAGTAGTCCCTTCCTCCCCATAGAAGACTCTTCAAGTTGAGAAAATGTGTCCTTTTCAATGCGGACAAGAGGTTCTGAATAGATTCCGCTCCCTCTTAGGTGCTGTTTTCATGGGCATATCTTCTACACTTACATTTTTATACATTTTTAGTTGTTTGAACTACAAAGGGGTAATGCTTTGCCACAAAGATCGCAAAAGGTTGCTTCATGTGTGCATGACAATGCCCATGCGCGCACACACATACACAAACACACACACAACTTTATTCTTCTTCTTCTACTTCTTCACAATGCAATAGCCACACAAATAAAACTTGAAACATCATCCTATGCTTAAAAGAGTAGTTTTGTTCCCTCTTGAAAGCGAGAGTTTCATTACATTCAAGTTTGGAGTCTTCACCTTTTCTTTTTCAAGCCTCTCTCATATAGTCACTTTAACCACTCTTTTGGAGCCATCCTTGAATGTGGAGGAGGGGTCAAGATCACCCATCTCTCAGGAAAGCAATCAGGCAACATTTTACATCATAACATGGTCAAGGGAAAAAACCATGAGGAACCTTTCTCTAGAATACAAAGATAGAAGCATATCTCTGCATTTGTTATGATGAAGTTCTCCAAGGACTTTAGTGAGTTTAAAATTATTACATGGGGCCTCAAAGATGGTATAAGTACATTTGATCCCTTACATTTTTAGGGCAATTCTTAGGAAATACTAGTAATCCTTTCTCCCATTCTGAAAAACCAATTCGTTTGTGCTATTCCAACTGTGCCAAAGGATATAACTCCTCTAGATTTGCCACAGTGCAAGATCCATTATGTTGTAGCACCTAGTGTTGTATTTTGACGGTCTACCATGCCCTTCAATTTTGAAGGTTATCTATACATCGTACCTGTATTTGATATTTTTAAAGTATTTTTTGAAGGTCTAATAAAAATTTTGACCTTATTTTATGATTAAAAAAATGGCCAAAACAAGCAATGCGGACGTAAAAAATCAACACTACTAACACCCAAAGAAGATCTCTTTAACCTAATTTCAAACCTCATGAAAGAATAGATAGAGAATCCAATTTCATATATATATATATATATATATATACACACACATATACACTCTCATGACGCGTAGTCCTCAGAAAGATGTCCTCGTGTTCAACTTCAAGTCGTTGTGCGCCTTGTGTATGCGTTTGTATATAGAGAACAAAGGAGAAAGACAGGGACTCTAGAGAGAGAAAGACAGAGAGAGGTGACAGAGAGAGAAAGAGACTCTGGACTTGGATAGTACGCTTTTCTAGCACCTGCGCTCTAGTACCTACCTATCATATATTCGAAGGAGAGAGGGAGAGACTCAGAGGAGGCTCCACCACATCATGGCACGAAGAAAACACACGCTACGTTTTGTTAGTTTGCTTGTCCTCTTCAGCCATTCGTCGCTTTCACATCGTGGAGAGCGCTCTCATTGGCCCACGAACTGCCCGCATCTTAGCTTTATGAGATTCAAATTTCAGACCTCTATCTTCCATTCCGTGGGTCATCTACAGCACACAGACAATCTAGGCTTGAGCAGATAGTCTGCAGGTGGCTCAAGTTATGTCTGTAACTATCCATGTCTCCTTCACAATGGAGAGACGACAAACATAGATCTACATTCCTGTAACATGTACGCAAGATGAGTATTTTAAACTATACTGATAGGGAACAATCGGGTCCAGAGATGACCGTCTTGCACCAAATGTAGTGCCAAAGACAGGCGCTCTATGTCAGACGCCAAGTGTGCGTGTGTCTGGTTTCATCTGGGTGTAGAAGCTACATCATCATCATCATGCTTCTGGAGCATCACCAAAAAGCTGTGTACCAGACCCCGTAAATATGGGATCATCCACAGGAATCATGGACCCTCTTCCTTTGTTCCATGGATTTTATGGAAAAGGGAAGGTGGACTCAGAATAGGTTATGCTCAGTATTATCTTAATCATATGACCTTTTCCTTCAATCAAGGCATTGAGAACCATGAGATTTGATGAAGATACCATATGCAGGTTGAATCCCTCAGAATTGCACTTCAATGGTTTTTTCCCTTTTTTTTTTTAAGTTCAATCTTGCGGTTTACTATTCCTGATTGTTCTTCTCAGTTGTTGGAGGCAAAGGCCATGCACACAACGACAAAGTGCTCATCAGTAGTTGTTTCCACCGATTTAGTCATCTTAACTACAGGGTCAAGCCATTTTAAGTCTAGTCTGGTAGCTGCAGTGTTCGCTGCTGATATCATGTAATGCTCGTGATACCTTATATTGCCTCTTCTCTATAGGGATTATAAGAAAGTTTCTCTGCTTGCTAAGTCCTCCATGTCAAGTATCACAGGTTTTCCTTAGTCAAAATCTGGAGGTTTGACTGATGAACTCATGTGCCTCACATGAGAGGAGAAGGCAACACCTATGTTTCCTCATACTTACATTGCTAGTATCTTGCATTTGAAGTCTCTAAAGAGAACCTTTGGAAGATGCACTTTACAAAAGAATGCAGGTTTCAGCACCGACAGAATGTTACACTAGACACACATCACAAAAAGGCTTGAAGTACATTGTACCTTGAAGCCCCTCTCACACAATGAAAGGTTGATATTGTACATTTGTACACCTTGGACTTACTTGAACTTGGACCTTCAATGGCATAGTTCATATGAACTGCTTTTATCTCGTAATGTACCGGATCCTGGAGAGTGTGCTCCTTTTGTAAAGATGGTCATGCTCTGTCAAGATTCTTGAGTTGCATATCTCTATAGTAGATCCTTACTTGACTCTACCTGACCCTTTTAGGAGATAAATTCATGTGTGAATTACAATATTTGGACAAAAAGAACACCATCTCATGCCATGCTGTTAGATTAATAATACTGGTCCTATTCCACGATCCAAATGTTTTTCACAACATGCTCTACCTCATGGATGTCAATTTTCTTGTTAAGTGCTCCATCATGGCATAGTTCTCAAAACGCCACTCTTTGAGTTAAGGAATTAGAATCACCTCAATGCAAGTCCACAATCTCACATATGTTATTCTCCAGCCTTGGGCCACCTTCATTCACCTACAAGCCTAGAATGTCGGTTCACATGGGCCCAAGTTTGTCAACAAGGTGATCCAACTTATCCACTTTACACATAATGAAAAGATACACACCGCCTTATCTAAGCCCAAAGTCCTCATGTCCACTAAAATATTTGGCACCACTCCCCATCAAGGGATCACATTAAGATAATGATCACTTTGTTCTCCAGAGATTGTTGTTATGGCTTGCATCATCTTGTTGCTTGTTGGCCACATCTTTCTTGAGGTGGTCTGTGGAATTGACCCCCTTGGAAAGGACTTCACTAACAACTTTTTAGTTCATATCTTTGCTTGCACAGTGATGTGGAGTCATGCTCTCCTTAGAGTAGCTGGGAAGTCAAAAGAGATGCCAAAGATGGTGTACACATAATCATAGACAAATCAATACCCTGTTGTCAGGTATTTGAGAAACTTTATTCAATTCCAGAAATATGGAACACTGAGTAAGATATTATTATGATAAACTTTTAATTAAGAATCATTGAATATCTGTATATCTGGAACATATATCGGAATACAAGCCATTTTCTACACATATGCCCTGCGTTAATAGCTTATCCTATTATCTTATAGAGGGAAAAAGCATGATCATGGGGACGCATATAATTTTGTGGGTGTGTTTCTGTTTGAACACTTGAAAGTCTGTATATGTGGGCCCTTTGTGTCCCCATAAAGGCAACCAAGGTTCATAAACTAAATCTGTCTGGTTGCTTTCAAGTCTCCATACTTTCCTTTCTGTAGATCAACAAGATCTTAGGCACCGAGCACTAAAGGGGCCTTGATGATGGCATACATATTCCTAAACTTTTCAAAGACCCTGGCGTAAAGAAGTGAAGGAAACTGCCTATGTTCCATGCTCTTTTTCCATACATATTCAGCCAGAGAAAAGCAGTGAGCTACATATATAATTTTGACATTGTTTAATTTTCTCTCGCTATATACAGGAAAGCAAGCAAGGAGTAATTGGATATCTCTCTCTCTCTCTCTCTCTCTCTCTACACATACACAGAAAGCCAAGTAGGCAAATAGGTGAGTAGACACTGTATCCTCTCTCACTCTTCTCTCTATATCTCTGACACTCACACACATGGCTACAGTAACTGGATCTAAAATAGATAAATTGGACACTATCTCTTCCCGCCCCCTCTCTCTCTCTCTCTCTCTCTCTCTCTCTCTCTCTCTCTCTCTCTCTCTCTCAATACACAAAAAATCTAGGAATTGAACAAATGATCAGAAATTGTCTTTCTCCCTCTTTCTATTTGTTTCTTTCTCACACATACGTGGAAATCAAGGCGTTAAAATAAATTAGCAGACTGGCTCTCTCTCTCTCTTCTCTCTCTCTCTCTCTCTCTCTCTCTCTCTCTCTGGTCCAGAAGAAAATCAAGAAGTTAAATCGATATTTGGCAAATTCTTTCTCTCATTCATTTTCTTTCTGTTTTTCTCCACACAGAAAAGCAAGGTGTTAAATATATACACACTCTTCCGCCTCCCTCCTTCTCTCCCACATACACAGGAAATCAAGAAGTTAAAAAGATAATGACAAACTCTTCTTTCCTCTGTCTGTCTTTCTCTTTCTCAAATGCACCAAAAATCAAGGGTTTATATGGAAAATTTGACACTGCAGCTCCCTTTCTCATTCTTCTCCTCTCTCTTTCTCCATCGCTATCTCTCTTTCACATATGTACACACACTTTTGTCTATGAGCTTGTCTGTGAGAGAACTACTTAAAAAATGCTGCAAAGCACCTCTTCTGACGTTGTAATCTTCTACAGCGTACATAACGAAAATGTGTCAAGAGGTCGGCAAGGTCCACTAGGGGCTGAAATTTATACACGGAGCCCTTTAGCGATCACATATTATGTAATGCCTTCATGTAGTCACATCTGACAGACAACAAATCTATGCACTTGACCACTGAATCACTCTAAAAAATGACTGCTTGCCATCTTTTTACCTTTCCCCCTTCCATCACCATGCGAATGGAAGTATCTTTCACGTAAAAGCACAAGTTAAAGCGTATTTCACCCTCACTTCTCCATCTACTTTTCTGTCTCTCTGTCTACTGCTACGGCTGCTATGCCGTTAAGGAACACGTGCGTCGGACGGTCTCGGACCGTCTTTCTATATTGGTATGCGCGCAAAAGCTGCTTCTATCTGTTATAGGCAGTAAGGTAACTGATCATTGTGAATGTCCACACTACAACCGCGCACTCCTTTATACATGCACATACACAGGCATGATCATACAAGATACAAACATGAATGCTTTGTGCAGACACACCTCTCTCTCTCTCTCCACACATATTCATATACACACATACGTACATAAGCACACATATTTATACCCATGTGTAAGTAGTTAGTTATACAACATACAAACATGAATGCTTTGTGCACAGACCTCTCTCTCTCTATCTCTCTCTGCACACATATTCATATACACACATACGTACATAAGCACACATATTTATACCCATGTGTAAGTAGTTATTTATGTGCGTATTTGTGCATATTCATGTCAATACTACGTGAGATATGCATCCATATATATGTGTATATTCACGTACTATCCACATGTATACGCACAAAAATGCACACAGTAACTACTGATACATACATAGATATATCATGCCTTATGCATACACATGTCAATAATACGTGGGTTACACATACATATACACACACACGTAACTATGTATACATGGTAAGTAACTACTTATACACGATATATATATATATATATATATATATATATATATATGTATGTGTGTGTGTGTGTGTGTGAATTTACGAAAGTACGTATTTATGTATGTATATGTACGCATGCACATAACTAACTACTTATACTATGTGCGTTCATTTCTGTTTTGATAGGCATATGCATCCTTGATAGCTTATTATGAGTGACCATTTGTGAATGGATGCTTTCTCATCACCATTTGGTTCATTTAGTTTTGAGAGTCAACCTCTATTCATCCATCTACATATATATTGAGAAATGTCAAAGTAAGAGCTTAATGTTGTATTTTAATATTCATCCCTCATATACGGACTTCAGGATGCTTTTCTAAATAAAACACCCTGAGATTTAAACTACTTGGTACTTTAGAGGCTCTACTTGTGTCTACATTGTCGATATATTTTAGTAGTGATGTGCGTGAACACACTAAGACTGTCGGGACACTTTTTTCCTTTTTTTTCGCGGCTTGTATATATGCTTATAACCCTAATGGGTTACTTATCTTTGTACATTCACTTAGTAATATATTCAATATTGTGTGTTGTGTTCCAAGCATCTTCTTCTTCCTTGTGTTGTTCGCATGTTTCTGTAGACCACAAACTCCAACAATTGGTATTAGAGCAGGCAGCCACCTCATCTAGGATGTCGTCGACACCACTCTGGTCACTGTCTCAGAATCGCATGAAATTTGGTGAGAATACTCAAGGTGATTAGTAGTTCAAAAAATCTTTGCTTTTTGGTGTCGAAATTATGATCTAGGCTTGTTCTAGCCTCCAAACGCACTATCGTAGTGCTTGTGCAAGAAATTTGTTCTTTTTGTGCCAAACGTATATACAGGTTTGGTTCACCAGTACAAAAGCTTCGAAGCCTGCTACATGTTTAGCAAAACTCGACATGGTAGTTCTCTTCAAATTTTTGAAATACAATCATTTTTCTACATCAAGGTATTTTAGTGAGTGGCCATGGCTGAAAGCAATGATGCATTCTGTTTGTTGGTTGTTGAGGATAAGTTGGATGATACCGATTACCCATTATGGGCATATATGATGCATCATGTATTGGTCAGAAAAGGAATGTGGAATATTTTGCAAGGTGTTGAAAAATGACCTACTACACCTAAAAATATAGTTATTGAAGGTAATGCAAATGGTGTGGAAGATGATGATCTTCAGGTCCCTATTCGTGCTATAATTCCTGTTGCAACTACTATAGAGCAACTTCATTGGGATGGCATAGATACTCAAGAACATACATTGATAGCCTTGTCTGTCAAATGTTCCATTATCCCTCATATTTGCCCTTGCAAAATAGCAACGGATGCTTGACTTTCCACTTTGTACCGGGCAAGAAATGAGGCTCATGTTGTTTATCTTCGAAAACAGTTGAAGAGTGTGCATATGAATGAAGGAGATTCTATGGAAATTTTTTTGAAAAAGATCAAATATTTGAAGGAGAAGTTGATTTTTGCTGATGAAGTCTTAAGAGACAATTCACTTGTGAAAACTATTTTGAATGGTCTTCCAAGTTCATATTAGAGTTTTGCTTCTACTATTCAGATGATGAAGAATGGCAATCCAAATGCCTTAACATTTTAGGAGTTAGTCTCTATTTTTTGCAGGAAGATCATTCCAGGCAAAACAAGTCCATCATGCATGTAGCAGTTCAAGATTTCTTTGCTAGTCCGAAGGGCAAAGGTAAATGGAGCTCATCTACTAGTTAGCAAAAATCTGCTAATTCTACACAATCGAAAAAGGACAACAAAGGCGAGAAGAAAATAGAAAAGTAGAAATTGTTTTGCAAATACTATAAAGGAAATGATCATGTCATACAGAGTTTTCCAAAATTGACTGCAAAAGAGGCAAAAAAAATAGGTGTTGTTGCAAAGGCCTCTACACCTAAATCAGAGTCAACTAATCTTGTGCAGAGTGAAGAATGGACATTTTTTACTGTTTGCAGTTATGACCCATCTTCTCATGAATAGTGTATGTTTGCAGTAGACTCAGATTTTCGGCACTTTGACAAATGGGGCGATCAAACATATTACCTCATAGTGCAGTTTTATTAGTTCACTTGAACGTGTCCCTGGTGGTGCAATTACTCCAAGCCTAAATGCTTGATCATTTATCCTAAGGTGCATATGTGCATTCATGTATTACCGCATGAATGATCTTTTGTAAAAGATTGATTTTTGTTTTACTCCTTGTAAGACTGCAATATGGAATCACTTCAATCACGAGTTCTTAGGAGAATCTTTTGACGACTTGTTTGGTGAGAACTTATGGCAAATTAAGTCCTAAAACTTTGGAACACATTTAGGTAAAGATTTGAATTCAATTTTGAACCTTGGCTCCAACAAAAGGCTATAAAAGAGGACTACCTAGTCACATCTTCATATCACTCCTATCTCTTCCATGGTTGACGTTAAGGAGGTGGAGATTCTTAATGCGGTGCTTACCATTGTGCTAGAGCAACAACAACCCAGAAGTGACACCTTGACACCAGACATATCTCTGACACCAGAAAGAGTCGTCAAGCCCTTACATGTCAAATACCAAGGTGAAGCATAGATGGATCCAACCTAATCTTCCCCCTAGTAGGATCTAGAATTCCTTGGAGCAGTCCTATTGGAAGAGCTCAGTCACACAGATTTCGAAATAATCCTCCAGGAGGTCAACCTGAATCACGAGAAGAATAAGAAGGTGAGTAGTTGCAACAACCACATGAAGAAGAAGGACAACAAGAACCAGTTGGAGAAGAAGAAGATGAGGAAGATGAAACCAACAAAGACGACCAACACAATGAACAGTAGAGAGAAGCCACAAGGGCCCCTAATTATACTCTACAATTACAAAGACTTTATGATATGATAATGAGTGTGCATGAATGATATCACCTATCCTCTAGTATGGGTAAATCACTAATTGAATAGATTTTGAGTGAGAAAGGAGTCGACCCACAAGTTATCGAGACACATCAACTCCTCACTTAATCACTAGGTATCATTGAAGTGTTTTGTATGGTGTTACAATGACCTACACCCCATTATGATCAAAGGCATTTTGACACATGAGAACCCACCAAAAAGAATATAAGGATACTCATGAGAGAACAAGAAGCAACTGCATGACAAGAGGCCACATCTAGCACAACCATGGATTTGACAACAAAAACATTTGTACAAATTTTGCCCATATCCACTTAGCATCCTCCATCCCCTCCTTCCATGGCTGATGTATGTATTACCATTGAAACAAATGCCACCATGGAAGCTAGAGAAACCAACTACCAGACTCCTCCCCAATCCCAACCCCATATGGAACCCATCACCTCCACATCATCTTTTAGCTTTCACGAGCCAAGATCCCAATTGATCCTTTTTTCCTCCATTACTAATCCTCTCTATACCACCATGAATGACCAACGAGAATCGATCATTGGCCATCTAGTTGTAACCACTCTAGTAGGTAACTCTTGGCTCATCGAAGGTATCAGATACCCCATAGCCCCTCGCACACATGTCCCCCTCACTGTCAATCCGTATTACTCAACCCTTCGACCCCCTACCATACACCCAATCTATTTTCCCTTCATGGAAACCCTTGTTTGACCATCTGCATCATTCTCCATGGTTCCGAACCCTTCTGTAACATCACTCTTCATAGACACAACGTGCACCACACCTACCATCCCTACTTTTATGGTAGCATCGACACACACGACATAGTCTGATCTTATGGACATATCACCACCCATGGTTCTAATCCCCCCCCCCCACACTTCCACAATTCCCTATCCCCCTCCACCAACATCACCACTCTCAAGCATAGCATTCACAACTCACATACCCTTTGCATTCAAACCTTATCACCTTTGCATCCACTTTTGTAATAATACATTCAATACTATTATTCAATGTGTATCTCAACTTCAATAGGACTACCAATAATTAGAAGAATGAAATTTGATCTTAGTAAACGAGTCTCAATATTTTCAAATCAGACTAACAACTCTAGAAAAAGATAATCCTAGACTACAAGTAGAGTATCTTACACCACAACAAGCACATGATGAGCTAAATACCAAAGTACAAGGTGTGGATATGGAGGCAGTTCACATTTTGGAAGAGATTTTGCATGACCAAAATGCAAGGTATGCCAAACTACAAGGAGATTTAGGCCTTCTATGATGACACATGTCAGTAGCACTAGAAGAGAATAAGAGATTGTAGCAACAAAATCAAGACAATTTAGAAGTTACCATGGAAGGAATGCCAAGAGCCACCATCATTACAACCCGGTTTCAAGAGGTTCCTTTAGATAGCATCCACATCCTACTAGAAGAGCATGCCAACTTTTTGGATTCATACACCAATTTGGAAGAGGAGTGCAAAGAGCTCAAGAAGCAGATAGCAAGACCCAACGTACAAGTACGAGAGGCCATATCTCTTCCACAAAATACAGAAGAATTGGAGAATCTCTAGAAGTAGGTGGAAGAACTTCAAGCAAGATTACTACAATATGGAAGGCCACCTTCTCTAGTAGTAGAACCCAAACCCGAAGAGGTCATTGAAATCCCTATGGAAGATGTTTGAGGACCCATATGAATTGGTACCAGTACTTGGAGGATGCACTACAGAGGAGACTCAAGATACATTTGAAATTGAAGTGCCTGAATGGCTGAAAAGGGTGGAGGAGATCGACAAAACACATAATGATAGAGTAGTTGTTCATATTTAATGATTAGCAAATCTTGAAGAGATAGTACTCAATTTTGCCTATATATTTTCAAAACTTGTCTCATCAAAGGCTCATCACCACATTGGAATTGCGATATATGTTGTATTTTCTACTTCTTATAGACTACAATGCAACAATAAAAAGAGTGATGGATAACAAACCAACATTTGCAACTCAATATGAGCCCAAGACATGCCTTCATTTGCAAGAAAAGGTGCTATTTTTCAACCTAATTGGTATCTATAGTTACTCTCCACCTATCTAGAAATGATGCTAATGTGGTCCAACCCACCCTATATATTAAATATATGCCATGCTATTGCTCTATATCACATCCGCACCCATGGCCTGAGTTTGCAGTAAAGGTAAATATGAATAAAGGGTGCTATAATTGGATCAATTATCCTTATTTTGCTCCCCCCTAAGGACCACCCACAATAGCATACATATTCTCAACTATGCACCATTGGTCCATCTGCTTCAAAAATGTGTCTGACATTGTGGCCAAAATGTGAATGAAGATTTTTGAGTTGATGATGATGGTATTCAAAACCTTCAGGAACATTAAAGCTCCGTACATCTCTGCTCCTGGCTTCAATGAAGGTAAATTTGACTTGGTACATGACATGAACAAAACCCCCTCTATCAACACAATTTTTGCTTGGCACTCTTGCATCAAATACTTACCTGCTTGCTATGAGTAGGCATTCAAGGAGGTTTTCTCTACAGGGTTCTGGGATACCACTCATAGATATTCATTACTAGACCTACACACTTGTTACAATTAGTTACTATAGAATAGGCTTTCCATTTAGAACAACTATGTATGCCACATTTGGACATACTAGGCCCACTAGATTGGGATGCTTTAATGAGAGATCTAGAAAGAGGCCTCCAACTCAAGGAACATCATTTGGCTACAGATGTCATTGAGTACTACATTGCACACCCCACACAACAAAGGTCTGTTAGGGACAACAGACGCGAGAGAGGGGGGGTGTTGGTAATAGCCAAGGAGGTAAAGGCAGTGTGAAGAGACAAGGGAGCATGAGACACAACAATATAAGAGATTCAAGATAGAGCAAAGTTCAAGCAGAACCTAGAAGGCAAGGAAGTCAAAGAAGATCTGAAAACTAGGCCTAACAAATTTCCAAAATCCCTATTGCTTGTAAAATAGTGATTTTGGTCACTACACATCATTGTAAGTTCCTTTCTTGATGATCCCAAATTTGTTTGGTTCAAATCGAGGATTCCTTCATCTTGAGGAGTACTAGAAGTACCCATGTATTAAATTTTAGATTTTTCTGAGCTCGTTTGAGCCTCCAAATGGGCATAGGAAACTATTTTTTAACTAGGCTGGATGGTAGGTATGTGCACGGACAAAGCTAGTGGAAAACTATTAAAAGAGCTAGAGAGCTCATTTTTGAGGTTGGATTCCGTTGGTGCAGGGTGTTGAGATATCGAGCTCAACATGTGATGATCCAGGATGACACGTACCAGTTTTTCGTTTCTCTGACATGTATAGTGGTCATGCCAGTATATGTCAGGGATACTTCATTGAGCTTTATTAGATTATCTAGCGAGAGTGATGGCACATTTGTTTCTTGCCAGCTCACTCATTCGCGGACATTAGGTTTTTCCTTATGTAGTGGTTTTTATATATTGCACTTGTTGTATTCTTGTTTTTTAGGTCATTCTTATACATTCCTTTTTATGTAATAGAAGAAGAAGAAGAAGATTATTCTTCCTTGCCTCAATCTGTGTGTGTGCTTCTCCTTGAGAGTGAGTGTGTGTGTGTGAGCTCTCTTCCTTATCTCCTTCCTTGTGACATGGTATCAGAGCCAGCGTGGTTGTAGAGAGCTCGTGGAGAAGGCGACGGTGAAGACTACGCAGCAAGGCGTGGAGAAAACGCGATTTCACAAATGGCCTCCGTTTGCTACGAAAATCACTATGAAGGTAGAAGACCTCAAAATATTTTCGAGAGTTATCCCTTTAGGGTCACGCATTTTTGTCAGATCGAAGTTTCGGAGCCATCTCGACCTCCGTTTCGAGCCCGCAAGGTGGGGCCCACAGAAAAACCAGGTCAGTTTCAGAAACTGTAACTTGCGTTGTGTTTGACAACACTCATATATTCCAGATCCAGAATTTCAAGCGATTCTATGTACTATTGATACACGAAAACTGTGTTTTTCTGAGATCGAACAGTCACGTCATAGTGCAACAGTGTTCAAGCAGAAGTGCTACTTGTAGTGTGTTGCGGTGTTGTGAATTGTTGCAGAAATGGCAAACACGGATGGAATGAGTCAGCTTATGAGCGATAAGCTGGACAAGAACAACTTCCATGCTTGGAGAATCAGAATGACGAATTTCTTGATGGGAAAAGGTTACTGGAAGTACATCGAAGGAGAGAATGAAAATGCTCCGTAGTTACCAGAAAGGAATCAGACTGCAGAACAGTTAAGAGCATATGAGGGATGGAATCAAGGAGCACTAAAGGTAATGTATTGGCTATCTGTTAGGATACAGGATAGCATGATTGGGCACATACAAGATGCCAAGACTCCAAAAGAGGCTTGGAATAGTTTGGTCACTTTGTACGAGACCAATACAAAGGCACGGAAATTGCAACTCAAGAACGAGCTGCATATAGGAGAAAAAGAGCATGTTGGTAAGTGACTACACTCTAAAAATCAAAAGCATATCTGAGTCACTTGCATCTATTGGCGTGAATGTAGATGATGATGATAAGGTGGAAATGTGCCTTCGTGGTTTAGGAGCTGCATATAAGCAGTTCAGAACTTCTATACAGACCAGGGAAAATATTCCGAATTTTGCTGATCTGGTATCTATGTTGATTATTGAAGAAAAGAATCTTGGTGAGGATTCAAACTCCCAAGGAAAGCCCAGTTCTGAGCAGGTATTCTACTCTGGCAGAGGAAGAGGCAGAGGTAAAGGTTTTGGAAGTGGAAGAGGAAACAATAACCAAGACCAGGGTCAACAACAGAATCATGCAGGAGGAAGAGGACAGTTTTGAGGCAGGGGGAGTCAAAGAGGTCGCAGAAATTTCCAAAGAAATGATTCAGGTAATGATAGTAAAGGATGCTGGAATTGTGGTAAACCTGGACACTTTGAACGTGATTGCAAGTTGAAGAATCAAAATAACAGAAGGCAGCAAAACAACTATGCATCCATAAGTACAGATGATTCTGAGAAGCTGTTTATGGTTCAACATCACATGATGAATACGATGTCTGCTGGTGTTTCAAAATCGAATGATAATGTCTGGTATGTTGATTCAGGTGCTTCAAATCACATGACCAGTCATGCAGAATGGTTTACTAGTTTGCAGAAAATGCTAGTTCTTGGATATGTTGAAACAGGTGATGATACATCGCATCCTATTGAGCATACAGGAAACATAGCATTGTCTATAGAGGACGGAAAGGTAAAACATCTCGCTGATGTGCTGCATGTTCAAAATATAACAAAGAATCTAGTTTCTGTTGGACAAATGTTTGACCAGGGATTACAAGTCAAGTTCAATGTTGATGGATTATATGAAGAAGAGTACAAGCAGGATGGACGATTGGTTGCCAAAGGAAACAAAGTGGGTAGGATGTTCACCTTAAATGTGAAGATTCCTGAAATGAATGCAGCCATGTTTGCAAAAGGTGCAGGAGTTATTGCCGATATAGAGATATGGCACAAACGGATTGGACATGCAAACTTGCAAAGGCTGAAACTGATGCAGTCAAAGGAGATTGTCCATGGACTACCAAATTTCAAAGTTGCAGAAATGCAAAAGGTATGTGCAACATGTCAATTTGGTAAACAGTCAAGAGCATCATTTCCACATGACAAGCATGTTAGTGAGAATGTACTAGAAGTAGTACATACAGATGTTTGGGGTCGAGCAAAGACCACATCTATGGGTGGTTGCAGGTTTTATGTTACTTTCATTGATGACCATACATGCAAAGTATGGGTATATTTCATGAAAGAGAAGAGCGAGGTGTTTACTCATTT